>OX463756.1:69835233-70435233 GCA_949824845.1 Rhingia rostrata | reverse complement strand
ATTATGACCAAAAAAAACTCTGGATAGAACTTATGAAGAAAATCGATACAGTTCTTTAGGCTGGACAGACTTGTACCGACAGACGGACAGACGAACCGACGGACGGAATTCCAAAAAACACTTTTTTGGGTTCCGCTAGCTTCGTGATGTTGGAATCAATCAAAATCTCGAGGTCGAAAATTTTCACGAAAACATTATCTTTCTCTTTGTAAGAGAAAGTTAAAAAATATATATTATACGTCGCATAAGTGAACACAGGTAAACAGTAGTGTTTTTATCCTTATGCGCAGTCACTTCACTTATAATAAAAAGAGAACACAACACATTTTTTTGGTTTTTTCATTGGTTATTGATTAAAAAAAACTTAATTATGTATCTTCAATATAAATGTATCACTGAAAAATATAAAATTACACATTTTTGCATTTCACTTTGTTAATTGTAATATTGAACAGTTTTAAATTTTATTGACAACACTTTTTAGGTTCTTAATTATATAGATGATGGTCACACTAATTACGTAGGCAGCTTTGCGGAAGAATGTTTAGATTTTTTATACCCTACCCGTACTTTTAAGTGCGTGCTGAAGATGAATTGTCAAACCTTTTTCAATTGCACCTATTTAAAAAAAAAGGGTATTGGGGTGAGCAAAAAATTAAAATAAAATAACATTTCAGTTACTTACGCAATGGGTAAACATTATTTAAAGTGTTTGGCACACGCCAAAGAGGAGAAAGAAAACGTTGGTGTAAGATATTTTCAAATTCCGAAAAATGCATTTCACTTTTTCGCAAGTTATATTTTGAAAAAGTACCACTTAAGCCATAAGTGCGAATTTAAATTGAGTCCACAACATAACTTTTCCTTTTATTTTACAAATTTCAAGGAATATGAGGGTGCAACCTCCTCGAGAATTCTCAAACTCGTATGAGAATCTTGAATAAAAATTTATATCGTGTTTTCCCAATATGTATTTTCAAAACAATGTTTTGGTGAATTGGTACCATTGTAAGAAGATTAGTACTGAAGTTACCCGCAGCATCGTATCCGGCAGACGACGGCCATGATACTTCCTCTTTTTCAAATTGAAATTTTAAATTTTAACAAATTTTAACAAATTGAAATAAAAATCGAATAAAATAATGTAAATCGAGAGTGTTTTTATAAAATGCATAATTTATTATTTTGAAAAATGAATTTATTTACAATTGTTGTAAAAATGAAAATAAGGAATTTCTCATTAAATTTTATGTTCGAGTTAGAGTTAATCACATAATTAAAAAGTTTGATAAGGATAACAAAGAACTAGCAACAAACAAAAATATTTAAGCGTAGCACACTTGTGAACTATTATAAAATGTTCAATACAAAATAATGACAATTTTTTTTATTACGCCACACCCTGTGTCACAGTTCGAAAAAGTTATTCTCCTCTTCTATCTCTCTTATACTGCAGGACTTTCTTACTGCCGTCTATTTCTCGTGTATGTGTTTCACAGCAGTAGTTCGAATTTTTTAAATCTTCGAGAGTGTCCCTACTCATTTTGTAGTGATATACTCTGGTAATAGTTGACTATCTCTTCACACAAATTCAATGGGAACATTTATAAAGTCGTGGCTTGCTGTAGTTCAAATTGTATGCTAACTTAGTTTAGTAAACTAACCTGTTATTCATAAAGTTTTTTTACAGTTGTGTTTTGTTAAACTTAAGCTTACACTCTGTTTTATTATAATTATACTTCATGTAAAGAAAGTCACTAGCGAAGAAAACTTCTGTTCTTCTTTGAGTTTAGTAAGTTTAATTGCATAACTCGAAAGAGATTTTTATAGTCAATAAAAATCATTAGGTTTGAGTGTGCAAATCTAACGTTCATATCAATGTTTCTCTTGTTTCATATGGTTTGACAATGTTTATTTTTTGCTGTTTATTAATTTTCTTGTTGTATTCAAAATCATCGGGCACAAGACAATTAAAATGAAGTGTTTTTTTTATTTTTATTCGTTTATTTGTGTAGTTTTTCAGTCTTAAATACAACATAAACACATATCTTGCAATGTTTCAGTCATCTATTTATAACATAACCTCATATTTAGTCTATCAACGACACAGCAAGAGCTTTAGAAACATTTATGAATATGAGCCAAGCTGTTTGCTATAAGCATTTTTATTTTTATTAATACGCATGTAAAGTCTTTGAACTGAATTATTTAAAGATATTTCCACGGTCACACTGCTTAAGTACGGATATATATTATAAACCGATCCATATTACTGTATATAATCTATTTAGACGAGTTTTTATGTGAGCCGCAAATTGGACGAAATTTTTTTGTAAATTTGACAAACTGAAAGCGAATTAAAAAAAAAAAAAGATTTCTAAATTTTGCTCGGGTAAAATTTATTCATGGTGGTTTGACAGAGCATACTGAACATAAATGTTACACACACGTTAGAAGTCTGACAGCTCGTTTGACTGCTAAACCTATCGAAAGTTCTGTACATTTTGATTGCTTAGCGTTAAACCTTTCAACACCTTTCAAAAAATATTAGACACCACAAAAAACCCAATAACATATTCTATAGCAAAAATCATTTATATATCATAAACAATATTTCACAAAAAGTTCCATGAAACAGTCGATTGAAACAAATATAAATAAAAAAATGAATAAAAATACAAAAACTCACCAATAATATACAACATATCCTTAGACCATTTCATTAGTTCACGCTTAATATGTCGACGTTCCTGTAGGCACCTGGCATACGAGCATTCCGCCATTTTATCCCACGAAATTTAGGATCAAGTTTATTTGGAAAATTATTTGAAAAACAAAAATTCACCTCATACAGAATAAAACGGAAACATTGGTTTGAAACAAAGTTACAAGGTATATCGACCGTTAAAATACGAAACGAAAATCCATAACTAAAATATTTTAACGTCACAACAGGATGCGACGATGTGATCAATGGAGCAAACATTTGCGATCACTAAAACTGCATTTGCAGCTATCTGCTATGTATGTTGTCCCGTTTAATAGTACATTAAGTTTAAGCAAAATTAACACAACAAAAAAAATTAATTTTCAGAGTATAACCATAAACACCATATTTGGAAGTATCAGGCGTTATATTTATAAACAAAAAAATTCGCGCATACACGTATCACGTTTTTTTGTCGTACACATATGAAAAGTATAGAATGCACTATTGTATAAGATCACCGTTAGTAAAATGGAAAAATTTCTTCAGATTTATGATTGGAAATTGTAAAAAAAATACTCATAGTATAAGTAAAAAAGGAAATGGTTTGTATATATCGCTCTTTTGGAATGATTGCATCTTCTTCCTTATCAATTATTTGTTTAATCCTGGGTGATCTGAAAATTTAAAATAAAATTTTGTTAAGTGTTATACATAATATAAATATAATTGATAAAATCTAAGAAAATGGTGAGACACCATTTGGGTATAAAGTTATTAACTATATATCATTATATTGAACATATCTATATCCACATTTAATTTCGAAACACAGTTGAAACTTGCGAAAAAGCATTGTTAAAAAGCAACCATGAGCCTCGTCAGAAGGGACCGATTTCATTGTTGAGTACTTTGCTAAGCGAAACAAGTTTAACGTTGCTTGTATCTGCACCTGGAGTGTCAAACAGATAAGGTAAAGCCAAACGGCTAGCGGATGATCTAGGCTGATACAAAGCAGGTAGCAATGCCTGGTTTATATCAGCCTAGATCCATCCAGGAAATACAAAAGGCAAGAGAACGATGAGCTGTTGCTGTCACACATACCTCAGTCCTTATTTTAGTGATACGAATCAGCAGCGATAACGAAGAATCTCCAACTGTCATGTTGAATGAACCTTTCAATGTGGGTGATGACAACGAAAACTACCCCCCACCCGATCTAAATGACGTGCTTTATAAAACAGAATAAAAGATTATCCTAAGGACGGATCCATACCATCGTTTACCCAACCCACAATTAAAACAAACTATCTGAACTGCGACAACTACTGAGGCCATAATCTACTCAGCATGGCTTCCACATATTCATTTCAATATGTCGAAACATGTGAAGTGAATTCCTGAAACAGTTACCTTACAAACATATCGTCACTTATCAGTGTGGAAAGGCTAGGAAAATCCGTAGCAGATCAAATCTTCACACATCTCCAGATCCGGAAAAAATCCAAAAAGTCCATCTGTCCATCGAATTCAATGCCGTGTATAACAGTATTTATATAGACGAACTATAAACGTTTAAAATAACGCTGAAATTCATACGTCTTGAAACGATCTCACAGAAATATTCGATAACCAAAAAGGACTAAGGCAACAATAAGGTCACAATATTCCAGAAATATATTCATCTACTAGCGTATGCCTCAACTCAACGAGATGTCACAGCCACTATTGCTGCAGGAAACGATCAAAATTAGTTAAACAGAAAATAAGAGCAGGACCAAGTTTGTTCTGTCAACTCGAAAGACAACAGCGTCGACGATTTGGACGGAACGTCACGATCAATATAACTGACAACTACATCCCTTAGAAATAAAACGAATAATTACAATTCCCAACAACTATTTCTTCGGGCTAAAAAAAAGTCATTTAGTAACTAAGCCCATACTCATACTCCCTCACTCATACTCCTTTGAGAGGCATGCTGTTTGAGAACCAAGTTCATTCCAGCCTGTGGCGCCACTTAAGTAAGTATTTCCATTTAAATATTCAGCCTCTATGTCATAGCGAGTACTTTTACACAATTCTAACTACCGCTTACCGGCTACTACACATCTGTAAAGATATGATATAAATATTATAAACCAACCAAAGGCACGTCCACTTTAAAGAAGTCCTTTTGGTATATACATGGAATATTTTATTGAACGGTAAGCAGCGGACTCTAGCATCCTATATATTCAGGCCATATTAAGAGTTGCAAATTCTCTTCTAAGTCTCCATAACCTTGATCAGGTGTGAAACTCTTCCTCTGAATCCACTATAACATATTCCAAGAAAGTAAAATTGCATTGCATAACAGAGGAGCGCTATGTTATGTGTAGGCAGAAATAGGATTAGGTTTATAGGTAACTAGGATTGACGATTAATAACACAGAGCCTTTTCAGATTGCATTTGTAATCATACACACTAAAGTAAGTAGAGCAACAAAACAATAAAATATAACAGAGAAGACCATATTCCCTAACAGTTCGCCGTCCGCTGAGCACCTTCCTGTTGCACACAAGCACACATTGATATAACTACATCCTACGCCGCGCCATTTGTCTATAAATGCATCTATTCTCTCCCTCTCTCCCTTGTCACAATACTAACAACTGCTACAACAGCCGAAAAGATCCAGTAACACATATTCCCAGTTCACTTGATTTTATTTATATACATACATTCACGGTTATATTAAATGGATGCATGTACACATATATATCTTCTGCATTCACCTACAAACATAATGTAACAGCGGAGTTAACCACTCTTGTTGCTCTTGGCAGCAGCAGTGGCAGTGGCAATAGAAACAGCTCGTTTGTTACATTGGCAACTGGCACTGTCAGTGCCACCTGATTGGAGGAAGGTGGTGGTGCATGGCTATAGCACTGGCCTAAGACGTTGGTGCTATGAAAAGGCCTTGACTTGGAAAAATACTTCGTACAGAGAGATACATACATAAAGTTAGAGAGCACGATCCGCGAGGGAGATACTGTAACTGAACTGCATCGACCTCCAACACACATTGCACATGCACAACTTGGTTCTTCGTGACGTTTAGTTTGATTGGCCCTTACTCCAAGAGCAGATTCCCATCAACATCATCATCATACATCCGCGCGGGTGTGGGTCTAGCTAGTTGCTAGTTTTGTGTGCAACAATCTGCTTTGAGATAAATACACACGGAGGTAGATATTTATCCGAGGAAAAGTTGGAACTTCTTTACACTTCGCACTATTTCCCCCATCTCTTATTCACCACCTGCACAACCGCCCACGACTTCAATGATGCAACGGAAGTGGCGTCGGTTTGTATAGAGATGTGATGGCGCCTGAGGCCAAATTGAGATCTTGCGAGGTAGCATAGCAGTACACATCGAATAGCGATGCAGCGGAACTCTATACTATTATTCCTCGGGCAGCCGCGTGTGCACTAGTCGATGGCATCCATCCAATGTGCATATGTATCTACGATTAAATGAATTAGATACGTGCCTTTACATATCTATAGTCGAACAATACAGGTGACAGTGTAGGTACGAGCTGGATAATACTATGCCGGCATCAGACAATAACGCCGGTCATCACGTCGGGCTACTAGCTTTGCAAATAGATATATAGCTACACATGTAGTTAGGTACTCTGTATACTCGGGGAACTCATTCAGAAAGTGATTTTACGATCGTGCGATGCACGTGCACCTCGACCTACAGACGATGCACATACTATGTAGGTACCCATATGGATATATCTGACTGAGTTAAACTGTTTATTTCATTATAGACATGGCCGGTTGCCAGCTATTGAGTGACGATGATGATAATGTTTACAGTTTCGATTGTACTAGACCCACGTGTGGCAATAAAAAAAAAAAAAAGATTTCACAGAACGAATTTTCTAATCGACACCTTATTAATACCTTCTAAGGTTCTGATCCTAAGCAGTATAGGATATATATGAATCAACACAATGGCTATCTGCGTCGATTAAGCCATGTAACTATGTCTTTCCCCCACCCGTCCGTCTGTATGTAACCAATTTTTGGGCTTTTAGATTTGTATATAGACTCTGTGTATGACGAAACAGAACGAGTGTAAACATTTTCAAACTCATCCAGCTATTGATATATATGAATCCATAGTCGCTATATTATTTGTCTCATATGTGAATCAAAACAGGCTTCTTACAACAAGTTGCAAGCTGCAGATACTTCTTAATTACTGAAAGTGCTGCCCATGAGAAAAAAAACAAGAAAAGTTGTTGATTATCTAGAGAGAAATGGATCCATAATCGAATGGCAACATCGGTTCTGACATAAAAACTTGACTTTGAGGGTGCTGATGAATGTAACGTTTTAATAAAAATATCCCATGGAATTATATAGAGGGCGCCAATTCATCGCACTAACCATTGTGCCACTGAGCCCCACTTTGAATATCTCAGAACCCCTTTTTTTAACTAAATGGTATTCAGTGACAAGGCGAAACATATTTCCTGTAACTTGTGAATCCAAAATAGACAATAAAAACAAAATCATTAAGATTAGATGGATGGGTTAATAAGATGGCTGGAAACAATTTTAACATGGATTCTCAAATAAATGATAAAGGAAGAGAAAATCGACAATTGAGCTAACAAGCCAAAAGTCTTACTTACTTACTGAGGTGGCGCTACAGTCCGGAATGAACCTGGGCCTCAACCAACATGCCTCTCCAATTAGCCCGGTCCTTAGCTAACTGCCTCCAGTTGCGCACTCCAAGTTGGTTTAGGTCGGTTTCTATTTGTACGCGCCACTTAAGGCGAGGTCTTCCTCTACTGCGTCCGACGTCTGGCTGGGAATCGAAGACTCTGCGAGCCGGAGTATTGGTGTCGATTCGTTCCACATGTCCTAGCCATCTTAAACGTCCAATGCGGAGTTTTTTGACCAGGGGCATGTCGCTGTACAGCTCGTATAGTTCTTGGTTGAATCTTTGTCTCCATAGCCCGTCAACGCAAACGGGACCAAAGATTTTTCGAAGAATTTTCCTCTCAAATCGACCAAGGATTTCTTCATTTGCTTTTGAGACGATCCATGCTTCAGCGCCGTAGAGCAGGACAGGGATGATTAGGGTCTTATATAAGATCTCCTAAGTAGTTCGAGTGAGGGCTTTACTACTAAACTGCCTTCTTAGCCGAAGAAACAGCGGTTGGCAAGGGTAATTCTTCGTTTAATTTCTGACGAGATGTTGTTGTCAGAGTTAATAGCGGAACCGAGATAGATAAAGTCCCGTACTACCTCAAAGTTATATCTGTCAATGGTGACGTTCTGTTCAATTCGTCGATGTTGTGTGTCCTTTCGTGTTGACAGCATATACTTCGTCTTGCCCTCATTTACTGCTAAACCCATTTTTTTCGCTTCCTTCGCTATACTAGCAAACGTGACTATGACATCACGTTGGATCCGACCAATGATGTCAATATCGTCGGCGTATGTTAGTAGTTGCACCGATTTTTTGAAAATTGTGCCTCTGGTATTGGCTTGTGAGTTTTTCACAATTCTCTCAAGAATCAAATTAAAGAAGCCACATGATAGCACATCGCCTTGCGTAAATCCTTTTTTGGTATCGAATGTGTCGGTGGAGTCATTTCTGACCTTGATGGAGCAGAGGGAATTCTCCATCGTCATCCTACACAAACGGACAATTTTGGGCGATATACCAAAGCTAGACATGGATCTGTATTGTTCGTCTCTATAAATTCTGTCATATGCGGCTTTGAAATCGATGAATAGATGGTGGGTATCGATTCGGACTTCCTGCGTTTTTTCCAGGATATGCTGAAGAGTATAAATTTGATTGGTTGTGGACTTTTCTGGCCTAAGACCACACTGATACGGGCCTATCAGGTTGCTGTTAAACGGTTTCAAGCATTCACTTATGCCTCTTTAGTTGCCGCAGTTCAGATGGTCCCCTTTTTTGTGGATCGGTCAAACGATGCCGAGGTTCCGTTCTTCAGGAATACTTTCTTCCAGATTTACCTTATGAGTTGGTGGATGGTACTTACCAAGTTAACTCCGTCGGCTTTATAAAGCTCAGCAGGAAGTTATTAGTTTTGACATTAAGTTTGTAACATAGTGAATTAATTTCTATAAATATACTATAACTAGTAAAACTTAGTTGATGTATCCATGTCTCTACGTTCGTCAGAGTCACCGATTTTTGAACATTAAATTTTGAGCTGGAGTGATGAAATTTGGTTTAAATAATCTATGCCCGACGAAGAAGGCCAATGTTAAGAAATTTGACATCAACTTAATGCATTTTCAGGAAAATTGTTAAGAATTTTGAAAATATGTCTGTGAAACAAAGTTAGACAATCTCAATATCTATAATTAGACCATCAGTTTTTTGAAGTGCCCACTTTTTAAAATCGCTTTTTTAAAAAAGATTTTCGGTACAATTTTAAGAAAACTTGAAACGATTATTGTTTTACGTAATGCAAATAAAGTGATTTTGATGCAAGACTTCCGACGAAATATTATCGTCAAACTATAAGCACTTTACTGAATCAGGGCTCAGATAAACAAATCTTTAGTTAAGAAAACGAAAATGAACCAACACCAACTACTTAGGCTAGTTTAGGTTGTAGTGGCTGCACGCGATACGCGTGCATACTTAGACCATAAAGGTCCGTTGTGGTACTACAAAATCATTCAGAGCTAACTATGTGTAGGAGGTTTTTGACATTGATATTAGTCAGATCACCTATATTATCGAAGGAGTAGTCTCCCAGATGAAGATTCCATTGTCAGGCAGATGGAGCGTATCTGGTTAAAGTTAGGCTAGAGTTGCCTGGACATTTGATACGTTGTGCCGTTTGTCCATCTGATTTCCTGTTTTAGAGTTAGATGTGATACTACTCAAAAAGCAAAGATCAACGAGGTCCTGCAAATGATTTTATAGTGAGTAAAAGAAAATCATATACAACAAGATATATCATATACAACGATATATAAATCAATTAATGCAGAGGTAAATTAGGTATGGCAACAGTTTGTAACCACTGAAAACGTGAATAAACCATATAACATCTCTAAATTACCTTGGTGGTTCAAGGTCATATGGTCCCCAAAAACCATTCCAAATCATCTACTCTTATGAAAGTGTGGCTAATTTAAGCTTATATTCAGCCTATCAAAATCTTTGAATCTACTATAACGCTGACTATAATGCTAACCAAACGTACATCTGCACCACAGCTTTTAGTTTGAACCCAACTAGACAATTTATCAATCAAACCAAAGAGCTGAGATTATAAAATAGTGATGTCATGAAATATAGCTTCAGTGTAGAATAAAAAAGCAACTATAAAAGTCTCCCAATCCCATCCAAATCGGTATTTTAAAAATTTCATTTTCACCCTACGTTGGTATTAGGAATTTGATTACCCTTAAAACTTCATTACCCTAAAAGAACCCATTTGCTCCTTAAACTTAACTCAAACTACACTCAACAGGTTATTCTCCCAAATAGGCACTTAGTCTCTTGTCTAGACGTCACCAACTACAGATGACTGTGTTTCCACACAGAATCTCCCTGATATGGAGACGAAAACGATACGCAAAAGTTACTCCTTCGACAAGAGAACACAAGCGTTCCCCATTCGGTGAAATGTATCCGCTTGCCGCCAGTTATCGCCACCCAAAGTGCGATGATGGTACACCCCAAAATAGGGTACCGACTCTTATGGCCCGATATGTTATAAACTATCTTCTATTTGAGCATATCTCCATTCCTACCCACGATATAGATACAATCGCTTTGAGCCTGATGTGTCATGTGCATGACGATGGTCCACAGCATGAATAGACTAGTATGTGGAGCTTTGGAAAATTCATTGAAAGTGAGCTGCTGCCTACATATGAAAACACACAAAACAACGGAACACATGAAAATTTAATTTCCAACATGCCAACATATGTACGAGTCAAAACAATGGGAGTAGTTACGAAAAGAGAACGAGATGAAGAGAGAGAATACCAACGATGATGACTATGCTGTACATACCACAATAGCAAGGAACCCATCAGCCATACACCTCCTAAACTACCAACTCGACTACCACGACAACGACGACGAGGATGATAATGATGATGATGGCGACGAGGACAAATGCAAAAGTTTTCCCTATCCTCACAATAGCCCCCGCACTCATTCTCTTTGAAGCACACATTCTAACACTACTATCGTCGACGGTCGTCATCGCCTGCTGCTGTGCGAGGGGGCAGGACTGTTGCCATATCCTCGAGAGCAGGGAATATCTATGCCACCTTGCCCACATCAGCGCGAGGATATACCAGTCAACAGGTTGAAGTGACGTATGCTGTATTCGTCGTACCAAAATAACACAACACAACTCAGTAATGGTTGCCAGATGTAATGTTGGCAACTAAAGGTGCTGGAGAGGAAGGCACACTATGCGGCAAAGGACTGAGCTGTATGTATACAGATTGTCAAATTTTCGTTGGAATCCACCTTTTGGGTGTTCCACAACTGACAGTGTGCCACAATTGATTCGTAAACACCATTCCCCTCCACCAACACATATCCTTAGCAGTAGAGCTGCTGCTGCATCCTGTTGCTCAGTTCATGTGCTGAAGTTAAAATTTTGTTCATGCAACTAAACTGCGCTGGTCGCTACCCCCACAAACTCCATCTGCAGTATATGTGCAATGGGCCTGTCGTTGAACGATTACATTTTGGCAGGGTACATGGTATAGTCGCTCCGGCGAAGATATAGTTTGCACAACGGATGGAGGAAGCGTTTGCCAAAACTTTTTGTATATATCCTCTACTAGTTCGGTAACATCGTGGGTGCTCTTTTGCTGGGAACACTGTTGCATGCACTCGTGTTTCTGTTTATTAACTAGAAGCCTTTACATATCAAAAAGTGAACGTTTTGGGGGCTAGGTTCTCCCTTCACTGATGTTGTCAAGGGATGCAAATTCTAGCATTCACATACACACACAAAGCATGGAAATGTTTTGTTTATGTAAGGTGACGTGTGCGTGTATTTATACAATCTTGGAGCTCATAAGGCGACAACGACTTGTTGCACGATTGTGTGTAACCTTTTGTTCGGAGTCTGTGTTGGCCTTTTAGTTTGTGTTTTTTTTTTTTTTTGGCTTTAGGGGTGATGGTACTTTTGGGGTTGTTTCATGTGTAAATTGAAGTGGAGTTGAATTCGCATTGTTGCATCACCATGAAAAGTCTGTTTAAAGTTTATTTTCAAATGGTTTAAGCTGTTTAGTAAATTTTAATAGAATTGTTGAACATATTTTAAGATCATTTGGTTGAGTTGTATTGAAGTTAGACGTATATTTTTTTTGTTCCAGTTCGATTTCATTTGTTTGCAATTTTTGTGTGAATGGAATTTGGCCGTTGGCATTTGATAGTAGTGAGGCAGAGTATTTCTGAGTACCTGGGTACATGTCATTGAAGTTGTGCACAAGAATTGGGAATAGCTCTATTATGTTTGCTACAAAAATCCCAAAAAGATTTTTATTTATACCCGCATACAATTTAATTGAAACAACATTTGCATTCAAATAAAAATCAAATTCGGTGAGGTTGGAGTGCTCGAGTCTTGAAGTTCGACATAGAGGCCGGCATTTTGAGCAAAAAAAAAAAACATTATGAGCAACGAAGCGCTCGATTGATAAATTCGAAGACCAATACACCATCATGGAGTAATCTTATGGTGCCACATTTTGGCGTTAGCTTCGCTGGGCCATATTTCTTTGTAGATTACAGGTGACCGATATCGGGACATGTTGGAAAACTTGTTCCTGAAATGGATCAATTGGGCCTACAGAATATATAGTTCCAACAAGATAGTGTCACATCACACACTCCTAGTGCTACGATGCGAATTTAACGAGCAATTTTTTCCCGTTATACAGGTTATACAGGTTCTTTAAATTGGTCAAACTAAAATTAGACTTAGAAACCATGTTTCCTTTCCTATACTATTTAATTTACCAGTATATCTACATTAGGGCTGGACAAAGAGAAAGGCACTCATGAGCTGTTCTTTATACATATACCCAGTGCTCGGGTTGGTGGCAAATGACTATTTTAGAGTTTGGTTTTTTGAATAGAGATAAAACTGACATTTTGTCATCAAATCGGGCATTTATGTTCAGTTTGGTTTGCCATTTCATCATTAACAGGTTTGACAAATGAACAACGCTTGTAAATCGTGGAAATTTATTTCGGAAATAGTGGTTCAGTTCGCGAAGTTTACCGCAATTTTATGGTCGAAATAATCAGAGCAATTAATTCGGTTGACCATAGATCGTTTCCGCGATACGTTTACTCTATGCGATAATACGCATCCGCAGAGACGTCGATCAATGCGCACCGAAGAAAAAATTGGCTCTGCAGAGTAAAGTGTTGAAGAGGACCCGAATGAATCGATTCCCATAGTGCACAGCAATTGGAACTTTGTCCATCAATTTTATGGGAGATTTTGAGCAAAGATCAAAGAATTAAAGCAATGCGTCATGATTTTGGTGTAAGTGCCGAAATTGAGATTGATATCGATGCTGATTTTCATCGCAAAATGTTGTTCAGTGAAAGGCACATTTTTGGTTGAATGTCTACGTCAACAAGCAAAATTGCCGCATTTGGAGAGAAGAGAATCCACATGAGACCCTTGAGAGGCCATTACATCTACAAAAACTGACTGTTTGGTGTGCTCTATGGGTTGGTGGAGTCATTGGACCATACTTCTTCCGAAATGATGCTAGAGAGTCAGTTACCGTTAATGGAAACCGGTATAGAGCCATGATAACCGACTATTTTGTTCCCGAATTGGATGGCATGAATGTGGATGAGATGTGGTTCCAACAAGACGGCGCTACATACCACACAGTGCACGTCACAATCGATTTATTAAAGGAAACATTCGATGAGCGAATAATTTTGCGGACTGAACCTGTCAATTGGCCACCAAGATCGCGTGATTAGACACCAATGGATTATTTTCTTTGGAGATATGTGAAGTCGCTCGTCTACGCCAACAAACCAAAAACGTTAGGGGACTTGGAAGCCAACATTCGTGGCATTATCGCCGTCATACGGCCCCAAATGCTCGAAAAAGAGTTGAAAATTGGACCTCTAGACTTGGCTTTATTAAAATTATCCTTCTAATGATGGACAAACGATTATCTTGTGTTTTATTTCAATTCAAAGTTCTATACCTCTAAAAAAAATTTACTAAAAACGGGCGGGCTTGCGACCTAGGAGTATTAAATTGGAGCTGTCATTTCCGGTGCCTCATGTTAAAAAAAAAAACAATCGTCTGTAAAAATATTGTAAAAATCCAATCCAAAGCGTCCAAAAGAATTGATTTTACTGTTGATGAACAAGATAAACGAAGAAGGACAACGATGCCCGAGTCTGAACCTGGAACTTAAAGCTAACGAAGCCAGAAACTGCCATAAATCAGGAATTACCGCCGTTCAGGAAATGCGATAGAATAGGCCGCTTTAAAAGAGGATACAAATCTGTAATATTAATTTATTTTTTATTCGAATGCAGTTGTTTAATACAGTGCTTCGACGACATCAAAACAATCCACATCAAGGCCCAATTGGCCAATATCGAATAGAATGTGATAAATAAGACCGATGTTTAACACGAATATAAGTCTTACCCTTCTACGGTCATTATTCGGGGAGCCTTTACCTAAACTATCAGTAACTATGTTTAACAACGTTTAACGCCAAGGTATGGAGCAAGTAGTATTTAAAACACCCTCATAGTTGTCCATATTGAAGAAAAAAGAAAGACGATGACAGGACATTAAAAGCATGCGATTCAAGAAATTATTTTCCCAAGACATACAACAACCTTTAAAAAAACCCGTCGTGAACAGAAAACTCTTAGATGAGTGAAATTCAAAACGGAGATATGGAAAAATCACTTCCGCAGACTTAAGAAAACAGATCAATATTCCTATGGCATATAAGCGGAACTATTTAATATTGGCAACTATAGAACGTTCGTATCTACACCTGGAATGTAAGAACATTCAAAATAAAAACTGTTAATATCATTATTACAACAGAATAAACTATGTAAAAATAATGCCCTATGTGACACAATGCCATCTGGTCCGCAGGTTTGAATGGTTCGAAAATCCGCATTGTCCAAATTATTAGGTTAAGGAGTTGCTTGAAAAAAAATTTTGTTTATCAAGGTCGTCTACTTGGGAGCTGCAAAGGACATGGATATTCTATGGATCCTTCACTAGATGTGAGTAAGTGAAAAGAAATGTTGGTTCCCATATGCTCTCAGCAGTCAGTTCTATGTAATTCAAAAATGTCCTCTTCGATTTCCATTTGCAGTTCTCTAGCCACTACCATCTTCCTTCCAAGCCCAAACTACTTCTACAATCAAAAAACATGAGACGAAATGCTAGAAAATCATTTTCAATCTAGGACAACTCATTAAATTTGAATGCCAACATAGACCTCACTCACATAGAATGTACCAAAAACCGATTCTAAGGTCAATTTTCCAACCGAATGATCACATGCACCATTCAATTAGTGCCGCTCAGCAAAGGCACCCTCCGTTCATCTCTGCTCTGCGAACCAAAACCCCAGACCTAACCTCAATTTAAATCGTGTACAATTCCAATCCAATCAAATGCAAAACTCAAAAAATATATATTTCCAAGTCTGACTTACAATCATGCGCATAAAAAAAACTAAAAAAAATAACAAGACAAAGAACAAATGAAAAAATAAAAAAAATCTAAATATCTAATAGCAACCGTGTATCCGAAACGATTTTATAAACAATTTCAAATATCAAGGCCATCGCAAATGCGATTGCAACTTTTACTAAAATTCTATACAAAGTTCGTAAGCGGCATACCAGTACTGTAGTAACCCATACTTAGAGCTCAACGCCAGCCGTTGTGTATTAAATGCAACCAAAGATGCAATGCTAAATGCGGTTCGACTATTATATTTGCCGCACAGTGATAGTGCTGGTGGTAGTGGTGGTGGTGGTGGTGTTGTTGCAGTTTGCTGCAGTGTTTTAGTGTCTCTTTAAATGAAAATCTAATTTCAAGTACAACCAGTTAAATTGTGTTTACCTTGAAATCAAGCGCTGACAAACTAAACAACTGGCAATATATCTATGCATGAATATCGGTATCTTTCTGTGTGCATCTATGCCGCAGTGGCATGGAAATTCGTTTGCTAGTTTCCTCTCAGTCCCTATTTTTCGTAAGTTTTTATCTTTTGTATGGCCTCCATTGTCGTAGCCATCGTCGTCATCGTTGTAGTCTTCTTCATCACTGGCAAGCCAACCATTCGTGAAGAACAACCGAAATGCTAGCGAAGAACGCAATTTTTTTTTTGTCCATCAATCTATCTATCAATCTCCTACTTGCATCGATGAAGGGAGACAGATACTGTGGGACACCGCACTTTTAACGATCAACTGGGTAGTGGTGTCAAGCATACATAACACTGAACCTTCATGCTGCAAATAGATAGATACGACGAAATATCTCATATCAACATAGGTTGGGTTTTCATTCAGCTGTTGTTGTTGCTGTTTGGACATCGAGTTGATTTGTTAGGTTTTCCTCAAGGTGTCTAAAACGGGCAAACACAAAGTGCACGAATATAGTGGTCAAGCAGCTTCCAGTTTAGTATGCAACAGCGGAACCGGAGAAAAACAATATATAAATATCTTCGCAGTACGTCCGATGCTAGATTTAAGGCCAAAATGTATCTTTGCACTTGAACAAAGTGCAATAACTGCTGCACGGTGCATGCTGAGACGCACATTGCGATGAAGTATGTGTGTGTGTTTTTTTCGCGCATCTGTTCAATGGCTAAGTGGAGCGAGTTGTATGTTCATAGGCACCGGGCTAATGGTCAGTATTTGTTTTCAGAGTCAAGTGCTTAGCTTTTAGTTTTTCAGTTGTGAATCAAGCATCATGAAGAATGTGCAGCTGGCAAGTGTCAGGGCAACGCAATAATGGGGAGTATTAATTAATTTGTATGGAGTTCAATGGGTAACCCAAGATTTTCTAGCAATTATTTGTATGTCAAAAACTCACACGGGGAAGCTTATTTGGATTAGAACGCTAAAGTTTTTGATAACACTTGTGTCTCGCTGTGAACAGTATAGCCTCGAATGATCATATAACAAGGGAGGGAACTAAAATTTAATCCCAAATTGACAATTCAAGTAGCATAGGTTGTAGAGCTTTCAAATCAGAAATTTAAAATTAAATCGGCATTAATTTTTCATCAAATGCATTTTCATTTTCAAGGCAACACGGATTTATTGTGGGGAGCTTACTTCGGTCAAGAATAATCGAACTAAAACCGGTTAGTAATCGCATGGCTGTGATCCGCATCAGAGTAACATTTCGCAATATTGGCTTTGCATGTGCACCTTGAATGAAGACCCTATCAAGGAGGAATTTTACGACCTCTTGGAGGGAGCCTACGGAATTCGCGGCAGAATGTAATATGGTTATCAGCAGCACTATGTTCCAACGACTTCGAATCCACAAATCAACCAGGCGATCTGCAGATGGTCGAGTCGCCAACCAAATCGACCATGTGTTGATAAATGCGTGACATGCTTCCAACACTCAGAGCTGTAAACGTCAACAAATTTTCTCGTTTCTGCCAAATTAGGATCAACACTGTTCAACGAGAAGGAGCTGCGAATGGTGCAAAAAAAAAGACTTCACGTTGGGAGCCTTAGTGAGTGTCTTTTTTTGTACCATTCGCAGCTCTTTCTCATGGAGATTACCAGTGTCTACAAACAAAAACTGAGCTGTGCCCTCATTCACAAACAATGTTAAAACCCAGGATACAGCATCGTAATATCACCAAAACCACCAACGACGACCAACGAAAGAGGGTTCATATCAAGGCGCTACAAAGCAAAACACGAAGGGAAGAAAATCCTGCGTAGGGAGAAAACACACAGCCTCCCATTTCAGGAAATCCGTCAATTCTACAAGTAAACCAAACAACTGGCAGCTGGCTTTGTAGTAGAAACGCAGACGCTATTGAAAAAAATGGCAACCAAGTCATTACCGTGTAGAATATTGAAGATAGATATTCAGCAGCATTTCCAGCAGCTGCTTAATGGAATTATTTCTGCAGATCAATGGGGCAAAAAAAGAGATAACGCCGCTCCCAGTATTAAAGAAATTGGAGCAGCCACAAAAAAAATCAAGAACAATAAGGGAGCCGGTTCTGATGGACGCAGGGAAATAAAGCCCTGATAGATAAGGGCATTTCTAATGACTGGAATATCAGCTCTATACGTCTAATCTACAAAATTGGCTATCCCATGTCCTGCACCAACTGCCGAGATATATCACTGCTAAATGTAGCATAGAGGATCATCGAACGTACTGTGTGAACGGTTAACACACACTTATACTACCATTTCATCAACTTCAAGACCGCGTAAGTCTTGGAATTCGATATACCATCAAAACTAATAAAGTCGTGTCGTTTAACATTAGAGGACACGTAATGAAACGTTCAGTTTGTAATTAGCTTATCTGAACTTTTCCAAACCTGTACCCCGTGCCTGAAGAGTTCATCTACCTCGGAGTCAACATAGCCCCTGACACGAATAACCTTTAATGGACATACGATGAAGACTATCCATAGTAAACAAATGGGATCAAAACTCTTTGCTCTACCAGACCTTCATCATACCAACCCTACTTTATGGTGCATACTGAGTGCTGGATAATTAGCAGGAAAGCCGAGCAATTATTAGACACCTTCTTCCAATTTTCGATCATGTATGCGAGGAAAGTAAAGTGAAGAGAAGATACAACCGTAGACCAAATAAAAAATAAAAATTTTTGGAGCAACAGGCTCGTTAGTACCCAGGACCGAGCTTTCTCACAACCAATCATGTGTGCGTGTGTACTTCTTGCACGATGGTGGGACCTCCTATTTTATGCCGACTCCGAACGGAGAATTTGAGATAAGCTTTTCTTGACAATTGATACTACTCGGATGATTCGTCAGATCAACACGAGAGGAGGACCAGTGAAAAGTCATTTTGTTCTCGCTACGGCTGGGAATCGAACCCAGACCTTCTGCGCTGCAGTTCATCACACTAACCATCGCCCCACTGAGCCCGTGAGCACAAACGGTAAAAACACGTATTGCCTCGAGCGAATGAGCAGCAATGCTCTAGCCAAAAAAGTCTTCGAATTCAGATTTTAGGCCACAAGGAAGACCAAAGTTTCGGTTTAAGATTCAAGTGATCGCGGATTCCAAAGAAGCAACGTGCCCAATTTCAAAGGGAATGGAAGGCTGCCTTATCTCAGGCAGAGACCTAAAACGGGTGAGTAAGCGGATAAATGGAGATCATTGGGCGAAAAATGCTTTTTAATGATCACTCGTGAGCTGGGAACAAGATCAATCTGCCTAATGCATCAGTTTATACATTATTATTATTTTTCGTACTAGTTTAGATAACGCTGTTGGCCATCAAAGTCAAGGCCTCTTTTAGCGGCTGCAGTTTTCTAATGTGCTCATCTTGGAAAACCAGCGGTGAAGCATTTACGGAAAATTAAATTTTGTGTCATATAATTTGTGGTAGGGTAGACCAATATTGCTGGCAAAGAATCAAGTATCGTTGTATGTTTGCGGGGCTTAATCAGATTCAAGAAATGTTGATGCTGAACAATAACCCCTAACTTATAAAGTGGTACCTAACCATAGTAAATGTTACATACCATGGGTTTTGTTTTCCCTCCTTAGGATCCATTCATAATCCCAAACATTACCGAAAAACTAATTTAAACGAATGTCATGATCGTTTATGTAAGTGACAAATTACTGAATCAAATAATGTAATTAAATGTTAAAACATTTTTGACCTTGAATTCCTCCCATTCTAACATTGCAATCATAGAGGAGCCAAAAAGGTGGTCCGTCCGTCAGTCTGTCCGCTTGACCGACTTTCTTCAAGCTTCGTATTGACAATTTTTTTGGTCACCATTCTATGTCACTTTTTTTACTCCTAAATTTATTAACGCCACGCACTATGCAAAAATTACGCATAACGTACATTTTATCAAAAACGGCTGTAATGATAGGAGTTCCAACAAAACTGCACGGATTTTGGATCTAGGCTAATGTAAAAATTTAGAATTTCCCGCAAACTATTTGATCAAATTGAATCAAGTTTAATACTTATTTGATGGCAACAATTCCAGATAATTAGTTTTGGCCAAACTATTCCTTAACTTAACCTTATAATTCACAATGGACACCAATTTTTCTCAAATTTCGGAACAGATGTTCTTATAAACAGTGTTCCAAATGAACCAAAATAATTTGGGCAAACTATAAAATTTATTCAATTCTCACACCCTTGCTGTTTGATTAAATATGACATAAGCATTAAATATGACATAAAAGCCATAAATTTTGCTAAAACAGGTTCTGCCTTGACAATTATATAATCTTCTCGTATCATATCTGGAGTACACATCTCAAAGGGACAAAGTCTTGATAATAAAATACAAAATATCAAATGTTACCACGCTCCGCATCTAGCCGAAAACGCTGGAAAAATATCTACTATTATCATAAGAATGTGCTTGAAACGCTATGAAAATGTCAAGTTAATTAATGAAAATATGCACGTAACTACAATATGCACGTAACTACAGTATTGGTATAAAAAAGAAAGAGCTCAAGACATCAGAAATATATTGCCCAACAAGGCGCTCTCCAAAAGAAGAAGACTATGCAGAATTCCTAAATTTTTGCTAGGACATAACTTTCTTGTTGGTGGCGAAACATACCTGATGGGGATTTAGCAATATCTCAACAAAAGGCAAACGGCTTTATCAAGCATGTCGAAAGCACAATTGCCAATTCTTGCCCTCTGGATCGCCCATATACTTGCTATCAGATCTTGACAAAATACCAGACCTTATTAACTGTTTCGTAGCTAAGTGAATTAAACCTCCACAGGCCATAACCCAGTTATCCCAGAAGGCGAGAAAAAATTGGATACCATTGAGAGAAAAACTAATCACTTAGTAGTTTCCTCAAAAAATTAACGACGGATGCGTCTACCGAACAATTTTTTGGAAAGCATTTTAATACCTGAACACACCGCAGTTACAAAAAAACACCGTTAGAAAAACAAGACGAAAAATGGATCGGAAACCCGAAACAGAAGGTTGACCTTTTCGCAGAACACCTTTCAACTATTTTTAAGCCGGTCTTATAAAGTGCAGCTACAGATGAAGTAAAATTTATTGAAAGAAACGACGAATTTTAAATTCCAATTATCACACTCAATAAAGTAAAAAGCGTATGTCAACATAAATTTTCAAACAAAAAAGCACCATTGTTATGAACTTATATCTGCTCAGGCTTTGAAAAAATTTCAATTTATTTTAAGCGTATGTTTGAAGCACTGATATTTACCGCATCATTATAAATTGCTGAAGTCATTGTAATACCTAAAATAGAAACAAAAGTTTCTTCTTGCAGACCAATATCGGTTATATATATTCTGGAAAAATGTTTCGTTAAATTGATACTGAAATTGCAAAATTATAGATTCCACGATTGACAAAGTGCATCGTACTGATGATGTTATTGAAAAGGCACTGGAGGAAAAGTAAGTCTGTTCGGCTGTATTTTCAGATTTTGCTCAAGCCTTTGACAAGTTTTTTTGGCCTGAGGGACTTGAGTACAAGTTACATATGGATTTGACTAGACATTGCTATGAAATACTAAAATCCTATATTTCAAACCTACTCTTTAGGGTTAGAAACGAACAAGAATATTCATAACTTAAGAAATTCGAAGCAGATGTTCTGCAAGGAAGGAATACTTCGGTGGATAACAATGCTTTCATGGCTACCTATGCGTATGATACAGCAATACTGTTGCCTGAAAATAATGCAACAGAAAAACTACAGAATACAGTCAATAAAGTTCAAGGGGGAACAATGAGACAAAATCCAGTCAAAAAAAAAATTCAGTAATAAGAAAATCAACAAAAATTCTTCTAATCGTTAACAGCCAAGCTGTTCCTTACATGATCTACAAAAGGTATGGTTATCAGAGTTTACAAAATCATGAAAACATCCAGGTGGAGAGAGTCCTAATTGTACCAAACAACATTAGGAGATTATGAAGAACCAATAATCGTGTACATATGGCGTAATGATATGTTAATATCTGTAAATCTTCTCTAAAGCAATTAAACAAAATAAAATCTTTCGTCGATCTATTATAGATTGGTCCTGATTCTCAGGTGGTTCGGTAAAGTCCGAAAGTACTTGGTACCGAGAACTATGAAGTGTGTTTTTAAGATTTTAACCTACACAAAAAAAATATCTTGAGTATGCAATCTACGAGCTACACTAAATACCGTTAGAAAGATGGTGTGTCGTAAAAAATTGTTTCTGGCACTTTTGTTATTGGTTGACTCAGTTTTGTTTAAACGCGCGTCAAAGATACACCATATATTTTTATTTGAAAAAAAGGCAAAAACTCAAGCCAGGCGGCTGCAAATGTATATAGTAATTTTGGTACATGATACTGTTAAAGCTAACCACACGCAGTGTTTATTTTGTCGATTTCGAAGTACCACGCTTTGATGACAACATGGAAATCGTTGAGTATGATCGTCATGTAAGTACTGCTTCGATTGCCCAGGAGCTAGGCATTACGCAGTCCCGTTTAGAAGCAGTTGAATAAGGCTGGCGACAACAAAATATCGCAATGTATGAGACCCAAACGAATTATTGATAAGAAAAACCATCTGTGAATCACTGCTGAATCGCAACCAAATCAACTGATTTCTGAAAAAGAGGATGCGAATGAATAGTGGATCACATACGACAATCGAATCAAAGTGAGCCGTCTTAAATGGTGGCCAAGCTAGAAAAGTTTTGTTGTGTTTTTAGTGGGATTGATAGGAGCTGCCTCCATACGGCAAAAATCATAAATAGGAACTGTTCCTTTACAATTGGACCATCTAAAGAAAGCAGAAAGAGGAATTTTGTACAATGTTAGGCGACAAAAATCGATAGAGACTTTACAGAATCTAAGTAGAAAAACTGCTTACAAGTATTTTGAATACGATGACATAGTATTCAAAATACTTGTAAAAGTTTATTTTTTAATTTGTATCAACATCCTTAAATACTTTTTCAAGATATTTTCGTTTTAAAAATTCCTTAACATGTACCTCCCATGGGTAATTTTTGTAAGCGTGTGTTCATCTCTCGCTATGGTCTCCTCCTGTGGAGCTCCTATCGATCGGATGAGAATCAAACCCGGTAGTTTATCACACTTTCCATCGCGCAGCTGAATCCGAAAACTCAGCACCAAAACCCTATTATTCGCACTCCTAGATGTACGCCATTCGTTCCTTATCCCAACTTTACGAACTCTGTTTTCTTCTATTCTCTGTGTTACTTCAACACTACAGGGGAAATTAGTGCACATTCATGGCTAATTCTTTTTTTTTTTTTCGTCGTAACAATTTTCCGACATCATGTATAAGTTGCCGCACAGTGACGTTATGCGACATCTACCCGATTTGACCATGTTGGATTATGTAAAGGTAAGATCTGTCGGCAGCAGATACAAGATACACACTATATGGACAGTATGCTACCTCGAGTAGATACTAAAGTACCGATGGATGCTGTTTCTATATTTTTTTTTGTTTGTTTCATGTTATATTTTCCTTCTTTTCCTCTATGCTAGTATATGGTGCGCGAGGCATACAGAAATGGAAATGCATGGCGGTGTTTGGCTACAACACTTGGTAGGCGAACTGGCAGCGCGAGTTGCCTCCAATGTAGGCCACGATCAATGGTAATATCGTGACTGTGCTGACACTGTCGGGAATGTGTTGCACTTGATTTCGATTCGAAGCCAATCCATTGTGTACTCGAACTCGTGCATGGCTCAGCAAGTCCGCTGAGGTTCAAATTGATGTAATACACTGGGACTGGATAAGGTGTGCTTGGATGTTAGATGATCGAGCGTTTGTGTGTGGAAAGTTGAGTTTTACTTTCGGAAATCTTGTGCGCATTTATTACCAAAGAGATTACATCCTATTCGCGGATGGCGAGAAGAGGATATGGAAGAAAAATAATTTCATTTATATATGAATAACAATATGCGGGTTTCTAAAAAAAAATTATTTGGAGTTCAGAGGATGTCTTTGGAGTACGAAACAAACTCCATCTCTAGTGGTTTCATCTAGAAACCACTAAAGTAGTTTTTTAACCTAAAGTTTTGTAAAACAAAACTAAAATATTATTGTAATTTATCAGTAAGCTTCATTGCTTAGTAGTCAATTTAGAACTTAGGTCAACTATTCCAAATTAGAAGCCTCATTGGCAACTTCAAAATGAAAATGTAATTAAAATCTTATGGTGTTTAAAATTATAAACAAATATATAACTTCGTCAGTATCGGAATCAATGGTATCAGTTACTTTAGTGGCACTCCGGAATGAGCCTGAACCTCAACTTCAATACCTGCCCAATTATCCCTCCGCACCTTTGATTTGCACACACTTTAAATTGGATGACGTCGATTTCAATTTGTCCAAGCCACTAAAGGCGAGTACTTCCTTTGCGACACCCGACGTCTGACTGGGAAATTGAAGACTCTGCAAGCCGGCGTGTTGGTATCTATTCGCTTTAAATATCCTAACCAAGTTAAATTCAAATGCGGAGTTTGTTTGTACATGTCTACTGCGGTGCCGTGACAGAAGGCCATATGTCAAAGTATGTCTTTATGATGAATTCACAAAGTGACATAAAGCCATATTATTAAATATAGTCTTATGTCACTTAAGAGAAGCTGAACTTGGATGATTAGAGCAGAATTTGGATGATTAGGGTCTTTATTAGAATCTTCTTAGTTGCTAGAGTTTGTTTTTTTTTTAGTAAATTGACTTCTTAGATCGAAGAAAACCAACAGTATCACAGGGAATGAAACCGTCGAAGAATTGACAAGAAAAGGGATTCAGAAGGCATTTTTTCTGTGAGTTCGCCTAGAGTTTACATCTGGCAGCCCTTTTGGGGAGCAAAAAAATGTACTTTACTGATACGCTATTTCCACATAATCTGCATAGGCAGAAACATTAGATTTCAGCACAAAAAATCTATCAAAATTGAGCTTCCGTCAAAAAGTTAACAATAAACTAAATTAATTCTCTAAATTTTTTGCAAGCGACATAGACAACATGTGCATAAACTGCAATATATCTAAAATCTGGTATTGGAATTACTATTCAAACTATTAACCGGTTGGCGGTGATTTATAATTTTGAATATATTAAAATTCTCCCAGTTAAAATCGACCTAGCAGTATCCAATACATTAGAAAAATGTCAATTCCGCTGTAGTGTATACAAATTCATTGCTTTCCGATTAGTAATTGAAAACCCAGTCAATTATCAACGATACCCTTCTGATGAAATTAAACTAAAAATTAAAAAGTGCATAGTCACAACATGTCCAAATGGGATTCCCTCTAAGTTGTGAAACTTGTTTTTCATCATTTTTGATTAACTCCACTATATAACCAATTCATAACAGCAATTTCAGACTAAAGGGTTTTCGTTTAATCTTAAATTATAGATAGGCGTGTTTCTTAGAAAAAATCAACGCCATAACTCATGAAACTAAAGATATTATGTACAATGCTTATGGAGATAGATACATTTTTATCTCATTACTACCCTAACATGTTATTGAATAAATTTGAATGTCTGTTTGTTTTAATAAATATGCATAAATAAAAACAGAAGTCAACTAATTTTTGTATCTTTTGACACAAAAAGCCAATTAAACTTTTTTTCAGTCTGGCAAAATTCTCGGAATGTATGTATAACATTGCGTAATATAACCATTTCAGAAGAACACTTGAGATAATTTTTTCAGCTCTCATTTTTGTTTGCACTCCCTTCTTATCAACGCCAAAATTCAAAATATACAATCACTCAAACACACACATGTTTGAGAGTATATTCACATCTGGCAATCAGTGCAGTCGTCTTTATATAAAAATGGGGGCCAAATCAAAAATTTGGAGGAGCCATTGTTTAAGCTCATAAGCTTTTGCATGTTGCTTTACAGTTCCCAGTCACCCAGTATAGGTGAATGTTAAACTGTTCTGACATCTTTTGTTAAGATGAGCGTTAATCTAGAGTTGTCGTTAAGTTTGTTGAGACTGGTTTCATGGGTTTGATGGCTGCTTGGCTGTCCGAGAAGATGATTATATCCTCGGGAGATATTTCATTCTCTTTCAGCTAAGATAAGGTGTCTTTGATCGCCATGCGGGCAAGACAAACACGAAAGGACACGTTTCGTGTTTGTCTTGCCCGCACTTACTACTAAACCCATTTTTTCCGCTTCCTTCTCTATACTAGCAAGCGTGGCTATGACAATACGTTTGTTCCGACCAATGATGCCAATATCGTCGGCGTATGCTAGTAGTTGTACCGATTTTTGAAAAGCTGTACCTCTGGTGTTGGCTCGTAAGTCTTGCACAATCCTTTCAAGAATCAAATTGAAGAAGTCACATGACAGCGCATAGCATTGCCTAAATCCTTTTTTGGTATCGAATGTGTCGGTGATGTCGTTTCCGACCCTTAAGGAGCAGCGAGATTTCTCCATCGTCCTTTGGGCGGTATACCAAAACTAGGCATGGCTCTGTATAGTTCGTCTCTATAAATGCTGTCGTATGCGGCTTTGAAATCGATGAATAGGTGTTGTGTATCAATTTTGACTTCTTGAGTTTTTTCCAGGATCTGGCGAAAATTTGATCGGTTGTGGACATTCCTGGCCTAAAACCACACTGATAAGGGCCGATCAGGTTGTTGGTAAACGGTTTCAGGCGTTCACATATTACGGCGGATATGATCTTGAAGGCGATTTTGAGGAGACTTATGCCTCTGTAGTTCGCACAGTTTAGAGGGTCTCCTTTCTTGTGGATCGGGCAAACGATCCTGTGGTTCCATTCTTTCTTCCGACCAGATTTGGCTTATGAATTGGTGGATGTTGCTTAGCAAGTCATCTCCGCTGGCTTTATAAAGCTCAGCGGGAAGGCCGTCATTTCCGGCGGCCTTATTAAGCTTGAGCTTAGATATTGCTAACCTCATCTCACTCAGGTCGGGCGGTTGGCAGTTTTCGCTGTATTTGCCAATATTGAATGGTTCGTTCTGCCTGACAGCGGAATGTTGTTCGTCATCGCCGTTTAAAAGTCTGCAGAAGTGGTTCATCTTCTTTAACTAAGATATTTCCTTGTTCATCTCGACAGGATTCTGTTCGAGCCTTGTATCCTTGGCTTTGACGTTTTACACTTTGGTAAAACTTGCGAACATCGTTCCTGGAGTGGCACCTCTCTATATCCACGATAGCGCGCTTTTCTTGCTTTTTTTTCTTGGCTGGTTCTTGGCTGCGAGCATCTATCGGCATTCCTTATCAAACCAGGAGTTTCTTGCTAGTTGGCGCGAGAAACCTAGAACATCAGTTGCGGCTGATTAAATGGCTTATTGGCATCGTTGCCATTGTTCTTATACATTCGATGCTTGTGGTATGGTGTTAATCTAGATGTTAAGGGATATGCGATGCGCGAAGGTCTCGGCGGTCTCTTGCGATTGCAGTCTTTCGACATTAAATTTTTTTCCCACTATTTCTGGATTGTTGTGGCGTGGTGGATATCCGCATTCTTACCTCGGCTCCAACAAGGTAAGTGGTCCGAGTCTATGCTAGCTCCTCGGAATGTTGGGAGATCCAAAATACTGGATGCGTACCATGAAACAACCGTTGTTTACAATTTGTCGACAGAAAGGACACAGCAATTCATTTTTAAGTGCAATTGCCTCTTTGCTGAGCATCGAGAAACAGCAACTACTTATCTTACAGTGGTTACACGGCTGTAAAAGTATGTTTCGAGGATTCTCAAAACACAGACAGCAAATGAAAGTTTCGTTTTATTCGTGTTGTTTTTCGTCATTCGAAACATTTTCCTCACTTTCGCTTGTTGATCCTTGATGAATTTGATTGAATAAGTTGAAAAATATGCGTATGTATCTCACCTGACTTGCTGCTCATAAGCGAGTATATTACACATAAAGTAATTAAAGTTAAGATTGAGCAATTTTTAAATTTCTGGTGAACGCAGAACTACCATGTTAAAAAACAAAATAACAAATAAGAATATTTTAACAAAAAAGTGATGAACAAGGCATCTGACGACTTTACATACCCTGAGCGCAGCAACGAAGTTGCGTGAGGGTGGACTGTCCCCAGAAAGAGAGTTAAAATTCTTTGTTCCCGCGAAGCGGTCCACCCAGATTACCGTTAGCAAAAAAACTGTGGACTGTGGATATTTATGTCCCCGAAACATAAGTCCTGAATTGACTAATATCCCACTAAAGTGGGGAAGTGGGTGAATTACCACTTTAGTGAGGCATAAGTCCTGAAAAATCAATTAAGGATTTATGTCTTGGGGACTTATGTCCCTGCGCCGTCGCGTCGTGTCTATGGGTCGTCTGTTGTTGCATTTCAGAGGGTCTCATTTTTTTGTGGATCGATGCTGGGGTTCCATATTCTGGGCATACCTTAATCCGACCATGTTTTGCTAATGGGTTGGTGTATTTCAAGCCTATTTACACCCTCTCACCACTCAATGTTGTCCGTCGCTCGCTTTTCTTCTTTTTGAAAAGAAAATGCAATTGGCCTTAGTAACCACAAAGTTGTAGCTATCGATTGTACTGTTCTCCAATTGGTCAATGTTGTGCGTCCCTCCTGGTTGATAGAATACACTTGGTCTTATTTTATGGAATGGTTTGTTGAGGTTGTTGCCGATATTTATGGAAGAATGATAATTTTCCATCGTAATCCTGCACATCGGACGACTTCTGTGTATATTTCGAATCTGAAAGACTCTAAGAGTGTGGTGTCATAAAACCACACTGATATTGGTCTATCAGGTTGTTGGTGAACCTTCAGCGGCAACAGCGATATTGCAAGTGGTCCGGGGACTTCCAGACCTGGTTGTTCTTGGTCTCTGAGATCTAAATGCTGGAAAATGCGTCAGGAACTAGTAAGTTAGTTATGTTTGTAAGTGTTTATTCGCACAAATCCTAATTCTGTTCACAAATGCGAAAAATTCGCAATTTTATTAATATTGCAGTTATAACTCACACCTGATTCTTCATATATATAGCCTGAGGTTATCGCAAATTCCGTTAGAGACATATCGTCTACTTATACAAAATAAAAAATACAAAAATAAACAAAGACATCATGATGTCATATAATATTTATGTAATCAATGAACGTTCAGATTGTTAACAAAGCTCATTCGACAGTGACTGCAAATTTTCAAAACAAAATTCGCTGAAATTTGAGTGAGTAATCAAAAAAAAATTCTTATCTAACTGGCATGGAAAAGTCAAACCGTCAGTAAACGGACGATGATGAAAGGGGATACACCCGCAGGGGGTTGAAGTGCAACAATTAAAAAAAAAAAGATAAAAAACGAAAACTGTGTTTTTTCGATAATGCCAGTAAACATCGCAAAACCAACGACAATGAGAACGCTTTGACCCAAATACGAAACCATTTCGTTCTTTTGTTGCCAATATATATATTTATATATTTTTACATTTTTATTGCCTTTTTATGTGAAATTGATTTTTTGAGCAATTTTGTGACAGACGCATACAAAGATGTCCACAACAACACAATGCAAGCGATAGATGTAGATGTGTGGTGAAGGAATAGTGCGACGAAATGATATCAGGGAATTATTGATTTTTTCCCATTTTAGATTAAGAAAACATTGGCCCCTCTTCGAGTGTTCACAGACATACACATACAGCATACACTTGCACTGCTATTTATAGATGTTGATTTAGATACGCATGAGATAGCCCCCAACTGCAATCGCGTTTATTATTTACTTACAACGATTCACTAGAGGAACATTTGGAAAGGGGTGGGCGCTGACAGAGGGTTCTTATTATGAAGGCTAAGGTATAGAAAAGCTTGCATACAAAAAAAAATCTGTCATCGTTGCCACGCACAAATTCCATTGTGAAAACATACAAATCACTGTGCGGCAGCCAGTGGCTATAACTTCAATGTAGAATGGGGAGTAGGGTGGACTGTATTGTATATTTGGAAAAAAGTAGATATTTTTAGGCGCAAATATTTACATACGAGACGCACTAAGGAACTGAAGAAAAGGATAAAGGATTTTTGTAGATGATTTGCACAAACAAAAATTGAGTTTTTTTTGTTTTACTGTGGTGTGTTTTTGAGAATGGAAATGAAAACAAAAAATTAAATGTCTGGCTCTTTTGTTAACTGCTGAAACGCACAATAAACAAATGATGCACTTTAAAAACATGACATTCATTGAACATGCACAATTTCATTTTTTGTTTTCCTAAACAGTGGACATTTGGAAAATTGGTCTTACTAGCCTAATGAGATTCTTTGTAATTGTTTGTGTATGTAACGAACCCCCGGCATTGAAACAACAGAAAAATGCCATCAGAAGGGATGTCTTTTTTTTAAATTTGACGTTCATCCAAGAATGCGTGTAATGAAATTTATGATAATCAATAATATACTCTTGTAGGAGGGCAACATGGAAGCATTTTTCATTAGAAATATGTTAAAAGGCTACAATCCGCTGCGGATTCGTTCAATACCCGCCTATAAGATTCCATCCTTAAATTAACCATCTCCAAAGAGTGGACATGGATGAAAACTTTATCTGAGTAAAATTTCTTGTCGTTTGACCAAAGGATTATCCCTATTTTGAATTTATGAACAAAGAGCCAAATTTAACTAACTTAACTTAAGATTCTCGGATAAGCTTAGGTATAGCCTATAAAAACTGACTGTCTTGTGTGCTCTATGGGCTGGTAGAGTCATTGGGACATACTTATTCCGATATGATGCTAGAGAGTCAGTTACCGTTAATGGACACCGGTATAGAGCTATGATAACCCACTATTTTGTTTCCGAATTGGATGGCATGAATGCGGATGAGATGTGGTTACAACAAGACGGCGCTACATGCCATACAGCGCATGTCACAATCGATTTATTGAAGGAAACATTCGATGAGCGCATAATTTCGCGGAATGAACCTGTCAATTGGCCACCAAGATCGTGAGAAGAAGACACCATCGGATTATTTTCTTTGAGGATATGTGAAGTCGCTCGTCTACTCCAACAAACCAGAAACGTTAGGCGACTTGGAAGCCAACATTCGTGGCGTTGTTGCTGACATACTGCCGCAAATGCTCAAAATGGTGGTTGAAAATTGTACCTCTAGGCTTGGCTTTATTCGAACCAGCCGTGGGGTTCACAAAATTGTTATTAAACATTAATGGCCGAAAATGGTGATGGACATTTAAACGATTTTTTCGTATTTTACTTCATTTCAAAATTCGATACCTTTAAAAAAAAACACGCTACAGAACTATTTTCATCGAATATCTTTTTCTTTTAGAGTTTTCTTTAAATTGTATATTAATAAAACTTTATATTTGCCTAAATGCAAGAATTGTATAGGAAGCGTGCCATAACTAGCAAACTCAACTGATCTAATGCCATCTAGCTTGTAGCTATTTTGTATAAGTGATTTGCTTGCAATTTAAATATCTAGAAACGAGTGGTGGGTGCATGATTGGGTCGTGTGCACCTTTCTCTTTAATAGCGAGTTAGGCATTAGATCAAATCCCAAGCATGAGAGAATTTGACGATAATCATAATTTGGCCAAAATTCACAATAGCTTACAGACATTTCGATTATTGATGTTAAAAATGATATAAATAATGTCGAAATGTGATTAAACGAATGTTTATTCTGGAATTTGAAGGAATCGGTGTCTATGTGCATGATTATTATTTTCCGTTTAGGGATATTTGGGCCAAAACTTATTATGTGTGTGTTGCGAACAGTAATAGTAGTGTCTAAATTAAATTTCATTCTAAATGCAAAAATCCGTTATATATATTCTTTCGAAAAAAAAGGATATGCAATTTTATTGGAACTAATATGCTAGAATTATGACAAAAGCTGGATACGAAGTTTGATGAAAATCGGTCAAGTCGTTTAGGCTGGAGAGACCAGTACGGGCAGAAGGACCGATGAACCGACGGACGGAATTCCAAAAAACCTTTTTTTGGGTTCCGCTATCTTCGTAATGTTAGAATCAATCAAAATCTTGGTATTGTGATTAGCTAAATATCGGCCAAAACCCTTCTCTACATCCCCTCCATGGTACAATCGAAGACTCCGATCGTTACGCAACAAGAGAAACAAATTATGGTCAGTTTTCCTTCGAAACAAGTCTTTTTCTGACTTTTCCAACTATCTCGGCTCATACCTTCAATTCACTCAGGCTTATAACTCCCTCTATCAACGATATGTTGACAATGCGCAAGTCAACCTTATAAGCGACCCTAAATCTTTTTTCCGATTCGTTAACTACAAGAAAAAATCTGACGGTTACCCTCCATCCCTCTCTTACGAAAACATATCTTCAAGTGATCCACACACCATTGCTAATTTTTATGCCACCTTTTTTAAACAATCTTTTGCCGACAACTCCTTTGTTCCAGATCCCTTTTATTTCAACTACCTACCTGACTACTCCATTGGTCCCTTTCTCTCTCAAACTTTCGAACCTACTGTAATTGAAAATAAATTACAAAAACTTAATGATGAATACTCACCAGGCCCAGATGGTATACCCGCTATTTTTCTTAAGAAGTGCTCCCTCGTGCTCTCCTACCCCCTTTCGCACCTCTTTAAACTCTCGCTATCACAAGGCGTCTTTCCTCATATATGGAAGTCCTCCTTCATAACGCCAATTCATAAAAAGGGATTAAAGAGCGAAGTTACTAATTATCGCCCGATAGCCAAACTTTCGCATATACCCAAACTCCTGGAAAGTATTTTGTACGAATCCTTAAGCTTTCAATGCAAGTCTTTAATTTCTCAAAACCAACATGGCTTTCTAAAAGGTAGATCAACCACCACAAACCTCGTTGAATTCACGTCCTCTGCGCTGTCGGCCTTAGAAAGGGGTAAAGAAGTCGATGTTGTTGCAACCGATTTTAGTAAAGCTTTCGATAAGATATCCCACAAATTAATCCTTTTCAAATTGTCTACCCTTGGTTTTGAACCAATACTGCTGAAATGGATATCCTCTTATCTGGAAAACCGTTTCTATAGCGTTCGCTTCAGGTCCGTCCTATCTGCCCCATTTCTGGCCACCTCTGGTGTACCACAAGGCAGTCATCTAGGTCCCCTTCTCTTCATCTTAACTATAAACGATTTGGAAAGGGTTATTAAACACTCCTCTATCTCTCTCTATGCCGACGACACCAAATTTTATAAACACATATCTTCATCACAAGACCCCTGCTTGCTTCAACAAGGTCTAGATTCTTTTTCTATTTGGTGTCTCAAAAACTGCCTAGAGCTAAATGTTGCGAAATGCCAATCCATCACCTTATCACGTAAGTACAACAAGTCCCCTCCCCGTCTTTACCTTCTTAATGATCAACCTATACCCATCGTACAGTCTCTTCGTGACCTTGGCATATTGTACGACCGGGAACTTAATTTCCGTTCGCATACTGACGAGATAATTCGTAAAGCCATTTCATCCCTTGGGTTATTAAACGGTGGTCAAAGGAATTCTCTGATCCCTACGTAACCAGATCTCTCTACATCACTTTCGTCCGCCCTCTCCTCGAATACGCCAGCCAAGCATGGTCACCCTATCAGCAAGTTCATGTAGCCAGAATCGAAAGCATACAACGACGTTTTCTTCGATTTGCCCTCCGCGGTCTTTCTTGAAACGATCCCCTAATTCTGCCTCCCTATCATGACCGCCTCAAACTCATTAACCTGAATAGCCTTGAGGACCGGAGAGAAGCTGCAGACATTCTCTTCATTCATCGCCTCCTCTCAGGCTCTATCGATTGCCCGTCTCTTTACAGCTCCATCTTCTTTAATACTAACCCTCGTAATTTAAGACACCCCCGTCTCTTCTATCTGCCAACCCACCGCACGTCCTACGGCTCAAACGAACCAATTTCCCGTATGCTACGGAAAGTAAACTCAAACATTTCCATTTTTGATTTCAACCGTAGCTCTTCCTCCATTAAACTTAGCCTCCTTCTACATAAACCCTAGCTTTTACTCCTAGTTATAAGTCTTAGTTTTTAGTTCTAGTATTGTAAGTATTGTATTGTTTTTTTTTCTAGCTTGTATTAAGCCAAATAAATGGGACATTTTGCCCCACCAAAATTAAAAAATTAAAATTAAATTAAATTAAAATTGCTTAGAAACTTTTTCAAAAATGTGGTTAGTTTTTGACAAAAAAAAAATTAATGAATAAAAGATCAATATTCCAGCGCAAAACTGGTGATTTACGGCTGAACAGACAAATTGACTAAATTGACCCCACTAGTGATCAGAGCTCCTCACTTGGGTTTGTAAAACGCTGGTCTTAGAAATTCTCCAACCCCTATATCACAAAATCAAAACTTGAGGAACGAAGCGAAACGAATAGACTTATTTTCGACAAAAGCAGCATGGAATAATACTCCTCAACAACGCAAAATAGAGAACTATAGTAATATCAAGTACCCATGGGAAATAAAAAAAAATGGTTAGACAAAAATGAAAAGCTCGAAAAAGATGGCAACAAACTCGTGCCCCGCAAGATAAAAAATCGGTTGAGTAACATGCTATCAAATTCGATTAAAAAATTTAAAAAAAACCATTAGAACAAGTAGAAACTTATCTGCAAAGCCTAACTGCTGGAAAGGAATCGATTTATTCACTTTGGAAAGCAATTAAAGTCATAAAACGGATAAAAACCGCTATGCCAACAATTAGGGTAAGTCAAGACGATTGGGCAAACATCGATAAGGAAAAAGCAGTCGTTTTAGCCGCACATCTTGAGCAAACATTTAAAACATTTGATGGTCCAGAAAACATCAATTTATTCGAGACTACAACCGATAGTAATCTAGTTAGTTATGCAAGTATTGCTGAACTTAAACGGGAAATACAGAAATTAAAGCTAAAAAAAGCAAAAAAAAAAGCTCCGGGTTATGACCTAAGGAGAACTTCTTAAAATGTTGCCTCGAAAAGAATTAACTAAACTCCTGTACATTGTTAATGCAGCAATTAAGTTAGAGTACATACCAAGACAGTGAAAGGCCGCGGAAGTGATTATGGTTTTCAAACCAGGGAAATCACCAAATGAAATAAAATCTTAGAGACCTATTTTACTTCTTCCGATAATTTCAAAAAAATTTGAATGGATATTACTCGGTCGCTTACACCCTATTTTTGATCAGAAACGCCTTTTACCTGACCATCAATTTGGGTTTAGAAACATTAAACATTCGACTGTGGACCAAGTTCATCGAAATACTGATGTAATTGAGAAAGCTTTCGAAGAAAAGAAAATTTTCTCAGCCGTATTTCTTGACGTGTCGCAAGCTTTTGACAAAGTTTGGCATAAAGGCCTTCAATGCAAGCTAAGACAAGTTTTGCCTGAAAATTATATAAAATCCTCTTGTCGTATCTTGAGCATAGACTCTTCCGTGTGAAACTTGGAAACGAATATTCGGATTTCAAAGATATATTGGCAGGAGAACCCCAAGGAAGCGTCCTTGGATCACTCTTGTACCTCCTATTTGCACGTGATATCCCACAAGAAAACTATACAATTGTTGCCACGTTTGCTGACGATACAGCTATACTAGCAGTTGGCACAATAATAGAGGAAACAAAAATGAAATTAAAAAACGCTCTAAACGAGGTTAATGAATGGACAAAATCCTGGCGGATTGCACTTAACGAGCGCAAATCGATTCATGTAATTCCACCGAACCAACTACGGCTATAAAAAGCCATTGACTAGGATACTGCTAAAGGGCTTAACTCTTATGATTTTCATTGCAGCAATCTTACTCTGCGAAACTTTTTATGTCTACCTCATCTACCATTACTCCTCAAACGTTTCTTATAAATAAATTAAGTAAGGTTAATTAAGTATTAAATGCTTTGGCAAAACGATTTGTTTTATAGGGATATTTAACGAAATGGATCTTTTCTATCAAGATCTCAAATACACGAATAAAAATTCAGTGTTACACTTTTTAAATAAAATCAGAAAAGGAACTCTAACCCTCATGCACCAAAGAGAAATCTCGATTTTATTTTATAAAAACGCAACACTTCTCTTGTTTTACGTTTTCAATATTTTCGCTTTATTAACGGAAGTAAAAATCCCGCATGCAACAATTTTTGAATGGTCACTTTATTCTTGTCACAAGCTGGTATGCTGTTGTTAGTAGCTGCTGTAGCTAAGTGCACAAAAACTTTGTCCACACGAAAGCCAATATTAAAAAAAAATGTCTGTACTTATGGCTTTTCGTGTTTCCGCAAGCCCACAAGCCTGCCATCTATCACAGAGTGCGTGTATAATTGCATTACCTCTTCCATCTCTTATATTCACGAACAAACTAGAAAACCTAGATGGCTAATGTCACCCTTAAAAGCACCTACTACGACGTGGCATGGGGTATGAAATATTTGGACATCATCAACATTGACTGCGTCGAATGAGACTGGGCGGCATGCGGGTGAAAGAGGCTTCGCTAAAATATATTTATTTTCAATCTACAACGATTGCTGTACGCCGATTTTTATTCCGATCCCATACACGTGTAGACACCCTTACCCAAACCAACATAATATCCATTTAATCGCAACTTTTTTTAACATTCGGTTTTTTCCTACGCCTCTAGCGACATGGAAATTATTAGTTTGTTGGAAAATGGAAAAAAAATATTTTGAGGTGCATTTCACACATGCTCTAACTTAAGGGGGTGGTGGTGAGAACTTTTATCCTAAAAGAAAAATATTGGCTACGTGAAAACTATTTAATGTAATTTTAAAAAAAAAAATTCTTGAAAACGGCTCTAATTTGATGAAAACACACAAAAGATTCTTAGGATGGTATAAGATATGGAAACTCTTAAATTTGTACGTGTTGATTTTCAGGCCATATACGTCATTTTTATCAAAATCATTAAGCTAGAAATAACACTCGTCGCGAAACAACATTTCAGTAGAAAACAATAGATCCGACGACTTTTCGCAATATCGCATGGTCAGGCGGCTTCAACTATTGCAGGGGCATTTGACTTCGAAAACAAGATCCTTAAATAAGATATTGCATACATGACGACCAGCTGACAAGCACTTTCATCAAGAACATAATCAGCTATCACCACTATTCCAATTTAATTATATATGATGACGTCATTTTGATATATTGAAAACTTATTTTTAGAATCTTATGAAACTATTTCATTTAGAACTGTGGACTCGATGAGGCGATTATTTGGAGAACGTTTACTTTCGTGATACAGCTTTGCAGTTTGTAGACATTGCGCTGGACTATGCTTTTGCATCAAACATTTTTGGAATATTTTCAAATTTTACCGAAAAACATTTTTACTGAAAACGCTCCCATTAGGATTGTGTAGATATGTTTTTCACACACTTTTTAATAAAGTTTAACGGTTTGGCCAAAAACTACGTTTTTCTTTAAAAGAGGCGTGACAGTGGGCGGATTTAAAAATTGTTTACACTTCTTCAGCTGGGAGCAACAACGAGCACGTATACTAAATTTCTTCATTGTACCTCAAAATTTAAGGCCCAAAAACTGCTGACGTACGGACAGGTATGGCTAAATTGACTCAGCTGTTGATTCTGAGACGATCCATATACTTTAAGGTATATCTAGCCAAATTATATCTCTATGTTAATGTATCAAACGGTATAGGATATAAACACGGCAAAGATTCGGGAATGAAACCTGACCAATCTACCCCCAATGTCCGCACGAGGAAGAACACGCAGATCACGTTATTCACAGCTGCCCACTTTTGTGAGAATGAACGCAGAAGCCAACCGTATATATATATGGCAAGATGATTTTGTCAGCGGAAAGATGGAAAAAAGTAAACCATATTGTTTCCCGCGTCCTAAACGAATTGAGGAAAATTTAGCGTCTAAGAGAAAAGAACGCCATTTGAGAAGCCTCTCATGTCTCATGTGAGCTGTCAAAAACGGATTTAATGTCTAATGCTAAAGAATATACAGGGTGTCCGCCGGAAAGTTATACTACATTGTTTTGCCGCCATTTTGGTAAACATTAGTCTTGACACTACATATTTGGCAGTTGTGAAGTAGACACGTGGCAAATGGATGATGTAAAAATATTCGATTAACAAACGTGTTTTAATCGTTTCAATATTTTACCGAAATCAATCATCGATTACTGTGACGATAAGAAAGTTACGTGAAATTTTTGGGAGAAACAACGTGCCAACAAAACAGACTATTTATTGTGTAGTGAATGATTTCGAAGAAAGAGGGTCTGTAGGTGATAGGCCCATGGGGACTCACTTCATGTATGGCGTGTACACTAACTTTTCGTAAGGCGCTGTAAGTATTATAAAAGATGGTTTTATTTATTGCCGTGTATTTTTATACCCTACCCCATAGAGGTATATTAGTTATATATACCTTAAAGTATATGGATCGAATCAGAATCGATAGCTGAGTCAATTTAGCCATGTCTGTTGGTCCGTCCGCCCTTACGTCGCCAGTTTTTGGGCCTAAAATTTTGAGCTAGAATGATGAAATTTGGTACACGGATTGTAGGATTGTAGCCTTCTTTTATGTTTATTTCTATTATAGTCGCATGAATTTGGTCTCAATATTGAGACAATATTGATTAATTTAAATGTGCGAATCGTTGAATGCCCTATCCTTGTTAAGAATATGACGTTTTTCTATGAGATTGGTTAAACATATGTTTTTTTTCGGAAAAACCCCCAAAAAATCAGTGTGTGTTTGAATGATATATAAAAGAAAATATTATATTTTCAAAATATGTATTTATGTATTTCAATCAAAACATTTTTCAGATTTGGCAAAAACTATAGCAAAAACTTTTTTTTGCGGAAAACGACCCAACAAAATGGGCGTGGCGGAAAACTTTGTATGGACGAAAGACCTTTTATATATGTTATGCAGACATTTTTGTAACATTCTTTACCGTTAACAGCTTTTTTCTGAAATGTTGGCGTGGCAGTAAAACAAACACACTATAAAAAGTAGAAAATAACGTTTAATGCCGAAAAGATCTAAGCTTTCTATTTTACCCCAAAAGAGAAAATCTTGCTTCCTTCCAGTTAGTTAGCTTATTATCAATATACATACATGTTGTAACGTAAAAACCTACTTTAAATGATCTAGACATATATATCTATTAACAAAAGCTGCTTTATAATGAACACAACCAAACAACTGAAAAAATAATCTTGTTAAATGTGCAGCACGTAACTTAACGAAATTGCAAATATCTTTAAATAAAATATTAAAGTGATGTTGAGATTGCCCTATCATCATTGTACCTCAGACCATCTTAAAGCTAATGTTGATGTGATCTCGAATAATATACAATCACTGAATAATTCATTTGCAATCAGATGCGACAATTCTGAAAATCCTTGGATCACCCAATTATGCATAGACTTTCAGACATGATATTCTGTTATAAAGGCTGTTTGAAATGGAATAAAACAAAGATGCATTTTTTAAATTGACATGAAATTTACTTTATTCGAAAGATAATCTTCTGGCGTTATAACTTAAATATGATTTCCGGCATATGAACGCCACAGCCTTTACATATTCACACAAAAATAGTCAAGCGGCGTTAAATCACACGATCTTGGAGGTCATTTCTCAGGACCAAAACGCGAAATTATGCGCTCACAGAACCTTTCCTTCAACAAATCTATTGTGGCACTAGCTGTGTGACGATGTTGCGCCGTCTTGTTGAAACCAAAGCTCCTGCACATTATGGTTGTTCAATTGATGAACGAAAAAGTCAGTTGTCATTAATCTGTAGCGGTCACCATTGTGTGTAATGTTTTGACCAGCATCGTCTTTAAAGAAGTACGGACCAATTATTCCACCAGCCCATACGCACTTTACAACGTCTCTGTAAATGCGTAATATCATTTAGAGTAAACGTGGTGCGAAAACGTTTCATACTTAATCGAATTAATAGCTCTGATGGACGATTATAGTGTACGACAAAGTGTACGTCCAAATAATAATACGCATGCGTGACGACTCATCTGAGCGTCAAAACCCCCAGTAATAAATTTTTATGAGCCTATAACGCTCAAAAAGAGTCCTGAGATAATGCTTGCGGATGTTTATTTATTCTGCTCTTACATTGTTGTAGATTGTTTATTGGCAGATATACGTTTTCTTGACGTTTGTTCCATTATTTGCTTTTTCTGTTAAAAAAAAAAGTTTTGCAACTTCGATGTTCGTGGCATTGTAAGATGGACAGTATGTCTATGAGCTGAAACTGCGTCGTTGAAATGCAACTAGTCTAAGGATGATTTTTCCAAGAGTTAGTTCAATCATCTGATGTTATCACTTATAATATCTGTAATTAAAAGATTCATCGATAGAAATAATTATTTGAGCAAGTGTGTACGACCAAGTCGTGCACATGCCCCTATACATATATATGTAGATATACTGTTTAATCTGGTGTATATTCTGAATTTTTTTATATTTTTTTTTATTCTTTTGGTGGTGTTGATACAGTTTTTTTTTGTAACTGTGCCTATGTAAGTGGCAACGGAAACAGTGCGTGTTTCTAGTTTCAGTGCACATGCCATCTATGGTACTACGTACTACATACACTAAATAGTGTAACTTTATTTCGCTTTCTGGTGGTGGCATTGAGAAATCTTTTTTCTATTAAAAAAAATATCATGTGTGCCGTGATCCAATTAAGCTGCATTAGTATCCACTCCCGACAAATGTGTGCGACGTGAGGTATCCTTGGTGGTATTTTGATTCTTCTATTTTTTTTTTTTTATAGTGTCCTTGGTATTTTTGTCCTTCTTCTTCGAACTACTATTTGGCTATGAGGGAAATACAAACACCGAGACAATTCAGCTGTCAAATTTCAAATATGAATTTTTCGTTCGGCTGCAATGAGTTTAAATTTCATCGCACCCGCTGTAGTGGAAACTATATATTATTTATATTACCACTTATTCCATGCCAAAATCTTAGCATATGTGTGTGCACAAACATAGATGCAGATTCGCGTGCTCACTTTGGGTATGTAATCCTATCGCATAGGTACATGTGATCGCAAACTTCCACTGCGGTTGTGCTTTTGTGGTTGTACTATGCTTTTCAGTCACTTTTATTGGCTGTAATTACATTTATGCACTTCTCTGTTTTTTTTTAATTTTTTTTTTATATTTCGTTTTTGTTTTATGCTGTGTTGTTGTTGATTCAGATAGAAATGCAGCTGTCGAGTAATGGATTGAGTTACTATATGAGATTTTTGCTGAGATGGTGTGGTACCTTATGGGGCCTTGATGATATTGAGAAAGGTCAAAACCCCATGATTAAATATTTAGCACAATAGAGTCGATTACGTACATGTTCTACTTTTTTTTTAATGATGAATCATGTCTGTTTGAATATAGTGAACAATGCCTGGTACTTTCATACTTGGAATTGGGACCTCAACCAAATGCATGTCCCATTACCCTAGTCGGTAGCTAAATTCTAACAGTTGCACATTCCCGTTCCCGACAGTCCAAGCCTAACATGACATACTTTATAATTCTCCCCTATGAATATTAGCGTATGTGGACTGGTTGTTGGGTATGCTTTTACTTTTTTTTCAAAGATCTGGCGCAGTAGTCAATTGTGGATCACATGGTTTCAGGCTTTTATAGATTATGCCGAAAGACTTCAGTGACTTTGAATCTCCGGCGGATATTTTGTTAGCGATATTTTGGAGATTTATACCGATGATATTAACTCAGTACACGATTATTGTTATCAAAATGATTGGTCTTACCGATTAATAACGGGTGGTTGAATTTTAAGGAGCGATGTTGAATGTAAACCCCACCTAAACTTCAAGTTTTTTTCTGCATTTCATTTGACATTTCTTAATTTCAGACTAACTCAATTTGAACCATGGAAAGATACACAATCGAGCAACGCGTTAAAATTATTCAGGCTTATTATGAAAATGGGCGTTCAAATCAAAATGCATATCGTGCACTCCGCGATTCTTTCGGTCAATTTAATCGTCCAAACGTGCGTACAATTGGAAAAATCGTGCAAAAATTTGAGCAAACCGGGTCTGTAGGGGATGTAAAAACACCAGTGCATGCTCGTACTGCAGAAAATATTGCTGTTGTTCGCGAAAGTGTGACTGAAGAGCCGTCCACCACAACTCGTCGTCGTGCCCAATAATTGCACCTCTCACGCTCGTCGTTGATGAACAATATGCATAAAGACTTGCATTTAGACGCTGACAAGGTACAATTGACTCAAGAACTAAAGCCACTTGACAATTTAGAGCGTAGTCAATGGTCAGAATGGTGGCAAAAAATGCAACAGTGGATGATAAATTTTTGAAGAAAATCGTCTTTAGTGATGAGGCACATCACCCTAGTGGATTTGTCAATAAGCAGAATTGCCACATTTGGGCGAATGATAGTCCAAGAGTGATTGTCGAAGAACCAATGCACCCGCAAAGAGTGACTGTTTGGTAGGCTTATGGGGTGACGGCATCATCGGTTACTGTCAATGGTGTTCGCTATGATAACGAACTTTTTATGGCCCGAATTAAAAGATATGGATTTACACGATATATGGTTTCAACATAATGGTGCCACTTGCCACACAGCTAACAAAACAATGGCTCTTTTCCGCGACAAATTCAATGGCCGTGTTATCTCACGTGGTGGCGATGTCAATTGGCCAATATCATGTGATTTGACACCGTTGGACGTCTTTCTTTGGGGTTATTTGAAAGAAAAGATGTACGTCGATATGCCAGCAACAATTCAAGAGCTATAGGATGAGATGAATCGGCAAATTAACGGCATAGAACCTCAATTATGCCTCAGCGTCATCATAAATTTGGAACGTCGGATGGAGGTGTGCCTCCGAGGTCGCGGTGGACATTTGGCCGCTATTTTGTTTCATGCATAATTGCTGTCTTCTGTCATTAAAGCGTAACCAAAATCTAGAGCCATTATCCATGAATGGCACTTACGTCGAAGAAACCGAAAAGCTTTCCATGCTAGGTATGTGTGTTATTAACGACTTACGTTGGAACGATCACATATTCGAAGTCGCTAAAAACGCAGCGAAATGTCTAGGTTTCCTAAATCGATGTAAGAAATATTTCACCCCCTATGATCTGGCCACAATATATAAAGCGTTTATACGCCCAAAACTTGAATTCAACGCCCATGTCTGGTCAGGTGCACCAAAATCAACATTGCACCTACTAGATAGGATTCAAACACGTGCGAAAAAACTTATAGGAGACATAAGAATAGCGAACTCCTTAGTTTCGCTTGAACACCGTCGAAACATCTCCTGCCTTACCTTGTTTTATCGCTATTTTAACAACCAATGTTCAAATGAAATAGCCAGCTGCATTCCTCCCATTCAACAATTCAGCCGCAATACTCGTTACGCAATGAATGCAAATCAGTTTACCCTCAAGCCTATCTTCGGACGTACGCTGAAATATAGAGATTCATACATAAACCGAACAACACGAATGTGGAATGCTCTACCAAACTCTGTTTTTCCTCTCCATTATAACTTACAGACATTTAAAACCAATGTGCATCGGTATCTCCTTTCTTCTTATCCCTAATTTCCTTAACGCCCGCACTGTGCTAAAACATATAAAGGGTATTCATAACCCCTTGAGTGCGCGCAAATTATAAAAAAAAAAAAAAAAAACCAAACCAGTATTATCATAACAAAAAGAAATGACAATAATTTACTAAATAATAATTTATTTAAAATCAACATCGGCCCTTAAATTTCAACCACCCTTTATATATGGGCTCTAAATCTTCTCCAAGTGTAACTTTGTGAGTAAAATTAAAATCTGTGTCGCCCTTAACAGCTTCGCATGTGTATGGTGTCATATGGTATTTTATTGTCTTTCTTTGCTATAAAACACAATGATAGGGGTAGCTTAGGCTTTTGGTCAATGGCTGCAGCATTACTTGCCTTTTCTTCAAGCTCTGCCCTGTATAAATCATGCGCGCACTTATAGCAGTCAAAGTAGAAATGCGTTGTTAGTGGACGCCTATGCGAGTTCGCAATTCACCAGATTGTCGACAGCTCATTGAAACTAACAAAATCTATACGATAAAAGTTTCTCCACTTCTAATAATTCGTTGTTATTCCAACTAGTCTTCGACATTCCAAAACTCTAAGTATTGTTTAGGTGTGACGGGGCCCTTTAACGTATGCTATGTTTACGCACCATCTTGTTTGGTTACTAGACATGTCCTTCAACTGTCATCAACTCTATCCCATTTGCCGTGATTCCTCCTTCACTGTTCAATGTTGTGTTGTTCTCCGTCGAAATCTTTTGCTGTTATAGTATGCTAACTTGATTCCACATCATAGCGTAGTTATTTATAGAATTGCAAAATTTGTTAAGTGTAGGAGTATAGTAGAGATTTAAAATATATTTTGACAGTTGTCAAGGCAGCTTCTTCTAACCCAACGAATGTGACTCTAACTACTAAACCTTTACACGGATGTTAGCATAATCGAGAACAGTTAAATCTCTCCTTTCAAAGGCAATCGGTAGGTTTTTAACTTCCTTTTGGCATGTGTGTGTAGGAAATCCAAAGCACAAGCCTCAATGTAAAAAAAATGTTGTCGGGCCTTGGAGAAAAGGGCTTGGAGAAATACCATATGACCCAAAAAAGAGGGTCCACTCCCATCTGGTTATTGAAGTTTTTTTTAGAAAATTATCTTATGGGAGGCAAATCGTACGCTCCATGAGCGGCCTAAGATTATGCTTGCAGATTAACCTTACTCTTGAATTGGTTCTAGATTAAATATTGGTGGAAAGATGTCTTTTGTAAGTTAGTCCCATTGCTTGGTCTGTAACAAAAAAAGTTTTTGTACTGCGTTGTTCGCGTGTCATGAGCTGCAACTACATGTCTTGTAGGTCGTTGAAACGAACCAGATTAGAGATGGTTTCTCTTAGCTCCTATGAATATCTGCTGTTATCATATCTGTTATTATACTGTTATTATATCTGTAATAAAGATACTGAAACTTTAAGTGGGAACATACAAGTCTTCGCTGTGACAGAGGTTGCAGATTTGAAGTCTTTGTATATAGTCCAGTAACATCAGTGTAACACATTATTAAAGACCTGGTGATACTTGGGCTTTATACAAAAAAAAGCTTTGCTAGCATAAAATATTGCCTTACTCTGAAAGGGTAGCTTAGTTTCAACACTGATGATTTAGCAACAGAGGTTACATGGTGTTACCATAGTAGATCTGACCCAATTGTGATGCCTAGCAGATGCATGGCTTTATATCTGATTTGACGACTGTATTCTCCATTTCGAAATGTAGATTTTTCCCTTGTAAATATTGTATACTGCGTTTCCTTTGAGTTGAGTTCGACAAGATTATTCATTCCCAATAATCTTCTTTCATAGATCAGTCTTAAGAAAGTTTTCCATCTAACCTCACAGTACTTGATTTGGTTGGCAAAGCCATGTACCAAACTTTATCGAAAGCCTTGGAGCTCTTGATTTTCAATGTCTCTCTATCCCAGAAGTCCAAAGGTGGGATACATAATTCATATAACAGGACACCAATGATATGTTAAGTGAGGATTAGATGGCGTGGCCTTTTGTTGAAGATGTTGGGGAACGCAGTTGATATTAACATTGGTATGCAACATTTAAAATGTGCAAATGTAACTTTCTCCGATTTGATGCGCAATTACATGAGAACAAATAAGATTTCTATCCACTTTGACAAAATTGTAATTGAAATTCACATTTAATATATTACTCAAAGCAAATGTCTAATCACAAAAATAACAAGTTCTAGTTGTACACGTTGAAAGACGACCAGAAAACAAGAAACTCACTATATCAAAACACTTCTAACGGTCAATGAAAGTCCGCATAAATTGGACCTGTCTATCAAAATAACTCAATTCCACAATGCAACAATAGCAGGTGCAACACGCCAATGTTACATTTTCCTCAAAATCCCAATACCATCTATTCGGCTTCTGGTGCGCATACAAAGAACAGTTCGAACTTAGTAAAGAGTTTACATGAAGTGTTAAAAGTAGGCCCAATGGATATTCTATCAGAAAAACCTATGCAAACTTCAGATCAGACAGAGGGGCAACAGCGGCACATAGCCAATTGCCTTTAAATGTTGTAATCAGTTAGTATTATTATTATTTCTATTTCACACACACAGTCTCACATAGCCTAGACAGGCACGGCATCAATGAACCGGTTTGTTTACCTTGGAAGCGAACTTCATTCATAAAGCTATTTCGCACCACATACACATGGAGCTGCTACTGCTGCTGCTGTGTCGATGTAACGCTGCTTTATATTCATTACAAAGCTATTACCGGCCGCGAGCAGCGTTGCACTACTCTGCTGCAGCTCATGGCGTTCCACTTCCACATCGAATGCGGTGTATATGTATATATTCTCCTTCATCTTGCTATTCCTCAGACGACTAAGTTGCCTGCATGATTTAGCCTTTGGAGTGCAACTAGTGTATCTGTTGGATGGATACTTAAAACCATGTTGTGGTGCAGAAGGGAGGTATCTCTACGATTGTGATGGCGGCAAGTGAACCTAGAGTGTTGTGACTAGTATTACAATCAACTACAACAACAACAACAACAACACAACAACCATGATAATAATAGTAATAGCGAGTTCGTTTTGACGTAATAATGTCTTCCTTATGTGCAAATAGGCAGCCGTTGCAGTAGTAGCCCCAGCAGTTCTGTACAACAGCAATGGGGAGAATGTCGGTGCAGCCAGATCTTGGATTGTCTTTGGATATAAATTTCTGTTGCACCTGCTCGCGACGAGATGATTCCATGGAATCAGGTGTACATGGATAATCAATGGCAAGAATATTCTTGTCTGTGTGAGAGGATACTATCAATTGGGTATCGCAATTGGTCTGCATAGAGAGGAAATGATTATTACCGGACATGTATCGCTGGCAAAAGAAGGATACTGCAAATGGCTGGCAATTATTAATTAAATTTAGTTCCTCGTCAATGATTTTATTGTGTGATAAAAATGGCAATAAGACGGGTTGAAATAAGAATATAGTTCTGTTTGGAAATTTTGAAAAAAAAAATCAAATATTGCAACAAGGCATATTTAGGCTACTGATTCACCGTCGAGTTGTGATTTCAGCTACATGTTGGGTTATTTGAGTTCTTATGTCTTCAGACTGTCGAGAATAATACTTAAAAATGCACAAAGTAAAGTATGGACGTCATATATCTACAACACTGTTCTAAATGTGTGTACCGCTTAAAGTGATTTGTGGGAAGTCTGATTACAGGTATATAAGTCCTTAAAGACTAGACTTCAAGAAATCAATACCAATTATAGTATCCGAGAAGGTTATACAGGGTGTCACAGTTAAGCAGTATAATCAGTATAGCAGTATAATTTTCTAAAATTATGTTAAGCTGCTTTTTTACATATACGTCAACAGAAGTTCTAGTAGAAGCCATTTTTTGTCCGACAAAAATGTTCATAGCAATTATTCAAAGAGCCTTCCTTCGAGATGAATACAATTTCGAGCGCATTTAAGCACTTTTAATGACAGATTAACGAGAAGCAGTTTCCAGATTCGACATTTTTCTAAAAAAAACCTTTTTCTTTCATAACATGGGTGTTAGGTCAGGAGATCTGGATGGCCAAGGATCGGAACCAAATTGACCAATTCTTGAGAAGTTTGCAGTTTTTCTGCATGTTTGTGTAGTAGCCATTGGCTAAATTTCACTCTTCTTTGAGAATCTTACTTACTTACTTAAGTGGCGCTACAGTCCGGGATGAAGCTGGGTCTCAACCAACAAGCCTCTCCAATTAGCCCGGTCCTTAGCTAATTACTTCCAGTTGCGCACTCCAAGTTGGTTGAGGTCGGTTTCTTTTTGTACGCGCCACTTAAGGCGAGGTCTTCCTCTACTGCTTTCGACGTCTGGCTGGGTATCGAAGACTCTGCGAGCCGGAGTATCGATGTCCATTCGTTCTACATGTCCTAGCCATCTTAAACGTCCAATGCGGAGTTTTTTGACCAGCGGCATGTTGCTGTAGAACTCGTAGAATTCTTGGTTGAATATTTGTCTCCATAGCCCGTCAACGCAAACGGAACCGAACATTTTTCGAAGAATTTTCCTATAAAATCGACCAAGGATTTCTTCGACCGCTTTTGAGACGGTCCATGCTTCAACGCCGTAGAGCATGACCAGGATTATATAGGATCTACTTAGTAGTTCGAGTGAGGGCTTTAATACTAAATTGCCTTCAAAGCCCGAAGAAACAGCGGTTGGCAAGAGTAATTCTTCGTTCAATTTCTGACGAGATGTTTTTGTCAGAGCTAATAGCGGAGCCGAGATAGACAAAGTCCCGTACTACCTCAAAGTTATATCTGTCAATGGTGATGTTCTGTCCAACTCTTCGATGTTGTGTGTCCTTTCTTATTGAGAGTATATACTTCGTCTTACCCTCATTTACTACTTAGACAATTTCTGCCGCTTCCTTCTCTATACTAGCAAACCTGGCAATAACATCATTGAGTCCTACCAATGATGTCAATATCGTCGGCGTAGTAGTTGTAACGATTTTTGAAAAATTGTGCCTCTGCTGTTGGCTCGTGGTTTTTGCACAATCCTCCCAAAAATCAAATTGAAGAAATCACATGACAGCGCATCGCCTTGCGGTAATGCTTTTTTTGGTATCGAATGTGTCGGTGAGGTCGTTTTCGACCCTGATGGAGCAGCTAGAATTCTCCATCGTCATCCTACACAAACGGACGAGTTTATGCGGTATACCAAAACTATGCATAGTTCGTCTGTATAAATACGGTCGTATCCGACTTTGAAATCAATGAACAGGTGGTGGGTATCGAAATGGGCATCGAAATGGGAACTGCCGAATTGTGAAAATTTGATTGGTTGTGGACTTTCCTGGCATAAAACCATACTGATAAAGGCCGGTCAGGTTGTTGGTAAACGGCTTCAGGCGTTCACATATTACGGCAGCTGTTGAGGAGACTTATGCCTCTGTAGTTTGCGCAGTTTAGTGGGTCTCCTTTTTTGTGGATCGGACAAACGATGCTGAGGTTCCATTCTTCAGGCATACTTTCTGGTGGATGTTTCTTATCAATTCATCTCCGCCAGCTTTATAAAGCTCGGCGGGGAGGCCGCCATTTCCGGCAGCCTTACTAAGCTTCAGTTTAGATACTGCTATCCTCACTTCACTCAGGTCGGGTGGTTGGCAGTTTTCGCTGTCATTGCCAATATTGAATGGTTCGTTCTGCCTGACAGAGGAATGTTATTGGTCATCGCCGTTTGCCAGTCTGCAGAAGTGGTTCTTCCATATCCTCAGCATCGACAGTGTCTCAATTACGATATTTCCTTGTTCATTTCCACAGGATTCTGTTCGAGTCTCGTATCCTTGGCTTCGACGTTTTACACTTTGGTAAAACTTGTGAACATCGTTCCTGGAGTGGCACCTCTCTATATCCTCGATCGCGCGCTTTTCTTGTTATTTTTTCTTCTTTCTGAAAAGGCGGTGTTCTTCCCTTCTTCTCTGCATATAGAGCTCAACGGCAGCTCTCGTCTTTACCTGCAGCTTAGCCTTGTAATCCTCGTTCTTGGCTGCGAGCATCTGTCGGCATTCCTCATCAAACCAAAGCACATCAATTGCGGCTGATCTAATGGGTTGTTGGCATCGTTGCCATAGTTCTTCTACATTCGATGCTGGTGGTATGCTGTTCATCGAGAGGTCTCTTCCGATTGCAATCTTTCGACACTAAATTTTTTCACAGTATTTCTCGATTGCTGTGGCGCGGTGGATGTCCGCATTCTTACCTTGGCTCCAACAAGGCAGTGATCGGAGCCGATGTTAGCTCCTTAGAACGTTCGGAAATCCAAAATACTGGATGCGTTCCTCTTGACTATCGCAATGTGATCGCGTAGGCTATGTTTTCCGGCAATACTGCTAAAGATGTCTTCTCTTCTTACCTTTGCGTTAAAATCTCCCAACACGAATTTAACATCGTACTTCGGTAGTCGCTCAATCCTGAGCTATGTCATGTTTATCCTCCTATGGGGAGTGAGTGCATATAAGGCTTATGTTTGGCGACTTTAGCATTGATGCGGATTGTTACAATGCGTTCGCTAATGTCTTGGAAACATAAAACATCTTGCCTAAGTCTGGCACTTATATCACAGTTTTTCATCCTCTTTCAAGTTTTTTAACTACCATCGCATTTCCTGGATGGCAGTAAGGTCTGCTTTGTAGCAGTTTAGGGCTTCCGATAGTTATCAGGTTGCACAGCTCCTGTTTAATATTCTCACATTCCAAGTGCAGAAACGAACGTCGTTGTCCCTTTTATCGTTTAGCAGGGTCGTCAACCATGAAATCAATCCTTTCCGTGGCTATTGGTTGCTTCGTAACAATTAATTTTTCCATGGTTGGATAGTTAACTCAAAGCACAACCCCCAACCTGGAGGGCCAGTTTCAATTTATTAGATATCCCTAGGACATGGGGCCATCAGTTTTCACTACGGGCTTGAGGGCTGCCGTTCAAGGGGCCTTACTAACCCTTGAAATTCCTAGATAACCTGTTGTCCGAATATGTTGAAGCAGCTTGTCTAGGTTCGCCTGGGACAGCAGGCCGTATATTCATTCCTTGCATTCTGACCTGGCTGTTTATAGTGTTGCTGTTTAAAACCATTCAGAGTTTTATTGTGGTGCTTTCTTTCCGAAATCATTTTTAGTACTGCAAATTTCATCCATATCGGTTAAGTGGTTCGGTTTTTATGGACTCCTTTCCTTTCTACAATACAAATGGCCCCACCGTTATATTGATGGTTATGAACAGAAGGTACTGCAATTGAACTAAGTTCGATAGAAATCTACATTAATGAACTCGGTTATTGCAATTAATTGCAAGCTTATAATTAACGAGATTTGCAGTCTTAATCATGTCCTACTTAGTGAATAGATCCGAATTAAAGTAAAGGATAAACATAGGTCGTCCCCTCAGGATAATAGGAACATCATAATTATTAGTAACTATAACCTGTGAAATTTAAAGTATCTGCATCAGTTTTCAACTTGTTCAGCATTTTACCAACATTCCATGAAAATAAAAAGAAAATGCAAACCAACACATAATACCTACATAGAACAAACGAAAAAAAATCTTTCCAATAAGTATACATTTTCCATTAGACGGATTCTATCATTATCGTTGCAGTCCTACCCCTTCGAACCTCTACCAATATGATTTTAGATTTTTTTTGTAATTTTGTCCAAACTCTTTGTCTCCCAATCCAATTGCCAAACAAACACGAAAAGTAATAATAAACAACGAACGACGAAAAACGGGCAAAAATGCACAAATATTCCCCATAAAACTATAACAATGATGATGGTAATAGACACATCAGCCACCCGCCCAACTACCCCTGATTCATAGGGTCGGATGAAGCAACAGTGAAAAAGTGCAATTCCACATAATACAACCTGTGAAAGCACTGAACCGCGCACTTTTCCATTCTCGCAGTTGCCTGTCGAAGGTTGAACATTTTACAATTTCGGGCTCGTGACAAGGGTTGCACTGATTGGGGAGCATAAACCCTCCAAAATAGCAAAAAAAAAATACGTAGTACCCAAAATAGACTACCCGGCTATAGAAATAATGTACATAAAACTCTCATCACTGTGTGTGTGAGTGTCTGTGCAATCAAACTGCAACAACGGTGAGATGTGGCGATAGGGTGGTACACACAATGCCATTGAAGGGTGGCGCAATCGCTTTAATTCCGCATAGAAGCGCAACAGGCACACCACCCAAAATTCCATGTATTTGTGCGCACGAAAATAGTTAATTTTTTTTTCGGTGCACAACTGGGTGGCAACAGGCGACAATATTGCTAAAAAATAGAAAAAAATATACTCATTCGATAATCTCAAAGTTACAGGCGACGGGCTGGTGCTGGTTCTCGTATCTAGACATAAAATACAAAAAATAATCCACTCTACTTGGTTGGTATCCTCGCAGAATTTTAAGGCGATAATGGATTTTTGTTGTGTGCACGAGTATATGTGTGTGTTCAACACGCTGAACAAGTGGAATGTGTAGCCGAACATAGAGTTACAATCAAAATGGCATAATTGCAGCTATTCCTAATCAGTTACAGTTTATTTTTATTGGTTTATTTCGTATTATTTGTAACAACACATACCCACTCAACACCACAACCAACATTTAGAAGTTAAACCAACAAAAGAGCTATAGCGGGACAAATATAACATGCATAGACCGATTGAAATGGAACGACCAGCAGCAACCGAAAATGTATGTAACAGCAGTGAACGAAAAAAAATATAAAAATAGAAAACAGACGAATTGCATTATTACAACGACATCTACAATCACAACAACGAAACTAAACCACCCGAAAGCCCGCCATATCAAGCCGAAGACCTCCCCCACCCCCAACACCATTGGTTTAGTTAACCTTCTTCTTATTCTATACCCCCACCACCACTGCTGACCAGCCAACATTTAAAGAGCTAGGCACAATTCAAATTCAAGGCAATCTATATTTTCTTTATTCGAAATCGACTGGCTTTTGGGGCTGGAAAAAAAAACGGAACGAACCCCACCAACCGAACGCGATGGAGGAGAATATTTTCTTTTTTTATGCCGGTCAGATGAAGTATCTAGAACCGCAGATGAAAAGCTGACTTTACTAAATTATTTTTTTTTTCTAATTTAATGATGTGTGTGCGTTTGATTACAGATAATTTTTTTCTGCTCTATTGCTATTCTGCTGCTTGTACGCGTGGAACTATTTAACAAAAATAAATATGTATCTACTAGTATAACTATGTGTTTCTTTTGTGTTGTTTGAAAAGATTTCCTTGTCAAGAGAGCGTTTTTTTTTTGCTATTATTTGTCAAAACTTGTTTTTATTGCAATTTTTTAATAGATTACGTGTGTAGCGTATAGCATGTACAGTGGAAAGGAAGGGGACTACATGAATCGTTGCATTTTAATCATTTTTGGATGGAAAAGTTGACGCTTTGGAAAGGCACAGCATGTAGGTTGTAAGAATGCACTTGGAATGACATTGAACTTTTTTGTAAAGTTTGAGTATTTGTTTGGTTTTGTGTTTCGGTGGATAGTAAAACATATTTTCGTTAATCTTATCTGTTTGCTTTATATTTGATAAGTTAAAAGTGTGACTGGCTTTTAGGTATGTACTCAAAAATTGTCGTAGGTACCTAGGATTTGGAATTTTGAACTTGTAAAAATGGAAATATTGTGGAAACAAATATTGGCGATAGATACGTATCATACTTTTATTTAGCAGAAAGATATAATTATAAGGTTATTAAATATACTAATCAAAAAAAAAAAAATTTACAGGTTGTGTCACATGTTGTAAAACCTAAATGTCTTATCTAACAGAGTGACAGAATGTATTATTATATATTTTTTCAGGCCGCGTGTTAATTACATTTAAAACATATGTTTTCAAGGTATTTCTCGAACATATTCTAAAAATGTCTATTTTATAACAAACGGCTTTAGTTTCCCTGATTCTACGTGAAATTGGCTCATTTAGACAATAATTTGTGCGACGAAAATATTCGTATAGCTTGTTTCACATGTCTTTTGAGGAAAACGAAGAAAAATAGATGTAAAAATTCACGGCATTTTATACAGGGTGTCCGCCGGGAAGGTATACTACATTGTTTTGCCGTCATTTTGGTAAACATTAGTCTTGACAGTTAATATTTGGCAGTCGTGAAGTAGATACGTGGTAAATTTATTATGGAAAAAGATTCGATAAACGAACGTGTTTTAATCGATTAAACATTTAATCAAAATCAATCATCGATTACTTCGACGATGACAAAGTTACGTGAAATTTTTGGGAGAAACGAAGTGCCAACAAAACGCACTATTTATCGTGTAGTGAATGTTTTCGGTGAAAGTGGGTATGTAGGTGATAGGCCCAAGCATGGAGCATAACTTACTGCAAGATCGGCTGAAAAAATGACTGCTGTTCAAGGAAGTGTTCAAAACTATCCATCAACCTCAATTCGACGCCGTGCTCAGGAACTTCGTTTTCAAAGAACAACTTTGAACACAATTTTGCACCAGGATTTGCATTTGTTTACATTTAAGATTCAGTTGACATAAGAGCTTCTTCCACCAGACCATTTACGCTGCCGTACAACCCTGATTTTCATGGCAAAATCATAATGAGTGACGAGGCACACTTTCATTTGAATGGATATGTGAATAAACAGAAAAGTAGGTTCTGGGCAATGGAAAACCCTCAAATTATTCATCAGTCACCTTTGCATCTATTAAGAGCTACAGTCTGGTGTGCAATTTGGTCAGGAGGGCCTTACTTCTTTGAAAATGATTTCTACTTGTGCGCCACTTAAGTCGGAACAGCGTCCGAGTCTCTCTAGGAATCGAAGACCCTGTCTGTGCATTCGCTCTACATGACTTAGCCATCTTAAGCGCCCAATGCGGAGTTTTATGAACAGAGGTTTGTCACGTTGAATCTTCGTCTCCATAGCCGGTTAACGCAAAAGGGATAACCGAAGTATTTTCCAAGCATTTTTCGCCCAAATTCCTGCTTCAGTGCTTTAGGAAAGCACGGGGATGATCAGGGTCTTGTACAGGATCTCTTTAGTAGTTCAAATGATGGCTTTACTATTAAATTTCCTTCTTAGCCCGAAAAAACAGCGGTTGGCAAGAATAATTTTTCGATTTATTTTTGACGAGATGGTAGCAGACTTTATATCGGACCCGTGATTGACGAATTCCTGTACTAACTTGAAATAATATCTGTCAATGGTGATATTCGGTTCAATTCGTTGTGTGTTCCTCTTGTACTTCCCTCATTTTATGCTAAACACAGTTATTGAAGATCGTGCCTCTGATTTTGGCTCAATCACATGACAGTGCTTCGCCTTTTATAAATCATTTTTTTGGTATCGAATGGGTCTATGAGATCATTTCCTGCAAATCTATGAACAGGTAGTGCATATCGATTTGAGCTTCTTGTGTTTTTTCCATGATTTGCTGAAGTATGAAGATTTGATCAGTTTACGGCTGATAAGATCGTGTAGGCGATGTTGAGGAGACTTATGCTTCTTAAGATGGCGCAGTTCAGAGGATCTCCTTTGTTGTGTATCAGGCAACTGATTCTGAGGTTTCATTCTTCAGGCCGCATTCATTTATACGCTCGGCAGCTTTGTTAGGCTTTAGTTTGTATATATTGCTATCCTAACTTTAATTAGGTCGGGTGGTTGGTAGTTTTCAATGTCGTCAATATTGAATGGTTCGTTCTGCCTGAAAGCTGGAGATTGTTTGCCTTTTAATAATCTGGAGAAGTGGTTCTTCCACATCCTCAACATCGATTGTGTCTGAACAACAATATTTCTTTGTTCAACTCGACAGAATTCTATTCGAGCCCTGTGTTAATGGCTTAGGCTTTTTTAGTTATACCCAGTTTTAATCATGATTTAATGTTTGGAGTTTAACTCCAATGATATTTTCTAATAATCCTTAAATTTACTTTTGGATAGTGATGCATTCGAAATGCATTTAAGAGATTTTGCCATAGTGATGCATTCAAAATGCATTTAAGAGATTTTGCCAGTGAAGCAGCACATTAGGGAAAAATTGCAGGACGAACACTATCTGGACCTTCCATTAGAAATATGCAAAACGATAGAGACAATTTTTTGCAATGAATAAAAAGTGTTAACAGATTAAAAATATCTAGAAATTTGTAAAAAATAAAATGAACTTTACTAGTATATTGAATATTGGCATTTCATTCAACTTGGATAACCTGTATTCTTCCGTTTAGGATTAATAAAATGACAAAACCATTTACATTCTTTACAATACATTATATCGTTACCAGTTATGCGTTTTATAAGAATTTATTTAAACTGTCAAAGTCAATTTAAATGACATTATATTTAGATCGTAATTCTATTCTAATTATTCTATTCGTAAGGCTATTCTAATTTCGTTTACATAATACAAAAGCTTAATTCCTTAGGTTTTTGAAATTAACTGATGTGTAATGTAATGTCTAAGCACCAACAGGGAACATGGCTCAAGAAATACGAAAAAAGGGAAAAAATGTTATAATCCTTTAAGCTTTTCCCTTCGGGTGCGGGTCAGAATATGCCCGATGTAAGGCATGCCTGTCGGTGAGGGCGACTAAAATCTACTTCCCGTACACCGGGTTAAACAACGAAAAGATTTAATATCCGAGGTGACAAACCTTCTGTGGACAGCGAATCATTGTAAATATGTAACCCTTTTGGCAAAAGTTTGACGGTAACGAAATCACCTACATCTGGATCTTCTCCAGAAGTTCAACAACACCAGAAGTTTTGGGTCACAAATAAAGAGACTCAACTAAAAACGAAAGCATAAAGGACGAAAACAAAGTTCTTCGAACAATTCTCAACAGTATTCAACTACTCTGCAAAGAGCTTCGTAAAGAAATTTTCCATCTTAAAGATGAAAATATGATTCTAAAGAGTGCATTAGAAATACCTTATCATCACTTTATTTTTCAATATAATTGATTTCTTCATTTTATAGGTTATAATTGAGTTCTTGAAAATTTAAAACGGATACAAAGGGTACACAACAACGCTGTAAAACTATTGATTTTTACTATTCATATTAACGATCAATAGCTACGCCTCTGCGAAAATGGGGCAGACTATTTACCTTCAACGTAAACTTTTTGGAAAACCGTCAAACCGTCAAAGTCTTATGGTTTGAAGACTTTAGCTAACGAATTTCACGTGAAGGCAACATAGCATTGAATGCTTTCATGCTACATCGGGAGAAAAAGTTTTTATTACAGGGATTAACATCTTATCGGATTCCTTGATAACGGCAAGATAAGGATGCCGATATCCAACACAGCAAAACTCCGTCAAAATTCTGTCAATTCAAAAAGACTGGACACACCAACCATGTAATTCGAAGATGTAAGCTGTTCATAACTCTTGAATGGCACTCTCATGCATTCAATTTCAAAGATTGTGACTGGTTCTAGCGGAAAAGTGTTTAGTTCATCTATTTAAAAACTAAGTTACAACACTTACTAAATGTAAGTAAAAATGGGTTACAAGTTAACATATTTTGCTTAAATTTTCGAATTAATCCCCCTAAACGTTTTTTATGTCCATACCTGCTAGGTCCATGGGGCTGACGATGGGATTACCTACTCTAAACGCTAAATAGGGTCATGTGAAATGACCCTCAATATATTGAGAAACCTTTTATTTGTTTTGATTTTTTCAGGGTTGCATGAACGAGAACCGCATTTAATCATAAATCCGGAAGAGATATTTTCAAAGTAATAACAAAAAAAAAACTTTGGCACATATATATGTATGTTCAAATATTGAATGAAAAAACAATTGTCCGAGGACTTACTTAAAAAAAATCCTACCCTCATGATCGAATGGCTATTTCTATCACTTAAGTGACCATATACGAATTGTGTGTTGATACCGTCGTCATCAGACACGATGATGACGAAGCAATGAAAGGAAATGCAAAGTCAAAATATATTCAACACTCCGCAAGGAACTTGTTACATTGTACAATGCACGATGCAATGCATTCATATACATCCTAATCTAATCCTCATGGGAGGGGTTGCTTTAAACTACATGTAGTCGCATACAATTACATCGCCTCAATGGCACGCAGGCAGGCATATACTGAGAAACAGGCTGCTGCAGAAAAACAGGTTCATGACCTTGACCGTCAACGATGCTAAAGGAGTAATTTAGCAGGCAGCATCTGTGTGTTGTGACCACTACACGAAATGCAATGTGCGCGAGTAGTACACAACAGCAAACGGCGACCGACACGACAGGCGAGCACACTCACAGAAATTATAAACTGTATACGCGGTCAGGTTTCGATAGGCATGGTGTTGATGCTAATAATTGGTCTTTTGAGACCAAAAAGTGTTTCAAACGAAAGTAAACCGTTTGGACGGTTTGGATGGGCAATGGTGGTAGGAACATTGGAATTACTGAACTCTAAATAAATGTTGAACATTGGAAGGACAACATTTTTGCTGGCAATCAAAAAGTCACTTCAGCAGATATGGCCGTAATAATTATAAGAAATACGCGGACTACGTTGCATTCGGAAATCTAAGGTTTTCAATATTAGCGATGGGAATTTTTAGAGAATTTTGACATACAGATCAGCAAGACAGCTGTAACACAGTTGTTAATGCAAATTTATTGGCTAATGTAAGTTATTTTTATCCGTCAAGTTTATTGACATAATATTGGGTCATTCATTTCGTGGTTTCAAGTTGATAGCGCTGGCATTTAACTCCTGTCAAACTATGCTATCATTTGAAGGGTCATAACATTAGTTGAATGTTTGCCATTTACGATAAAAGATCGCTTAAAAATCTAACAACGCGTAAAAATTATTAAAACTTACTACAAATGTTATAATTCATACGTAGACACTTTTCTTGCTTTAATCGATAATTTTGGTCGTCAAAATTTACAGACTGCGCCAGCAATTACTGGTTGTGAAGAAATTTGAAAAGAGTGGAAGCTCTACAGATTGGAATGCACGCTCATTTGAAAATATTGCTGCTGCATGTGCAAGTGTTGCTAATAATCCATGTTTATCGATTTCTCAATAAATTACCTTGTCCTACACCTAAATATCGCGTATTTTGCATTTGGATTTGCATATCTACCCTTTTAAAGTTTACATTACGCAATAATTACAGTCCATGATGCTGATGATTTACAACGGCGTAGGACAACGAAATTCGTATCTGCACCTGGAATGTGAGAACATTAAACAGGAGAGGTGCAAGCGAACAACTAGCGGAAGCCCTAAACTGCTACAAAGCAGACATTACTGCCATCCAGGAAATACGATGGGATGGGCCGGGTAAGGATTAAAGACTGTGACATCTACTACGGACCGTGTATAGTGAGCAGAAACAACGACTATTCGGGTGTGGATTTGTTATAAGTGCCAGACTTAGGCAAGAAGTCTTATGTTTCCAATACATTAGCGAACGCATTGTAACAATCCGCATCAAGGCCAAATTCGCTAACATTAGTCTTATGTGCGCTCACGCCCCAACGGAGGAAATATGATATTGCTAAGAATTACTTTTATGAGCTCCTAGACCAAACCCTTAAGCGACTACCGAAATATGATGTTAAAATCTTGCTGGGAGATTTTAACGTAATTGTAGGAAGAGAAGACAAGTCCAGCAGTATTGTCGGGAAACATAGCCAAACCAACAACACGTCTCGTAACGGACTTATGCTAATTGACTTCGCTACGGAACGGAATGCCACTATAGCCAGCACACGGTTTCCTTACCTCGATATCCATACGGGGAAAAGGCGGTCTCCAGATCAACGGACGGTCAACCAAATTGATCATATTGCGATAGATAAGAGGCACGCATCCAGTATTTTGGATGTCCGAACATTTTGAGGAGCTAACATCGACTCGGAAAACTACCTTGTTGCAGCCAAGGTAAGAATGCGGATATCCACCACGACACAACAATCCAGAAATATCTACTGTAAAGAAATTTAATGTCGAAGGACTGCAATCGCCCAGGGGGCCGCCAAGACCTTTGCGAAACGTGTATCTCTTAACCTCTCGATTAAAGCTTAGTAAGGCTGCCGGAAATGACGGCCTTCCCTCCGAGCTTTATTAAGCAGGCCGAGATGACTTGGTAAGAAACATTCACCAACTCATAAGCCAAATCTGGTCAGAAGAAAGTATGCCTGAAGAATGGTACCTCAGCATCGTTTGTCCGATCCACAAAAAAGAAGACCCTCTAAACTGCGCCAACTACAGAGGCATTAATCTCCTCAACATCGCCTACAATATCCTATCTGCCGTAAGATGTAAACGCCAATAACCTGATCGGCCCTGGTTTTATCAGTGTGGTTTTCGGCCAGGAAAGTCCACAACCGATCAAATTTTGACACTTCGGCAGATCCTGGAAAAACCCAAGATGTCCAAATCGATACCCACCACCTATTCATCGATTTCAAAGCCACATACGACAGCATCTTTAGAGACGAACTATACAGAGCCATGTCTGGTTTTGGTATACCGTACAAACTCGTCCGCTTGTGTAGGAAGATGATGGAATATAGCTGCTCCATCGGAGTCGGAATCGACCTCACTGACACATTCGATACCAAAAAAAGCATTACCGCAAGGCGATGCGCTTTCATGTGACTTATCGACGATATCGACATCATTGGTCGGACCCAACGTGATGTCATAGCCACGTTTGCTAGTATAAAGAAGGAAGCGGCAAAAATGGGTTTAGCAGTAAATGAGGGCAAGACAAAGTATATGCTATCAACACAAAAGGACGCACAACATCGACGAATTGTACAGAACGTCACCATTGACAGATATAACTTTGATGTAGTACGGAACTTTGTCTATCTCGGCTCCGCTATTAACTCTGACAACAACATCTCTTCAGAAATTAAACGTCACCATTGACAGATATAACTTTGATGTAGTACGGAACTTTGTCTATCTCGGCTCCGCTATTAACTCTGACAACAACATCTCTTCAGAAATTAAACGAATATTTACCCTTGCCAACCGCTGTTTCTTCGGGCTAAGAAGGCAATTCAAACTCACTCGAACTACTCAGGAGATCAGGATAAGACCCCGATCATCCCAGTCCTGCTCTACGGCGCTGAAGCATTGACCGTCTCAAAAGCGGATGAAGAAATCCTTGGTCGATTTAAGAGGAAAATTCTTCGACAAATCTTCGGTCCCGTTTGCGTTGACGGTCTATGGAGACGAATATTCAACAAAGAACTATACGAGCTGTACAGCGGCATGCCCTGGTCAAAAAACTCCGCATTGGACGTTTAAGATGGCTAAAACATGTAGAACGAATGGACACCAATACTCCGGCTCCAGCCAGACGTAGGACGCAGTAGAGGAAGACCTCGACTTAAGTGGCGCGCACAAGTAGAAACCGACCTCAATCAACTTGGAGCGTGCAACTGGAGGCAGTTAGCTAAAGACTGGGCTAATTAGAAATGAATGTTGGTCGAGGCTCAGGTTCATTCCGGACTGTAGCGCCACTTAAGTAACAAAGTAAGTGGGTTCGGGCCGGCGGCCTCCTGTCATTAAGGGAGGTGAAAAAATAAGATATTCGTTATAAAAATGCAAGGCATAGTTAGAAACCAAAAATACAAAATTCGTTTTTCACAAATAACCAATTAAATTAAACACACCAATTTTACCGCTGATATCACTTGAGGACGAAAATTTACAAGCAGTCTTATTTCACACGTTTCAATATTCATCCTCATCCTCAATCACCATCAATATCGATTGAGCTTTTATCGCCATTTTAATAAAACGTACTTTTTGAAATTGGTTTGCAGTTAGATATGTCACCTAACTCACTCTTTTTATAAATAGGTGTTATGAAGACATTTTCCATTACTTACGGAATATTTCTGCAGGAAAGAGCTTTCGGACACATACCAAAGGTGTGGAAAAACGCACCCTTGCATTGTTTTACGACTATTGGTGAAATTCCATCGGGTCCCGAAAATATTATTTGTTTAAAAAGGCAAAGTATTTAACCAGTGTCTCATTGGAATAGGTGCAGGCGGCAGCGAAAGAACTCCCAAGATTAGGATGGACAAAGTGACCAACCTTAATGAGCTGCTTCAAAATATTCGGACAAATGGTCATCAAGAACCGAACCTATGAACGTGCCAGCCTCAATTCCGTAGTGGATATTGATGGCCCCTTGCCCTAGGGGTATCTCATAAATTGTAACTGACTCGATTTTTGGTAATTTTGGCAAAAAAATTATTCGAAAAATCTTCGGTCCCGTTTGCGTTGACGAAGCAATAACGTAGTTTGCTATGTAGCCAAAGATTCAGACAAGAACTATAAGAGCTGTGCAGCTACATGCTCCTAGTCAAAAAAAAAACTCTGCATTGGACGTTTAAGACCGCTAGGGCATGTAGAACAATGAAAACCAAGTCTTTGATTTCAAGCAAAATGTCGCACGCAGTAGAGAAAGACCTCGCGACATGCTTGTATTTATTTTCAAGATATAAACACAGATTACTTCTAAGTTGAGAGGGAATGGAATTTTTATTCATTTAGAGGTAAGAATGCTCTTCGAATGCTCAGCTCCTGTAAGTAGTAGATTTATTCCAGGGAAATGCATATCATAACAGTGAAAACCGCATCGAAATCCGTTCAGCAGCTCTGGAGATTAGTAAATTCATACACTTTTTGGGACTTTATTTTGTACTATGTATTATACATAGTAATACATATGTAGAAGTTTGGGAGTTTAGAAAAAATGTTTTGTTCTGAGCCGTTTACATTCCGAAGAGGCGTGGGTGTTTAGAAAAAAATGTGTTCTAAGCCCTCTTACATTCTGGAAGATTTTTTTTTTTACTGCTGGTCCGCGTACTCTACGTTTAGCTCTAAGTGGCTTTAACTCATTTAAAGAAGTGTTTGAAGGTCATAAGTTAATGTCGCATATTTTCTCGCATATATTAGCAAGTACAATTGTTTTAACTGAAGAAAAACTGAGAGGTTCCATGTCGAACCTTCTTATTGTTCAATCTTAAGTACCACAAAAGAGTTCGGCCCTATTATTTTAATTATTTCAATAAATGATGTAAAAGCTTGTATACGAGAAAGCAAACTAGGCTGGTAGTATAAATATTTATAAATGTGTAGGAGATCTTAGCGAATCGAGATCCCTTCAACCCGATAAAAAAATTTAACAAATTAACGTCCTAAAAATGGTTTGAATCTACAAAGTGTCAAAAAGATATTTTTACTTAAGCGTAAGCGTGCCCCTCCAAATATGATAATATTCTCTCAGGACATACTACTTGCATCGTCGACATCTTTTTAGGTCACGGTGTATACCCAAAATGCCGTTAAATAAATACCTTAATGTCATAGTCAACAAGTCCAATTCATTAGTAAGATTTATAAAAAGTTGGTAAAAAGAGTTAAATGAACTTGATGTCACGCTTTCGTTATGTAACTATCCCGTCCGTCCTCATTTGTAGTCTGGCTTACAAGTTTGGACACCCTACTATGAAAAAAATAAAAAAATAATAATTTATGGCGCAACAGGCTCGTTAGTACCCAGGGCCTAGCTTTCTTCTCACAACCAGTAATGTGGGCGTGTGTACTTCTTAGCACGATGGCGGGACCTCCTGTTTTATGCCGACTCCGAACGGCTAAGTTGAGATAAGCTTTTCATGACAATTGATAGTACTCGGATGATTTGTCAGATCATCACGAGAGGAGGGCCAGTGAAAAATCGTTTGGGTGTTGCTATGGCTGGGAATCGAACCCAGACCTTCTGCGCGGCAGTTCATCGCACTAACAATCGCGCCACTGAGCCCGTCTATGAAGTTCATTTAAATATAATCGAAACAGTTAAATGTAAGTTTTTTCGCTTTGCCTTAATAGGACTCCCATGGGATGATCTATATATGCATAATTTGCCACCATATATGAGTTGAATCAAACGTCGGCAACTGTCACATTTGTCACAACGTAGCCTTAATAGTGACACAGTTTTTTTCTGGAACATATTAGACATAAAACTCGACTAGGATCCCAGAATCTGTTTTGCTAAATGACCATAGCGTTTAACATCACGTATACTGAACTCGGCCATTCCCCGACCAAAACTTGGGATCGTGACTTAAGCCTGCACTCGTGAAAAATTTAACCAAATTAACGAACTGAAGGTAGACGACCTTAAGCAAGGACGTGTGTTCGTTGAATTGGCTGTGAAGCATCATCATCTTCAGCGGTGTTGATGTTGGGCTAGCGTCGTCAAAGGTATATATTTCTTTGAAACAACGATAGCCAAGCCATCACCGTAAACAGCGGACGCTATTTTTGGGCGTGCAATTTTTGGGCGAAACGACGTGCCAACAAAACGCCCTATTTATCGTCTAGTAAATGCTTTCAATTAAAGGGGGTCTGTAGGTGATAGGCGCAAGCATGGACCATAACGTACTGCAAGATCGGCTGAAAAAATTACTGCTGCTCAAGGAAGTCTTCAAAACAATCCCACAACCTCAATTCGACGCAATGCTCAGGAGCTTGGTCTTCAAAGAACATTTAAGATTGAGTTGACACAAGAGCTTCTTTCAGACGTCGGACGCAATAGAGGAAGAACTCGACTTAAGTGGCGCGCACAAGTAGAAACCGATCTTAACCAACTTAGGGTGTGCATATGGAGCAGATAGGTAAGGACCGATATAGTGGTTGAGGCATGCTGGTTGAGGACCAGGTTCAATCCGGACTGTTGCGCCACTTAAGTAAGTAAGTTTTGTCTGAATTGGATAATATGACACTACGTTCCACAGAGCTCACTGCACATTGGAAATTAAGAATAATCGATTCGAGGCGGAGGTGATGTGTATTGACGACCGAGATCGTGCGATTTGACCACGTTAGACTTTTTCTTGTGGGGTCTATGTATATAATCGGCAATCAATCGACGCCTTGAAAGTCAATATAGCCGAAGTCATTTCTTTCATCTAAACCCATAATGCCAATTCCAACCACCCTGTGCGTTTTATTCCAAGAACCTAGTACATAAAATTGTAAATAAATCGGTTTAGCTTCTTAGCCCTCAGTCGCGTGATCAGCTCGACATACTGAAAGAATCGCCAGACCCACTTATTAGGACTTCTACACCATCGTAATGATAGATTTGATAAAAATCTTGAGTACGATTTTTTTTCGCGAAACCAATACGTTCTCTATAAAGAATATGACGTCATCATAACTTTGATAACGCCTATATCTATCACCATTTGTCAGAGACCTGCTAAATCAATGAATGAAAGTCATCGATTACCGGTGATTACGGGGGCACTACTTCTAGTTCAGCACTTATATTTGTCGATTCTTTAAAAACGAAGTTTAAAGAAAATTGGCTTACCGTTTAGGCATTACGGACTAACAGACCATAACACGCTTATAAACGTCTTGCGTGTGGCATATTCCATGGAATTGGGTAAAAGAATAAACCTTTTTTTTAGAAAAACAAAAACACAAATAGTTGGCAGGGGTTAAAATGATCTATAGACGAAATTTATATTTGAGAATTAGCGAAATATTTTCTCCAAAGCGAAAATCGTTTTTGAACACGCCACACGGACAGACAGTCAGACGGGCGGACAGTCATACATGGCTAGGTTAGCTCAGGAAGCGATTCGATGCATATACTCATGATAGAAACTCACCCATTGACAAAATAAGGAATATGGTCTCTTTTTACACTCTCTTTTTAAAATCGTAAAGAAGTCGAAAAGATGTACAGAATAAATTCAATAACGATTATCTATTGTTGTTAAGATCGGGCTGCTTTGAAAAAAATGTAAACTCCATACCCCAATGCAAAAGCAAAATGATTGCAAAAGAGATTTTGCTTGCGTTAAATGTAAAGAAAAACTCTCCATAAAACATTTTCCGCTAAACAAGGACAAGAAAGAAAAGTGCATCAACTGCCAAGCATCAACTGACGACGCTTTCGCAAAGCAACATATAGTCATACTCGAATAAATGGCCTTATATCGCTAAAGAGGTCATATATTTCATTTGGTCATATTTTCGAAAGGCTTTTAGTAGAGGTCAAATATTGATAAAGGATCACCATGATATGATAATAGGCCTCAATGAAAAATATCCCAAATAATGAGAATATTTTTGACAGTGAAAAATAATTCTCATTTCAAAATGGATATATCAACCCAAAGAAAATGAAAAATAAACCCAACATTAAAAAAGAAGTCTTCATATGAAGTGTTGACCCTAGTCGCTTTTACGAGCTTTCACAGGTTAGGCGACTTTACCTGTAATCCAGAATTGGTTGTCTGTAGACAAGGCTTATAGGTTGTGCTATACCAACTACCAGCAATCGCTTAAGTCTGGCACAGAGAAGGTGAAGTATTGTCTTTTGCTCCTTACATCTCCTGCAAGACCAAGAAATGATGCCTGAAGTCTATCAGTACGACAATGATTGATTGTGAAGGAGAATATAAAGCGTATTTTTAGCGGTGATTTTCAATTGTCAATTCAATTGTCAGTCCACAAATTGGTAATCGCTTCATCAACTTTGTTTGCTACGCCTTAATGTTCTCTAATGTCAATATTTTGAACTGATCACAAAAGATATTGAAAGAAATATTGAAAGAAGTATATAGAGAATGGGTAGAAGCAATTTATGATGGCGCAGCTAACGCAGCAACAAAGTTTTGATATTATCGAAATAATTTAATCATTAAAAAACATTTGAGACGGCTGCAATCCGATATGCAAATCATTGAATACATATCCCATCCTATTCCTATTATACATGACGCCAAAAAGTGGGCGTTGCTAAATACTGAATGAATCTTGTTCTAAAAACTGAAATATTATGGTTCGACAAAAAAACGACATGTTTCTGTGAACATTCTTTGGTGTAGGCTTTACAATTTTTTTTTATTTTTTTTGAAAACGCCCGTCGTGACTCAAAATGATCTTTAGACGAAATGTTCACAGCATTATTCTCGAAACATTTTGATCGAAACGTTTTTCAAGTTATCCTAAAGTTGTTCTTTTTTTTAAGAAAACGCCCCTGGCGTGGCAACAAAGTTTATATGGTCAAAATGTAAATCTTGAGATTGTATAAATAAGTTATTCAAATACTGTTTCAAAATCTTAACCGTTTGACTAAAAACAATGTTTTACTGAGAAGGGGACGTGGCAGTGGGTGGATTTCATAGTTTCTTTTAAAAGTTATTGAAAAATAAACATCGACCATGATTATAAAACGCTTCCTGTACATAAGAATTGTTCAAAGCCGACGGGGGCACCATAGTCCATAAATCTTAGTTTATTTTACCGTATGCAGGCAACATCAATACCTTGGAACCGGTGTAGTGGTAACATCTGACTAAAAATCCAATTGTGTAATAAACCCTTAACTATTGTATAAGCATCAGATCATTCTACTACTTCTTTATGGTTAAGAGTGAAAATAAAGGGCCTGTTGGATGAATTCAGAGCAGAGCAAGTAGCGAGAAGAAGGTAGGGTTAGGAGATTCGAAGTCTCGCGATAATACCTGCATACAGACAGACAGGGAATTGTAGATTTATTAAAAAGACATTTTTAGCATCTGATATATGTATAAGCATAATGTCGAGAGAGTGATAGAAATGACCCATCTCCAGTCAAAAGGATATATAAGGTTTCCTTTCCGTATATATATATATATATCTGGCACCGACGGCCTTAAACCTAGCTCTTTCTTCATTTGCCACAATAGGACCTTATGTTTAACGCCGACTCCAAACGACTTAGAGCGGTGAAAAAACTCCGTTACATTTGGGATTTGAACCAAGGAAATCACGCTTAATTGTCCAATGCACAAGTCAGAGCAGCATTAAAAAAATGAAAATAATAATATAACACCCGGCATTCAGATGAATTACCAGCGGAACCCTTCAAATACGGAGATGTTGCCTTGTAAGTGTGCATGCACTAATTAACCAAGCGTGCATGGACTAAAGCATGGCCAATGACTGGAATATCATTGTCTTATGTCCCATCCAACAGAAAGGCGATTTTTTGTCTTTATCTAACTACCGCATAAAAGACTTGTTATGCTATGGAGGAAGCAGCTCATCTGAGCTTTTCAAAATATGGACCTGGACCGAATTCCGACAAAAAGATGTGCTATCTATCAGGCGATTTCTTGAATATCGTGCTGGAACAAAAAGTGCTTGAGGCAGGTACAGGGTGTCCGCCGGGAAGTTCATCTACTTTGTTTTGCCCCCATTTTGGTAAACATTAGTTTTGACATTTCATATTTGACAGTCGTGAAATAGACACGTGGCAAATATATTATGGAAAAATATTCGATAAGCCAACGTGTTTTAATCGTTAAAACACTATTTATCGTGTAGTGATAATTTTCGAAGAAAGAGGGTCTATAGGTGATAGGCTGAAAACATTACTGCTGCTCAAGGATGTGATCTAAACAATCGATCAACCTCAATTCGACGCCGTGCTCAATAGCTTGGTCTTCAAAGAACAACTCTTGCCACAATTTTGCACAAGGTTTTGCATTTGTTTCCATTTAAGATTCAATTGACAAAAGAACTTCTTCCACAAGACCGTTTACGCCGCCGTACATATGCCAATAGGATGTTACAGCTAGCCCATAACAACCCCGATTTTAATGAAAAAATCATAATGAGTGACGAGGCACATTTTAATTTGAATTAATATGTGGATAAACAGAATAGGCAAGTCTGGATAATGGAAAACCCTCAAATTATTCATCAGTCACCTTTGCATCCATTCAAAGTTACAATCTGGTGTTTAATTTGGTCAGGAGGAATAATTGGGCCTTACTTCTTTGAAAATGAAAACGGCGTAACGGTTACTCTGAATGGGGAGCGATATCGTGATATGATTGAAAACTTTTTAACGCCACAACCGCATGCTTTGGGCTTGATTAATATGTGGTCTCAGCAAGACGTGCCACATCGCATACAGCCAGGATTACAATGGAATTACTGCGAGACCACTTTCCACAACAAGTTATTTCATGGAATGGTTATGTTGATTGGCCTCAAAGGTCGCCTGATTTGACTGCTACGGACTTCTTTTTGTGGGGATATCTGAAAAGCAAGGTTTATGCAAACAAACCAGAAACGTTTGAGCAACTCAAACAAAATATTCGTAATGAAATTAATAAAATACCGCGTGAAATGTGTGAGAATGTAATGAAAAATGTGCTCTAAAGGGCTCGCATTTGTGAGACTAACAGAGGCGGACATGTACCTGATATTGTTTTGCATACATAATTGCCAACGTTAAATAAAACATTTATCAATATAAGATCCATTCTCTTTCATTTGAATAAAAATTATAAACAAACGAAGTAGTATACCTTCCCGGTGGGCACCCTGTATAAGCAGTGTAGGCACTATCTCTATTAAATCAGTCCAGCTATGGAGATACGCAGACGATATCAATATTATTGATCACTCACTTGTCGTGCCTTTATAGGAGTTATATACCGTACCGAAAGCAACAAATTTTGAGGTACTTATGGAGCTAATATAGTTCGAGTGCTATGCAATAAGAAGAAAAGCGGAGTAAATATAAGACACTTTCGAATGACCAATTTTCCTTGAAATCATGGATCTGTATGCGATAGAGGCAAATGGAGGAGATTAAACCAAAAGCTTCACCAATCACACGGCTAAGTTGAGTCAAGAGAATCATCGAATCTCGGCTTTTAGCTTCGAGGCGTTAATTTAGACCAAAATTCCGGTTTAAGAATTAAGCGATGGTGAACTACTGGAAACAACTTGCCAAGGATCGAACAGAATTGTCTCAGGCAGAGACCCTCATCGGGATGTAAAGCCAATAGATAAATTAATATAGCCTACAATTTTCAAGTCTGATCTTTAAAAAAATTTATTATTAGATTAAATGACTTTGAACTTATTTGAAATACAAAATCAAGTCAAATCATGCTCAATGATGTGTATCTAAATGTAGGTATAAAATACAACTATCTGACTCACCTAATAGAAATGGTCGACTTTATCCTGACCAATGATCTCTCCAAATGTTTTTTTCACAGGATACTCTTCGGTGCTTTACCATACAATACCATTAATTCAATATTTTGAACTTTTATTCTATTTTCATTTTCCACCGACGACAATCTTTGTTTAAATGCAATCACATTTTATTTTACTTGCATTATCTACATTGCAATACGCGTCGCGCACAATTCACACAAACCACCGAATCATAGCAATAATTTCGGACTGACCCTCCTCACTAAGTCGCAAGCCAGCCACCAGCTATGTATGTAAAAAAAAAATACTACGACCAAAAACGACCAAGAGGCGAACGAAAAATATACAACAAACCGACACAATACATCCGCGCTTTCATATATCAACCCAAAATAAAAAAGAACAACGAAACAAATTTTAAAACAAAAAAATAACAGAACTATACGTAGTAATCGACTAAAACAAGTCAAATGTAAATATATTTGTTACTTCATTTCGTCATCATAAACATCAATCGAAAAAGTATCTATTGTGAAAAATAAATATTTATTAATGTGGTTTTCATAAATAAAATCATAATTAATCTAAACCAAAGAGGGCATATAAAAAATCCTTTTTTTAAAATCAAAGGATACATTTTTCCGTAACTTGTTGCTTTGATCTTAAAAAAAAAAATTAATAAATAAAAAAACAAAACAAAGAAAATTAAACATCAACGAAATTGTTTAACTTTACTACAAAAAAAGTGCATCAAAAATACACACACTCACATAAACCAAAACATTGGAGACTGTTCATGTGTGTACTCGACGTACGTCAGTTAGCTTTATATGTGCGCCAATTGCGTGCGTGCAAAAAAAAAAACCAACTCATTGAAAGAGCATAAAGAAGAGAAAATTATTTATAAAAAAGCGCACAAAAAATTCCATATTTCTATAGATATTTTTGCTATAGATACGCTGCAGCACATGTATGGTGGAGATACTTTTGTGTGTGCGAAGGCATGATGCACATTTTATATCAGAATCACGCACACTTGCACATGCATGGCGACGACAAAACCGCACGATTGACTGCAAGTAGTGGAAATTTTTTTTCAAACCTCCCGAAAATATTAAAAAAAAAATAAATTCTTAAACTATGTAGATGTAATGATAGTTGGTTTTTCTATGATCTGTCAAATTTGTACCTACCCCTCACTCAAAAACGATGTCACATTTTGGCATATTATGGTTTTTTGTCACAATTGACAAACGAAATAGGACAAAAAACTATTTCGAGGTTCTATGATTTGATTATGACCAATCACAATCAATTAAAACGGTTCCAACCACAGCAGTTAGAGCGAGACATGTAGTCAAAGAGAGAAGACGAATGTGTGCTTTTTTTTATTTTGGAACTGGAGAAGATGTCAGCTAATTCGTGTTGCTTTGAATGTGAATAGAACAACTAAGCCGATAAAGGGCTTGAAAGGCTTCCGCGAGAAAAAAATGCAAAATTTGATGGTTGAGAATTTAAAGACACAATTTCACCTCTCTGCACTTACTCGTTCTACACGAAACAGGTGATTGTTTTCAGAATTGCGTTTACCAACACGAACACATGGAGGGGAAAAACACGTTAATGTCATGTGTCAATTGAAATTGTTCTAAAATATTAGAATTTTATTTTAATGTTACCTACCGAAGCTACAATGCCATTCGAATGCAACCGGTGAACGAGTTTATACGATCTAATGTCAGTCTATTGATCTACCTCAATGATATTGAAAATGGCTAAGGATTTCATTTATGAAGGTACATTTCAAAACACCTTAAATCTCATTTCAAGTTATGTTTCACTTTGAACTGAGAAGGATCACACTGCTAGCCGGTAAATGCAGATCGCCAATTTAATACCACTGATTTTGTACTACGAGTGTTTGCTGAGGTAAGTATCCACAAGTGTCAAAAGAACTTTGTTTTAAGAAATTACAAAATAGACGTAAGTATGCTCCAACAAGTTTTTAGTACCCAAATTATCTCAACTGTCACACTTTTCCTTCAAAACAAACTATCTTTCAAATGAAATCTTTGTTTTCTCTTGGGGTTTTCTATCCTTTTCCTGACATTTATCTATCATAGATAGATAGAAAAAAGAAATAAAAAACTACCGACGCGCACTTGTATATTTGTTATCTGTCAAATTTAAGCCCACCGAGAACAAAACACCGCTATGCACTAAAACCCCGCACATACACTAACTAACTTTAAGCATTAAATGTTACTTATACTAGTTTGATTTGTGTGTAAGCGTTTTGTCTGTTGCATCTCGCTGTCTCACTCTGACCCCCCCAACACACGAAATTCTTTTCGTATCGTCATCTCGCCACAGTCAATGTCAAACGCAGTCGATCATTTTCTTTGGTTTTTTAACGCACAAATTTTTGCAACTTTTTTGTTTATCCAAATGTTTGTTGTTTGTGTTGCATCTCTCGAATCAAAACTGTAGAATGAACTGTCAGATTTAAAATTTCGAATGGAAAAATGTCAAAAAATGCGCACAAAAGTAAACACAAAAGTAGACACAAAATTAAGGAAAACTCTTGACAGGAGATTGCAATGAAAAAAAAAATTATAGCACAGAAAAACACATGGAAGGAAAAACTGAGAGCGAACATAATAAAAAAAAATTTAACGAATGAAAAAAACACGCAATAGATGTAAAGAAGAAAAATCCTAGGTTGAGTGTATATATTTTTAGTTCCTTACAATTTTAGAGCGATTCAATAACTAAAAGTATTATATACATTACATATAGCGAGAAGCGAAGTGTAACCTTGTATTTGCCCCCGTCCCAAAACACACACTACCAGCAACCCCAATTTTGCGAGTTTTTTCGCTTCTTGCCGCTTCGTTTCTTCGTCTTCTTCTGTATTTTCTCATTTTTCCCATATTTTTCTACATTTTTCCATTTTGCCGTCGCTCTCCTTCTCCTGATGCACTTTTTTTTCCAACGTTGGTTTTTTTGCATTTTTATTCGCTCTGTTCTAGTAGTAGTTGAGTTTCTCCTCTCCAGAGTCTTCAATTCGGTTATAGAATTGCACACAGAGTATCTACTAGTTTCTACCTCGTAACTGTGTGCGGTTACATGCAGTTTTTTTTACTTGCATATTCCATGCAACTTGTCTATTGTACTATAAGGTAAATTTCCCCTTACACAGGAAAGAAAAAAACTCCAATCATCTCCACACCATACCGATTCCATGGCGCGAGGGCACCAACACTAAGCCAGCCCGCAACTTGGCGAGAGAAAAACGTACGTTTACGTACAAAAATGCTAGAAGAGATTTTTGCACTACCAAACGACACGGGTAAAAATAAAAATAAAACATGTAAATCTGAACTCACTCACACAACAATGGGCGAATGCAATTATAGGGAAGCTTTTTGCTGCTGCACTTCATGAATGCACTTTGAGACTGATTTTTAATACAAAAACAAACTTGGAAATAACACACTCACATAAATTCGCACTATTCTGGGGAAACACGCACCCTTGGATGGGCTGTAGGCAACTTGAAACGTTTTTATTAATAATTTGACACTCGATTGTCAAAATCTTATCCAAAATTGAAGGAAAACTATTTATACTAACCTCCGCGCGAGATAGTTTGAATATGCTGCAACCGAGATACCGGCATGCAAGCGTGCATGCATGCATTAAGCGTTTGTTGTGTTTTTGTTGTTGTGCATGTGCATCGCGTTTACCGGTCGTATAAGATGCACCATCGAAACCGTGCGTCGTGGTGGTGGTGTTGATGCAGTTTTTTGCATAGGCAGAGGCTGCTTAGTACATTTTTTCATTTTTTGTTTTTGTTTTTTGCTGTTCTGTTTTGAACTCTCATCTGTTCCCTCTCTCGCAGTCATTCAAGTTACACTTTGATGGTGTTGCGAATGCAGTTCTTACCGACGTATATTTTGCTTAATAAAATACCTCTTTTCTTTAATCGCATATAGAGGCCATAACCGTTACCAATACTTGAATAGAGGCTGAGTTAAAAGTTATATTGCACAGCTTTTTCGCTTTTTTTTTTTGCTTTTTGAGTAACCGTTGGTAAAATCTACTTCAGGAGAACGCGAAATGCAATTCATGATTATGATGGATGCCGGCTGGGGTTTTGTTTATAGGTGACGAAGCTCTTGAGCTGACTTTGAAGAAGAAGATTTTAAAATTTTGTATCAGCTCGTGTCTGCGGAATAGTGTTGGTCATGTAAGAGTTTATCTACTAATAAAATGTTCCATGATAGCGGACATTTTTCATACCTATTGTATGTGTAGAGGTCTCAAGTGGGTGTTTATGAAGTAATGCACATGAGAACTAAGGAGTCTGTATTGAGGAGTTAATATTTCGCGCCAAAAGTGGGATGTGGGACAAATGTATTGATTAAGGATATGTCATAATGCGTACTTGTTAATGAAGAATAGCTTTATAATCCTCAACCTTTTTCTGAGTAGCAAAAGTAGAAAATATACTTTTTATAGGCGCAAAAGGGTTCTTAGGACCCAAACTTCAGCCGATTGTCTGATGGTGGACCCTATATAAGTTCTTTCAAAGTTAATTATGACTGGGAAGGGTAGTTTTTAAATGATTTAAAATTAAGAAGCAATTATTATTAAAGACGACGGAATTACTTACAAAAAAAATATAAGTATATCGTTTTTGAGAGCGAAAACTTTTTTTAGGTGAGACGAAGCAATAAATAACGCTTAGGGTGCACCCTTAGATGATGCTTGCAGATTCACTTTGCTCTTAAATTGTTGTAGATTGTATATTGGTGGACACACCTGGAAATACGTCTTCTGGAAGATAGTTGCATTGTTTGCTTGTTCACTAACAAAAAATATGAAAAGGCTTACAGTCCGTTATGAGAATCGTTGAATACCTATCCCATCCCATCGTAAAATGAATGTACCCATGAAGTGGAAGGGGTTAAAGACTGAATGGGGATGAAATATAGAAAATCACATTGTCTTCACATCTTGATCAGACAGTTATGTAAATCTTTCATGTTGCATTATGTTATGTGGTAGGGTATACAAATGGATTTAATAGAAATAATTTTACATTGTAAGTTTTTTTCGAATATTGTAAATTTAACCGAAAAGTGTTTTTTATTTACTGAACACGCACCCAAAAAGTGGGTGTGGCAAAAAACTTTATAAACTTTATAAATATGCTGTGTAATCAATTTTTCAATATTCTTTATGATTTGGCCAGAAATTAGGTTTTTCTGAAAAAGCACCCCCTGCCACGGGCGGATTTAAAAAATGTTTGCACTTGTTCTGCTGGGAGCAACATATAACCCCTGTATCGAATTTCATCATTCTAACTGGACGCACAGACATGGATAAATCGATTAAGCTATCGATTCTGAGTAGATCCATATAGTTACTTTAAGATGTATCTAGCAAAGTAAGCGTCTTCTACAAGACAGATTCAAGACTTAAAACAGAGGAAGAAGCTGGGCTGGCGTAAATTATATCTTGGGTCTGAAAATGTAACTTAGTTTGGACGCTGATGATTTGGTTGTTGCCATGGCACTTCTTAACTAACTATTTTAACACATTGAACGTCATGATTCTTCAATATAATAGTCAATGGTGCTTCCATATATAAAATAAACAAATACAAATTGTTGGTCTAACAGGCTCGTTAGTACCCAGGCTGAGCTTTCTCATAACCATTCATGTGTGCGTGTGTCTTCTTGCACGATGGCGGGACCTCCTGCTGTATGCCGACTCCAAACGTCAAATTTGAGATAAGCTTTTCTTGACAATTGATACTACTCGGATGATTTGTCAGATCATCACGCGAGGATAGCCAGTGAAAAATCATTAAGGCCGTTAAAATGAATGTACCCATGAAGTGGGAGGGGTTAAAGACTGAATGGGGATGAAATATAGAAAATCACATTGTCTTCACATCTTGATCAGACAGTTATGTAAATCTTTCATGTTGCATTATGTTATGTGGTAGGGTATACAAATGGATTTAATAGAAATAATTTTCCATTGTAAGTTTTTTTCGAATATTGTAAATTTAACCGAAAAGTGTTTTTTATTTACTGAACACGCACCCAAAAAGTGGGTGTGGCAAAAAACTTTATAAACTTTATAAATATGCTGTGTAACCAATTTTTCAATATTCTTTATGATTTGGCCAGAAATTAGGTTTTTCTGAAAAAGCACCCCCTGCCACGGGCGGATTTAAAAAATGTTTGCACTTGTTCTGCTGGGAGCAACATATAACCCCTGTATCGAATTTCATCATTCTAACTGGACGCACAGACATGGATAAATCGATTAAGCTATCGATTCTGAGTAGATCCATATAGTTACTTTAAGATGTATCTAGCAAAGTAAGCGTCTTCTACAAGACAGATTCAAGACTTAAAACAGAGGAAGAAGCTGGGCTGGCGTAAATTATATCTTGGGTCTGAAAATGTAACTTAGTTTGGACGCTGATGATTTGGTTGTTGCCATGGCACTTCTTACCCAATGTGATGCCTAGCAGGAGCATAGGTTCTTCTAATTTAATTAAATTAATTAATTTAATCCAATATTTCTTCTCTATTTTAACTATTTTAACACATTGAACGTCATGATTCTTCAATATAATAGTTAATGGTGCTTCCATATATAAAATAAACAAATACAAATTGTTGGTCTAACAGGCTCGTTAGTAACCAGGCCGAGCTTTCTCATAACCATTCATGTGTGCGTGTGTACTTCTTGCATGATGGCGGGACCTCCTACTTTATGCCGACTCCAAACGGCAAATTTGAGATAAGCTTTTCTTGACAATTGATACTACTCGGATGATTTGTCAGATCATCACGCGAGGATAGCCAGTGAAAAATCATTAAGGTGTTGCTACGGCTGGGAATGGAACACAGACCTTCTGCGCAGCAGTTCATCGCACTAATCATAGCGTCACTGAGCCAACGCTTTCATATATCCCAGGGGTATTAAATACAAAACCTAGTTTTCTATTCATTTGTGGTTGAGATTTTATATTTTTGACATAATAATCAGGCTTCCTGTTTAACGCTGGCTCCGAAAGGTACATATGAAAAGCTTCTCATTAACGTTTTATACTCCTGGATTTTTTCTGAAAGTTAAGAATTTTTGACTCCATCTCTGGGAAACATTAAGACTGCCAGAAAGTTCAAAAATAGATTTGTTTAATGACTCTGAGCTTGAAAGCAAATTACAAAAAAATACAGCATTCGTGTTTTATGAGAAAATGCGATGTGCGAAAGAGTTTTGTTTTTTGTTTCATAAGCCTGAATTGGACAATCTAAAATACATTGAACATAGCTATTTTTGAACAAACACGTTTTAAATGTCAATGTCTAGTTTTCTCGCTTAAGCACAAATCGTATTATAAGTGGCTGAGATTCCTTTGTCGATTTGTGAGTAAAATTCTTCAAATATCTCCAGTCCAGTTCGCTTTGACGTACTGTAGAGACGAATAACTAAATGCGCTTTACAGCGAAGTTTAAGATGGCTAAGTCATGTAGAACGAATGGACATCAATACTTCGGCTCCCAGAGTCTTCGATTTCCAGCCAGACGTCAGACGCAACAGAGGATCCCCTCGCATTAAGTGGCACACACCAGTATAAACCGACCTCAACTTGGAGGGTGCAATCTGAGGCAATTATCCAAGGACCGAGCTAATTGGAGAGGCATGTTGGTTGAGGCCCAGGTTCATTCCGGACTGTAGCGCCACATAGGTAAGAAAATGACTTATTTCAAAGGAGAAGACTTTGAATTCTGCAAAAACCTATTGTTCAGCCTTTCCACATAGATTTTATTGCGATCAGATATCGATGTGCGAAAGCGGAGAAGCTTCTGAGCATTGCCGACGTACGAAGACGTAGATAAGCGGATTGTCTCGTGCTCCACGGTCGGTGGTAATGAAGCATTTCCATTACCTCTCCTTTCTAGCACTAACCCTAAAGAGTCAATGTAAACGAATGCCTGTGGTTTATAAAGTGATCTCAATTAAGTATTATTGGGTTAATTAGCCCAGAGTGTTATCGATACCCATCGCTCTTGCAACGTGCCTTCAAATCACCTTAAAAAGGAAACTATAAATTATATTCAGCTAAGTCCCATCCCATAGAATTTTAGGTCTTTTGGGAATTGATCTTGAATTTCCAATCATCGCAGTTTTTCTGGTCGAAGTTAGGCTGCAAAAATACACCAGCAGATCATCTGCGTACGCTATAGAATGTCCGAGGGAACCAACAAGATAACTGAAATAATATATGGTAATTCACCGCCCCTTTTGTAAACCGTGTTTAATTTCAAATACTTTACTTGAAGATATGTTTCCACTTTTGAAAATCACAATTAGCATGGGCTTACACCCTGTTTTCACACCCAGTCTGGTTAGTGTTTAGAAAAGTCCCTCTTGCATTTTTCTTAAAGCTAGTTAGATCCATTGACCGTGCGCCTATTCATAAGGACTTTGTCAATTTTCTGTTTGTCGAAAGGTTTAGTCGCACTAACCATCCAATGTACTGTATAAATGTATAAAGCATTTTCCAACTCACTTATCGGATAGTTTCAGTGCATTCCGGCTGGCAGATCGACAGTAAAACAAATTTGTAAATTAATGTAAATCATGGAAAAGACTTAATTTAAACTCGAGACGCATCATATTTTCTTCGGGATTCAATCAGCGCAAACGGCTGTGTCGTCTAATAAGCAAAACACTGTTGAAAGCCATAATATTGAGGTAGGTAAGGATATCTTCTAAGTCGGAGTCAACTAAAACTAAAAAGTTCAGGTGCTTGCTCCAGCTCTATAAGTCTTAATCTGCTGCATCGAGTGCTGGAAAGCAGAGCCAAAGTAGAACAAAAAAAAAAACAATTTTGTCAAATGCAGGAGAGCTTCAGAACTGTAACAATCTGTAAATGTATCACCAAATCCTAGTCTTCGAGGTAATGATCTAATTTTCAGTTTAATGGTCATGCGATTGCGTATATATCCCAAGCCGCTTGGATTGTCCGAATGGAAGCAACGCGCCAAGGAGGATGTACGGCTATCTTGTCTTAAGCAGAGACCCTCGATGGGTCGGGAGCCCGTCAAGTAAACAATTTTAAGTTATCTTTAAATAAGGAACACTTAAATCTCGAAGGTTTCTATAGGCTTAAAAAACACAATCAAAAATACTGTAAATCCGAAAAACTGCAGGTATCTACATTATACGTTTTTTGGATTGTGATGTATCTATACCATTGTTAAGATTACTACCGAATATCCAATAAGTGTGACGAATTTTGTTAAAAAAAAGTTTTCTATTTTCTTTTTTTTAAAGTAGCACTTGCATAGGAGAAAACAACATTTAACTAGCACACATTGTCCAACTGTTTTGAAAGTTGCAGCAACACCAAGCGATGAGCACATATAACCTCCAATCGAACGCGCAAGGCTACAAATATTTGAACAAATGTTCTCTTCGGCTTTCCTCTCAATCAAATTTAAATAGCCAAATGACCAGATAAATAAAATATGACATCCGATCACCAAAACAAACATTGCTCACCATGATGGATGGTCATAGCACGGGGGTTGGGGCCAACACCAAAGTGCCAGGCTTCATTGCCGCCACCGTTGCTGTCGCTAAAAATTGTATTGCACTTTGAAAATCCTCTATTTTGACTGGCCTTTGTGGAGCACTAGTGGCATCTGGCATTTCATATCCATATCGCAAATGCGGCCTGCCCTCGACGTCTGCACCTCGTCTCGGCCTAAATATCTGTATATTTTAGCTAATGATGTCTCTGGTTAGCTGGGTGTGCAAAAAGATGCAAAAACAAACAAAAGAATAAGATGAATGAGTCGAGGAAATGAGGAAAAAAAAAGCAGAGCACGCATTAAAAATACAAAAAAAAAAAATAACAGCTGATGTATGTATATGAATCTATACCACGTATGCATGTCAAAAAGCCTCATCATGCAATCTATGACACTGTGGCTTGGAAATTTTTTTTTTGCAAACGCAACGTATACAATTTTTATTATTTTTTTAGATACAAATTCGGAATGCCAAATAGAGAAGAACACTCGAATACATAGCTTACGGGACAGGGTAACGTGGAGCGGAGTATCTAGCAACGGAATGTGCAAAAGATCTGCCTTCATACGGCTTTTCGATGTGCAAATTTTAAGATTAGTGAATGGATGTGATTGTTAACGCGGTAAGCAATGTTTACTTTGGGTTTGAAATCTTAAAAAGTTGGCGGTAACCGAAATGCATGTGAATGCACTTTTGTTAATAAGACTCGTAAATAAATGCACGCAATGTGGCTTGGAATGTATACATAGTTGCATTGAGCAGGAGTAGAAAGAACATTGCTTACATGTTGGAGGTATGTTTGGAGGCACCTATGTTTATACTTAGGTGTATGTATTATGTATATATGTATATTTATCCAAACCATATTTATCTAAACCATATTCCTCTACTTAACACAGTAATCGCACCAGAATTCGAATTTTAGTCCTGAAATTTTTAGAGGTATAATCCAAACCAAAAATTATTAAACTTTTTCAAGAAACTTATTTGCCTAAGGTTTTATTGAGTTTTTTAAGGATAAACCAAATGAAGTGATTCAGCACATTTGGAAATTGAAAGTCCAAGGAGACTTGAACCCGTTTATTTATTCAACTATCATAACCTTTTCTCGTGGTTTTCGTGTAACTGGTTGTATAAATTGGTGAGTACAAGGTGCCCTATGTATAGCCTAAGTGGGGAAATCAAATGAGATCGAGAAAATGGTTTTTGTGGGCCTTACATTTTTTTTAAATAGCAGGGGATGTGATGTTTTAATGAATTAAATGAGAGGTATGCTTGGTCCATCATATAAGTTAATAAAAGCTCGAATATTGCAGAACTTTTTAGACGCTACAGTCGCCCAATCAACGTTTTTGTAAAACTGTTTCAAAAGCTCCATAGCGGCTGAATAGAGCTGGACTACTGACTGAAATAACCCCAGCGCCACATTCATTCGTTGCTTTTACACGCAGTATGCAGTATATATATTTTTTTGATAATTAATAAAAAAGGAGAGAAATGTGTCCTTGTTAGTTTGACTCTATTTTATCTAAGGCATACAAATTTACCTCCAACTTTCATCTTAAAATGTGTAATTTATGTTTTTGTGTACAGGGTGTTCATTAAAGCAGTATAATCCTTTCAGAGTCAATTTTTAAAGCGATTTATGGAATAAATAAATTTATGGAATTTGTTAACCATTTGTTCGAAGTGCTTTCCTTCCATTTGAATTTCGGGCGCATTTTCGATAGCAGATTAAAGAGCAGAAAACTTCTTCTAATCTCTTCTAAAACGGCCTACTATTTTCTTTGAGCTCTTCCAGTCTCGAAATTTTTCTAAACTAGACTTTTTATTTCATAGAAAAATGTATGTCGTATAATGTATGTCTGCTCAATACAGCACGGTCCGTTGTAAAAGTCATAATTTGTAATCCTCTAATTGCCCGGCCCAACCCATCGTATTCCCCGGATGGCAGTCATGTCTGCAGTAGACGCCACCATTGACTTCATTCAGGGAGTTTTTGCGACACCACGTGAAATGGAATACGTTCAGTAGTGTGAGTACACGTCTTCCCTTTTCTATCATCTGCTGCCGCCAAGACTTTACACAGCAGTTAAAATCCTATCTACTCTAAGAGTTGGAGTTGGTAGGAACCAGCTAGGTGATACTCAAGGTTTCATAAATACGAGACATCCACCATTTGCCCAATTAAAGGTTGTCCGATAATTCACGCAAAATGTAATTTTGATAGCAAATACAGATTTTAAATTAGACATTTAAATGTTTTTATCGATTCATACACATATTGGGGTATGCTTACATAAAAGTTGGGTTATCATGCCACGATAACGAACACCATTAATTGTTACTGCGTAAAAATACGCATTTTCAAAGAAGAATGGTCCCTTTTTTATAATAATGCTTAGCAATGAAAATGCGTTTTTATTTCGTATAGATCTCCTTTTTCACTAAACCCGAACTGTCAGCTGTCACATTGTTTTTTTTTTTTACTATTGTCATAAAATGAAAATATTCCGTGAACTATGGGATACCAGGTATGTACGCTAAGCCTCTTTAAAGGTGCTTTTCTGGGGTTTATTTTAGGCAAATATTGAGTCTGGACATTTCTCTAAAATAAACCCCAGCAGGAACATATGATAAGATGAATACCCTATCCAATTGCATCTTCAAATTAAAAATCCCCAAAAAAAATATACAAACTGTTTTTATAAAAAAAAAAGGTATTGCTATCCTGAATGGTTCGTTCTGGCTGACCGCGGAATGTTGTTCGTCATCGCCGTCTAACAGTCTGCAGAAATGGTTCTTCCATATCCTCAGCATCGACTGTGTTTCAACAACAATATTTCCTTGTTCATTTCAACAGGATTCTGTTTGAGCCCTGTACCCTTGGCTTTGACGTTTTACACTTTGGTAAAACATCGTTCCTGGAGTATCATCGAACGCGCGCCTTTCTTGCTCTTTTTTCTTCTTTCTGAAAAGCGGTGTTCTTCCCTTCTTCTCTGCATATAGAGCTCAACGGCAGTTCTCGTCTTCACCCGCAGCTTAGCCTTGTAGGCCTCGTTCTTGACGAGCATCTGTCGGCATTCCTCATCAAACCAGGGGTTTCTTGCTGGTGGGCGCCAGAAACCTAGCACATCAGATCTAATGGCTTGTTGGCATCGTTGCCATTGTTCTTCGACATTCGATGCTGGTAATATGGTGTTAATCGAGAGGTTTAGGGATATGCGTTGCGCAAAGGTCTTGGCGTTCTCTTGCGATTGCAGTCTTTCGACACTTAATTTTTTCACAGTATTTGTGGATTGTTGTGGCTTTGTGAATATTCACATTCTAACCTTGGCTGCAACAATGTCCGAGTTGATGTTAGCTCCTCGGAATCTTCGGACATCATCGCTATGTGATCAATTTGGTTGACCGTTCGTTGATCTGGAGACCGCCATGTCCCCGTATGGATATCGAGGTGAGGAAACCGTGTGCTGCCAATAGTGGCATTTCGTTCCGTAGCGAAGTCAATTAGCCTAAGTCCGTTACCAGACGTGTTGTCTGTCGTGTAGGCTATGTTTTCCGAGAAATACTGCCAAAGATGTCTTCTCTACCTACCTTTGCGTTGGTAATCTCCCAGCACGATTTTAACATCGTTCTTCGGTATTGCTTATAGGTTTTGTCAAGGAGCTCATAGAAGCAAGCCTTAGCTATATCATCTTTTTCCTCCGTTGGGGCGTGAGCGCATATAAGTCTTATGTTGGTGAATTTAGCCTTGATGCGGATTGTTACAATGGGTTCGCTAATGTTTTTTGCCTGGCCCATCCTATCGTATTTCCTGGGTGGCAGTAATATCTGCTTTGTAGCAGTTTAGGACTTCCTCTAGTTGTTCGCTTGCATCTCTCCTGTTTAATGTTCTCACATTCCAGGGGCGGATACGAACGTTATTGTCCTTTTTACGTTTAGCCGTTCCGTCGACAATAAAATCAGTCCTTTCCGAGGCTATTGGTTGCTTCGTAACATACTTTTTTTTATGGTTGGGTAGGTAACCTAAAGCACATCCCCCAACCTGGAGGGCCAGTTTCAATTTATTAGATATCCCTAGGTCACGGGCATTAGTTTTCACTACGGGCTTGTGGGCTGCCGTTGGCCTTTCGGTTCATCCGCCACCATCTCTGTTCAAGGGGCCTGACTAACCCTTGAATTCCTAGACAACCAGTTGTCCGAATATATCGAAACAGCTTATCTAAGTTCGCTGGGACTGCAGGCCGGGTATTCATTCTGTGCCATTCTGACCTGGATTTTTATAGTCTTACTGTTTTTCGTCGTGTTATCAACAATCGTTTTACAGCATGCATAATCCGACCCTCAACTTCTGCCGCTCGCCACATCAGATTTGGGTACCGTCGTTAGTACTCTAATCTTGCCAATAAAGAGTTTCCATTGCAGAACAATTGAACAAACACTATTTCCCCGTAACCCCGTTTGGAATACATTTTGTATTCCAATGAAATAAACTACGGTATATTTGTAAAGCTTTGATAATGCCTTGTTACGTTTTTATTATTCGACAACTGACTAACATACCTATGCATTACTCATACTTTCATAATTTTGTTTCCCAATTTTAGTCCGACAAAACGTGGCTTTTACAACAACTTATGTTAACATAGCGTAAAAAAGTGGCTTATCTAAGGGACAAGAACTAATAAGTAAACATTTGAGGAAAATTGAATTTTAAGTACAAACAAACAAGAACAAATTATTTTTATTTTAAGTTTAAGAAGCCATAACTTTTTTTACTACATAGATGTTCCCAAAGAGCTACTAAATTATCTTTCCATAATGTACAAAACTATTTATGTTTCTATAATACTTAAGAAGTTATCTTTGACGGGATATAACTTAAAATGTAGTGAGAATAGAGCCCCCTTCTGTCATATGAAGTTGTAATTGGATAAGCTTCAGAAATCTCCCCTTAAATGGTGATACTGCTTAAGCAATATATATAATTGAATGACCCTTGGCAGAGTATCCTTAATTATAGATGTAACTATACTCCTGTATATGAATATCGCAAAATGAGAGGTTTAATTAATGACACGGGGGAGCTATTTGCCTCCGTTCCCACCTTACCTGAATAGTATTCCTGGCCAGCATTCATTATCAACTCCAGATTTTTCTGCTTTTAGCGATGGCATTGCCAATGTTTCTTAACAGTTCCAAGACTGCATATACCGATTACCTGAAACTGATTAACCCAAGGAAATCCACATATATAATGCTCTGATTGACCCCACGATTGACGGAAATATTTTTATTCCATTTACAACCATTAGCCATGACTAAAACCAAAAAGTTCTCTTGATCACAATTAACAAGCTACTCACCTTACACGTACGCCTTTATCGATAACCTAAAATGGCATATAAAACGTCTTCTAAGTGTCTAATGAGCGGAAACCATTAATCAGAGTAGAACAGGAAAGTCTCTTAAGGTCCGGTTCATTAATCGTTTAGCTTCAGAATTGGAGAAAAGGCATTTCCTTTTTCCTGGACATGCAACATCTGTAACCTACTTCATTTGTCCCATTTCAATAAAATGCCAGCCTTAGTACAAAAAATAATTACACACCTCCAGTTGAAGTCCTTTTCCGTTCCTGAAAAGCGGATTCTCACACCAAACACGTTTCCCCAGGAAGTGTGTTTCTAATTTCATAGTTAACCTTTGCTTTCCGTTCCAAATCTAAACTATCTCACGGATCAAGTTTTCTTATCGAATTCTTGCTTCTAACATCGCAATTAACTTGAAATCCACTAGCATCGTCAGAAGCCACAATGACGCCACCAGCTATAGCATCAGGTTGTAGATGCAAATACCAAACAGAATAACTTTGGTGTTTTCCACTCATATGCGAGTGTGTTTGTGTGCTACTACACCGGAAACAGGAAGAGAAACCGGCCCCGAAAGAGAGTCCTCCATCCGCTTGATCATAGTAACATGCACATATGTGTGCAACGAGTTAGAATTACATCAGGAGGTGCATCGCCGGTTAAAGAACGAACGACTTTTTTCTTTTCATTTTTATTGAAGTGGAACGGATTGTAAAAAGGAAAACAAATAGAAAATATAAAAAAAAACTGTCAACTGGGTGACAGTAGTATTTTTGTTTTTAATTTTTCAATTCGTGACATACCGTACAGTATTGCGTATACGCTTGATTATTGTGCGTGTTGGGCTCTTTTGTACTCATCCTTCTTCACTTCTGGCTTTCACCAACCACAAAAATTTCATACACAAAGAACCAAAAAAAACGGTTTCTCAAATGCGTCAACACAGCCCTAGGGCAAATGTGCGTTATAGCAGCGCAGAAAATGAGACCTACTTACCCTTCCACATGATGAGTCCGCGAAATGCCGGTGGCGAATAGAATTTCATTAAAAAAATAATAAAAAAAATACATAGAGGGAAAGTGTCATTTGACATAATATACATACATATTATGTAAGTGTAGTTTTGCCAACGCATTTTTTTTAATAATCATGTGAATCTGAGTTGCACGTAAAAAACAAAGGCATTCAGAGTGCATGCTATTCATTACGATTGCAATGAAAGGACTCCGAAACTCTTGCTAACACATTGCATGTGTTCAAACTTCAATATTAATTGGTCGATATTTATTTTAACATAAAAAATCGTTTTCTGTTCGTACTTCCTTTTAATATTTTAATTTTCATTAAGATTCATTGATTTTCATAATTTATTTATCAACAATTTGTTGTATTCGTCAGAATGTTAAAATCGGCAATTTAAATATTCGGACAACAGGCCATTTCAAGGGTTAGATCTCTTGAAGAGAGATGGTGTTGGTTGAGCCAAAAGGCAAATGGCAACTCTCAGTCCTGTAGTAGACACTTATTACTACGTGTCCTTGGAACTTACCCTCTAGGTTTGGGGTTGTGCTTTGGGTAACCAAAGCAGACATTACTGCAATCCGGGAAATACCATTGGGCGGGCAAAAGATGATGAAAAACTGTGAAATCTACTACGGTCCGTTTTATAGTGACTATTCGGATGTGGAATTTTTATAAGTGCCACACTTACACGAGTTGTAAAAATCAACGTCAAGGCCAAATTCGCCTACATAATCTTCATATGTGATTACCCTTCGCCGAAGGAATGATATGCGAAAGCACGATATCTCGATCAACACAATACCAACATCATCTCCTGTGGATGAAAAATAGTGACAATGCCAACAATCAATTCAGTGACTAGGTTGCCATTGCTATTTATTAGAATCTGGCATTCCTATTTTGAAGCTTGCTCCCAGTTTTTGCCGTTTTAGTGGAATTGACGGATTTTCTTCATATCGGCCACATTTCATTATCAGCCTATCCTTAAAGGTTGTAACTCTGGTTTATATTACCAAGGTATGGAGGAAAGTAAAAGAAGCATTTATAATCAAATCCGGTAAATATTCTCACATCAATATGGAAGTCCTGAAACCGAACTTATCATGATTACTTCTGAAAACCTTGGAAAGATTGGTTGATGTTCATGTAAAACAGCTATCCGCATCGCAACATGTGTACTGCAAAGGCAGGAAAACAACATTGCAGTATACTGTGGTTACATTCCTAGTCATTGAAGGTCTGAAAGTCTGAAAGTCGATCACTCGCTTGAAATAAATGTTGCTATTAAATAGCTGATATATCAACACAAAGCTGCTTCGGCAAGAATACATGTGAGTAGATGGATCTCAAAAGGTAGAGTCTTATCCACTCTTTTCTGGTACTTAGCAGTAAACGAGATTTTGTTCATCCTGGAAGCAGAGGGAGAACACGTGATTGCCTACGGATGACGTTGCTATGATAGTCTCAGGGAAGCACTTGCATATAATCATGCAACTTCTCCAAAACTTTCCAAATGGGCTTGGTTTGGAAGTCAACCTCTACATTTTTGCCGTTTTAGTGGAATTGACGGATTTTCTACATATCGCGAGATATTTCTATTTCCCAGAGCTGTGCGGCTGCGTGTTTCCTCTTTTTCACTCCGTTGGACTTCATCTCCTACCTTCTTCTAGCTCGATACTCTTCCGGTGCGTCGCGCGTTTTATATTTTGGCGCTCTGTATTTTATGTCCCTTGCGGTATTTCTTTAGAGCGACGTTTACCTGTATGATTGTGTGTACAATGTACATCTGTGTGTCGGATGCGTCTCTCGTATCTATGAAGACATGGTCGCTTTGCTTGGTGGTTCAATTATTACTCTTGACGTAAGTCAACAACGAATACGCATCCCAATATATGCAGCCTTTGATGGCTGCTCTAATAAATGTCGCATGTTTTTCGTTTTTGGATTCCCGATACTGTCCAAAGTATTTCTTAAATTCTTGTCTGTGGTCGTTAGAGATCTGGTTGATATTTGAAGTGATCCGTTTTCCTAGGCTGTTGTCTATCTCATAACCAGTTTTTTTTTACGTGTAAGGAACTTAGTCTTATGACACAACCCCCAATCTGGAGAGCTAGTTCCAGAATCCACAGTAATGTCATTTACTGAGCCTTATTTTCTTATCATTCACTTAACAACCTACCTCAACCTTGGACCAAAGATTCACACCAATGCACCGTCTCTGTTATAATAGTAATTAATTAAAAAAAAATATAAGAAAACACAAATAATCCCTTATATTGAGGTAGGGGAATCATTTCCCCTCTCCAGTTGGACGCAGTACCGTGAATGATAATGAAACATATAATTGTTAATTTTGCACTCCGTCGGAATCGCGCGTACCGTTCTAATTTAACAATTTCCTCATCCCCGTAGATACTTATCTGGAATACAACGTCAACGACATACATAAATACATAACGTACGTACATTTATAAATATAAAAAGTATATTTCCACAACTCGTACTCCATGTGATTCTTCATAAATTGCAAAGCTAATAAAGCGTTCGAATGCGTGTCTCGTACGCTTATTGTAGTACCTACAACACTTAGTGCACTTGTTTGTGCTAATAAGACTAGACACGTAGCAGATACACATAGCGTTGACGCGCTTTCGCAGCGGTGTAATAAAACACACGCTTATCAAACAAAAAAGGCGCCGTACAAAATTAAATAGGCATCCACCTGCACAGTTTTGGGGGCGGTTGGGGCTTGGAAATGATATGAAGAATGACACCTACAGAGACGCCGATAGGGATTGAGGTTTAATACGGATTTTGCTTCTCGACGTCGAGTTATAAAGCAGATAAAATAACAACAACAACAGCAACTTCAGGCTGAATGTTGTTTGCCTCGTTAAGTGTCGTCATCATCATACACAAACATGTAACTTGGGTATAGCGCGAGGAGATCAGAGAGCAAGGGATGCCTTTTTCATGCTCTATAACTTCTGCTTTGAAGATTAAGAGGATAAATAGGGAAAAATTAAAAATCTAAGCTGAGAATATACAAATGAAAAAGAAAAACTCGCTTCCAACACCAGAGAGCGATTAAAATATCTTTAGATGTCACAACGTCAAAAATAGTGCATAACAGGGAATATAATTGTTGTAGGGTGAGATAAATATAATGAATTTATGGATATGCCGATTAATTTTGATTCATAGTTTTCATCTAGCTATTATTTGGGCCCGTTAAAAAGCAGGTGTGGGTAATATATAGTGCCGTAATGTTATCAAATTGAATATTTTATGCGGTCGAGCTTTGATAAATAATCGCGCTTCATTCTATGAGTTTGTATTCTGCGCCACTACTGCAGTTTAGTCATACCTCATTAAAGCTTCGAAATTAAATAATTGAAGAGCGGAGCGCAATGGATGAAAACCTTCCCCTGCTCAATAACCTGATTGTTAAATATGCATTCACCCCGTAATTGGCTTCTTGCTGAATGGGTTAATTTACAGCCATTGGACTACCGTGAACCGTACCTCGCGGTGGGATCGAAAAAATAGGATACGGGGTAGTGCTCAGTCAACAGTAAACTCTGAACTATGGATATTCGGAGACATTAGGTTTGAAGGACACATTTCATTATCAGCCTATCCTAAAGGGTTGTAACGGTGGCTTACATTACCAAGGTATGGAGGAAAGTTGTAGAAGCATTCATAATCAAATCTGGCAAATGTTCTAACATCAATCTGGAAGACCTGAAACCGAGCCTATCATCATTACTTCTGAAAACCTTGGAAAGATTGGTTGATATTCATGTAAAACAGCTATCCGCATCGCAGAGCAAGCAAATATTCACCTATGCTGGGTGCCTGGACATAGTGACATTCTAGGGAACTGTAAAGCTGATGAGCTCCCCAGACATGGAACTAATTTGGCAGTCGTAGCGGCACGGGTGCACTTGGTATTCCTATCGCTACATGCAAAAGCCTACTAGCGAAGCATACTAACAGTAAATCAATTCGCAGATTGAGTCTTGGCACGACTTGTCAAATAACCAAACAATTGCCAAAACAGGATTTAAGAAGATGCAAGGGACTGATTTGGCTCGTTAGACCATATATTAGCGCCACCATAGTGAACAATGGACTCTGCCTAATAGGTATGCAAGCCGAAAGGCTAAACCTTCATTCGAATGACTTCTGCAGGAGCTGTATGGACGAAGACGAAGAAGAAACAATAGTTCATCTTCTTTGTAACTGCCCGTCTTGGAGCTTACTTATTTCAAAAATCTGTACGATTTGATAAACGCGAAAGTGAGAAGTCTTATCCGCTTCATTAAGCAAAAGATCCACGTGGTATCATGATGAACCAAAAACAGTTCTAAGTTTGCTGGCGAATCACTGGCAGCAACTGTAACCTAACCTTCCCTTATCCGCATTCAGGGGCAAAACAAATTAACAACCAACATATTGATGGAATGAAGAAATTTAATTAGCAACAGTTATTTGGTTATATAGTCAAAGTCGCCAATCTAAAGTAAGTACAAAACTCTCACATCACGTACCGGAGTGGGATGGAAAAAAGGTACACACAGGTACAAAGGAACTGAAGCTGTTGATGAAATTTTATATTTCTTGTTCTCAATGCGTCGTTTGTATGGCCTTATAATCTTTGGTTAAACTCATCTGAGAGAAGTGTATAAAAAGATTGTTTGCTTACATTCCCTCAATAGCCGAGTAAATTGAACTAGAAACTGCCTGGTTTATCATCCAGGCTTTGCATTAGGTCAAATGGTTGGCTATCGAAGATAAAGTTGGTGATACGGGCAATCACTGTATCACCAAGTCGAGAGGAAATATATTTTCCACATGCTATCCACTAATATTTCCCTGAACAAATGTTATGTAGCCAAGGCTGATAATTTTAATATTGGCAATTTGAAATCTATTAACAGCAGACGGAATCTATATTATTTGCAAGTTATTTGGAAAATGTTCGTTTAAAGTAGCTAATTAACCATCGACGCGTCTTCGCGTTTAAGACTGCACTATATTGGAATATTAAAAAGTGCGACATCTAATACGGCAGTATTATAATGAACAGAATAGTCGCTCTCTATTCGGGTGTGGGTTTCTTATTAGTGTCAGACTAAGGCAAGAAGTATTATGTTTTCAAGACATAAGCAAACGCATTGCAACAATCTGCATCAAGGCCAAAATAAGTTGTATACGTTTCACGCTCCAACGGAGTAAATACTGCGCCAAAAACCTAATTTGGCCCTTATTAATTTAGATTTAGGCCAGGAATGTGACAACTGATCTAATCCTGACACTTCCACAGATCCTGAAAAAAATCCAAGAAGTCCAAATCAATAGACACAACCTATTTATCGATTTCAAAGCCGCATACGACAAAATTTATAGAGACAAACTACACAGAGCCATGTCTAGTATTGGTATGCAGCCCAAACTCATCCGTTTGTGTAGGATGACGATGGAGAATTCTCGCTGCTCCATCAGTGTCGGAAACGACCTTACCGATACATTCGCTTCCAAAAAGGGATTTAGACAAGGCGATGCGCTGTCATGTACCTTCTTCAATTTGATTCTTGAGTGGATTGTGTAAAACTCCCCAGCCAACACCAGAGGCACAATCTTCCATAAATCGGTGCAAAACTAGCATACGCCGACGATATTGACATCATTCGATAGACTCAACGTGATATCAAAGCTTTGTCATAGCCACGTTTCTGGAATAGAGTAGGAAGCGGCAAAAATGGATTTAGCAGTAAATGAGGGTAAGACTAAGTAGTTGATGAAGTCGATGAATTTGATTGAACGTCACCATTGACAAATATTTTGGGGTAGTAGGGGACTTTTTCTACCTCGGCTTCTCAGTTACCTCTGACAACAACATCTGGTCAGAAATTTAACAAAGAATTACTCATGCCAACCGCTGTTTCTTCGGGCCAAGAAGGCAAATTAATAGTAAAGCCCTCACACGACCTACTAAGGAGATTCTAGTAGTAAATAGTACGGTCCGATTTGATAGTAAAATTCTTCGTTCCCGTTTGCGGTGACGGGCTAAGAAGGACGTCGATTCAACCAAGAACTATACGAGTCATAAAGTGACATACCCCTAGTCAAAGAAAAAACTCCGCATTGGACGTTTAAGATGGCTAGGACATGTAGAACGAATGGACACCAATATTCCGGCTCGAACAGTCTTCGATTCCCAGCCAGAGGAAGACCTCACTGCAGAAGTAGAAACCAACCTCAACCAACTTGGAGTGCGCAACTGGAGGCAATTAGCTAAGAGGAATGTTAGTTGAGGCTCAGGCTCATTGCGGATTGTATTGCCACATAAATTAGTAAGTAAGTATTTAAAAATTTGAAAATCCAGTGTGTTTTCTTAGTATTAATTCATTTGAGCAAGAATTATTTAAGCTAGTGCTCTTAGAATATCTAAGAACCTACAATTATTATTCAAATTACGTGTGTATTTTTGAAGATTTTTTCAAGATATTTGATGCATTTAATGCCAATAACCTTTGTTGGCAAAAGGTTTATCTTTTTTACAAACTTTTGAAAACAAAATGTTAAGATCATTCGTCAATGCGCCGTGGTACGTAAGGAACGAAGATCTACGCAGAGATCTGGGTATTCCCGCGGTTAAAGATGAAACAAAAAAATTTGCACGAAAACATAAAAAACGTTTATTAGGACACGTTAACACAACAGTCCTCCAAATTCTTGACGAAACAAATATATTGCGGCGTCTTCAAAGAACTAAACCCTTAGATTTGGCCCGATAATAACAAACCGCGCTATAATTGCCGAAAAGCAGGAACTCTCAAAGGAAAGTTACCTGCCAAACATATTATATAATCGTGATAAAAAAATTGCTGGATAAGTCGAATACTTAGTTGCAATAGAAATACCAAATGGGTGGTGGTTTTAGTGAGTAAAAATCTCACACTACTTTGGGCACGTGCTCATCGTGTCTATGAAGATTTCCACCAGCCCACGGAGAAAAAAAAAAAAAAAAAAAATCTTTTTGTCTATCCCTTCTTTTCGTTGTGTGCATAAAACAAACTATTCAGTCGTTTAAGGTGCTCATCATCTGCAATAAACAGTTTCCGACCCTGATGGAGCAGCGATAATTCTCCATCGTTATCCCACACAATCGGACGAGTTTGGGCGGTATACCAAAAATGCCGTCGTATGCGCCTTTGAAATCGATGAATAGGTGGTTGGTATCGATTTGGATTTCTTGGTTTTTTTCCAGTATCTGTCGAAATATATAAATTTGATCGGTTGTGGACTTTCCTGGCCTAAAACCATACTGATAAGGGTTGATCAGGTTGTTGGTAAACGGTTTCATGCGTTCACATAGTACTGCAGATAAGGTCTTGAAGGCGATGTTGAGGAGGCTTATGCCACGCTTGTTGGCGCAGTTCAGAGGGTATTCTTAAAAAAAAAAAAACTGGCGGGTTCAAATATCAAAAGCTTTAAAATTATTATTATCAAAGCTTTTTCAGTATCATGGTAAAAAATATTTTTTACTTCTTTTGATTCATTAATTTATTTTTCATAAATATCTGGTTATTTTATAATAATCGTATTGTGACCAGCGGTCGACTTACTCTATGCTAACGTTTTTTTGCCACGCCAACTTTGTGTGGGAGCGTTTCAGTAAAAAAATATTTTCGGTAAAATTGCTATAAAGTTTGAAAAAAAAAACTTTCCCTGAAGATCCTTTGATTATATTAACGCGAATATTTCGTCTATAGATCATTTTATTTCATGGTCTTTTTTACGGGCGTCTTCCAATATATACCATGTTTACACCATACTCCTAAGAATATATAACAGACAAACATTAAACTATATTTCTATATTTCAACCTCATAAAGTTTTTGCGGTCCCCACTTTTTGGGGACATTAGTTCTATAGGTGGAAGGGGTAGGGGTCTATCTTCCCCCGTGTGGGCGGATTTATCAAATTCATAATAAAAGTATTAAAAATGGAAGAAGCTACACCGACACTTATTTCACAGACACGAAATTCCATCAATGCAAAGGCAAACAAAATAAAAATCAATTCGAAATCGTGTTCCATTGGTAACAAAAAATATCAAATTTCAGATCAAAATCCGGATTAACCAATTCAAAACGGCCTATTTATTTAAGATACCTAAGCAAGATGTGGTAAAAATGTAATTTTCTATGTATTATCCCCATAAAACGCCAATTTATAGTTGATGTTGGACTTAATGATCTAATGGGATAGGTTTCGCTCGTAACCTTCTGAAATGTTTTCTTTTCGGTATCGAATAACCAGAAGACAAGTTTTTTTTCATACATACTGTACAGGTTTATTTCTCATTGTTTTTACAAGTTTGCTGATCATTGTTTCTACAGAAATAGTCATTTTTGATGTTATTTCTGTCTGTCTGGTATTCTGTTGAACGGCGAATTTTATTAGCATAAGTCTGTTGCTTACATGTTGTAGCTCAAACGCAAAAACCGTAATCAAGAAACATGCAAATAAAATTTAACTAAAATGCGAAATTTTTTTAAGCTTCAGTGCTCCACACATAAGCATCAATTCAATAAAATGACCTAAGGGGTGTACATATAGAATTAGATAGGTAATGAAATCATTTGAACAGCGAATTGGCATTCTCTCATATGTTTAAGGTAAGTAGCTATAACTTGTTAACAAAAACTCTTTCAGAAGATTTCGCGAAAATCAAAACTCATTGAGAAAACGTCATGTACCATTTTTAGTGCAAGATTTTTTAAATTTCGTAAGACCTTTCAAAGAAGATCCCGATAATGACGCGGTCGCTAATGCGTGTTCAGTTGATGGGAACCGGGGGTTTTGTTTCTCTTGGAATTGATGAAGAGTTTGATATATGTTTAAAAAATGCCTTTATTTTTCCGAAGAAAGTAGAGTCCTCTTGCTACATTTCGCTACTGTATAAAACAAAACTCAGTTCGACAGGAGTATTTTTGGCCCATTCTTTAATAGAAGTCCGAATAACTTAATGGATTAAAGGCAGTTGTGAAATTTAATTTGAATTGGTGGTAAAATATTTCTACCACGCCGTTGCCTTATGAATGGTAAATTATTAGGCTTAGAAATTCCATCAATTCCTTAAATTATTTGGACTCGAACTTCCATGGAAACGTTTCGGTATATTTCTTCTTGCTGGGAGTACGCCTTAGTTTAAACAAAAGAAACGATCCACATTTGTGAGAATTTAATTTTTCGATTCGGAACCTTCGAAAATTTTTTCCAGTTGTTGAGTTAGATTTTCGAAAATGTATGTCTGCCGGACTTCTATAGACTGAAGTCTGTTTCAGTGGTCTGGGGTCTGTTATTGACACTTTTATTAACTAAAATTGAAACTGAAATTTCGACTAATTCGGATGATTCGATTATCTAACGATGTTAAGTAAAATAGTAACTTACCTTCTACAAGTTCTTAAATAAGGTGACATAAAAAGATTTTTCCCCTAAAAATTCACATAACTGTACTTTTGTAAATGACTGACTTCTTTTGAACGACTGCGTCGATTTAAATTAAAATCCTACTTGCTTAACAATACATTTCAATGTATTTTTGATTACATTTTGAAGCTCAGATGTGAAAGACGTGTATTAGATAGCTACATGCTCAGTTTTTCCCTAGAAATGATTTTCTCTAGATGACGATATCATAAATTATATGATTTCTTGAAAATTTAAATTGAACAAAATTTGGGAATTGCTTAGTGAGGTGCTTATAAACATATATGAATACAAAGTTTTTTGTCAAAGGTCAAATAACGGGACTTCCAAAAATTGCCATTTTCTAGAAAAGAAGCTAATTATTGGTTTTTATTGAAATTTTTTTGGGTATATTTGTAGCTTGTAAAAACTGTGATTTAACATTTTTTGAATCTCTTTTATATACATATCTCAATTTTCAAATCGATTTATGCAAAAATAGTTTAACGAACCTATTAAATGGTATTAATTATGATTACGTTTACAATTTTACAAAAAAAAAACACTAAAATATTAAATAACGAAAACGCTTTGAACGGTCTTTATTAAATTTCTATGCTAAACTAATGTGAATGAATTTAATAAATGTATTACTTAAACTCGTTTCTAAAAATGGTGCCCATTATAATATGTTTAATGAAGAAAAAGGTAAATTTGTTATTATTATGATAAAAAAAAAATGTTTTTGATAACAAAAAAATCATATTATTTAAAGCAATTATTGCAGAGTTCAACTTAATCTTCTATACATATTATGTTTGCATGGCACTTATTGAACGTTGACTTAGTGATGGGTCATTTTGTGTGCAAATAATACTGACAAATTTTTCTAACATTTATGTTTGTTACATTGACGTGCCCTCCCTTAATGGTTCTTTTTTTCGGTGGAACTTTATTTGATATTAGATCTTATAAATAACAGCAGGTAAAGTTGGTGCTTCTAACCAATTTTTCATACATGAGGCTACAAGTTGAAGTTGCAACTTTCGTCGACTCAACGAAGGTTAACTCTCTAGGGCTAAAGTCGATTTAATCCATTTCCATATCAAACACAATGCTCTTCTGCATTCATGGGGAAGTTTGTCCGACTTATGTTCTAAATTTTTTTTTTCATTTTAAATAGACACTTCTGTTTTAATTTCTTATAGTTTGAACAAAAAATGCAATTATTATTTAAAAATTGGGAGTGGCAGTGGACGCATTTCAAAAATGTTTACATTTGTTCTGCTTCGACCAACAAATATCGAATTTCATCATTTTACCTCAATTGGGAGAAACATAGACAACCGACATGTTAGGCAGGCGGATTGGAAAGACAGAAGTGGCTTTATCGACTCAGAGATTCTGTGTCTATCCATATACTTTATGTAAATTATTTCTCTATTTTACAAACCTAATATCAAAACTAATACATATACCCTGATGGTGTAGGATATAAATAACATGAATACACAGTCCGTTCCGTGGATCTTAGTTCTTTTGCATATCGTTGACTTGTGCTTTTTATATTTACGAGCATATTGACGAACTATGTGAGATGAATGTTTTAATATTATTGTAATTTTCTTTATAACATCAATTTCCCCTTATGGTCGGGCGAATAATTTCCTTGCATCATTGTAGTGCTCCGCGAGCCTTCACAACGCCACACAAATGGACATCCTTGGTGAACGCGTTTCCACACGAATCTAAGATTCTACGCAGAGATTTTTTGTATGAATTGCGCGCAATATCCTACATCGGGTCATACAGGGCCTCAAACTTAGCTTATCCCTTCTTCTGTGCTGGCGAAGTTTTTATTATTGCCATCCCACAACGCAGACGACCTTCTATAGGAAGAGGTGGAGCAGTGAAAAAACCTAGGTGTTGTCACTTTTGGGATTTGTTTCAGGGGCCCTGCCTTTAGTAGTTAAACGATATATGCCACTGTACCCACTTTGTGCGATGACGTCACACATAAAAAAATACGACGCGCTTAGCGCTTCAATAAACATAATTCGCTGTGCTCTCAACCATTGCATGATTAAAGAAAGAGTAAGGTACTTAATTAAGTTACCTACTACCTAGTCGAAACTATCTACTTAAAACGAAAATCCACCCTTGTTATTTTGAAACTCCATTATTTCAAGTACATTTTTGTTGGGTTAGCCAATTTGTACTTTCCAAGTCTGTTGCTATCACATCCATCAAAGATTAATTTTCCACAACCTAGACAATATATTTGTGCCAACCAAAGCAACGAGATAACCCGGCAATTTAAACGCGCAAAGTGCGTCAAACTTAGTTGCGCTGTCCATTGAAACGAAAACAACAAAAGTCTATCTTATCGTCGCCATTATTCTAAGAAACTGTCAAACAATAACGATACACAACGACTACACCGACTGCTCATTGTATTTATTTCATGAGTACAAACATTGCAAAAAAGTTGTCAACCCCTCTTCAGGTAGGTACCCATAAAGCCTCGCATCGCACTCTAAAAAAATGCATTGGGTAAACGCACTGTCTTATCTGCCTTTAACCCCGATCGACACAACGTCCTCCTCAACTTAAAAAAATAATTTGTGTGCGTCATTCCGAGGCCGCATCTTAAATTGATAATACCTCCACTGAATCAATATTTTGAGGTACTCCCTCCCTGTCCCTGTGCCGCGGCCGCATCAGGCAAATTTCGCTTTCATTTGTTGGCACCCAATAAATCCTTCATTTTCGACGACGATGCAGAGGAAAGAAAAGTCCGACGAGAGGGCAAACAGACTCGGAATTTTTAAGAGCCTTCAACCCAGGAGGAACGTATCGGAAAGTAAACATAGCGCAGGCCTTGAGACCGAAAATATATACTTTTATCGCATTTTTGTTCCGTTTTGGTGTTCATTTTTTTTTAATTCCCCTCATTCAACCGAGTAGGGTAGCAGAATCCCAAAACAACTTATCAAATGAGAAAAGCAATCAAGCTCTTAAAAAGAAGACGGCAACAGAAAAAAAAATGTAGTCCCAAACCGAACAAGAGGACTGCGACGACAGCTTCCACTGTGTGTTCCCTAAAAATACAGTGATTGCTCATTGTATGAGCACAGCTCGCTTGAAAATATTCGCATATTATGCGCTCCCCCTTACAACACACGCTGGACGTCTGATCCTGGTCCATGGTAATCATTGAGCCAACAATAAAGGTCCCCCCTCTCACGTTCTTTGGCCCATTCGACTTTGCAAAAAGAACCCGAAACGTTCCGAAAATTGCCGGCAAAATGATGAAGTGTACACGCCAAACGCGCCTTCTGGTCACAAGAGCTTACATACACATAAAAAAAACATTAAACAAAAATGTACGCACTCACACATCCATTCAATGTTTGTTGAGTCGGCCGGCGGGGTGGTCGGCAGGAATGATGGTGTTGTGCTGTCATTCGTGTTCTGGTCTTGGTTCGTTGCTCGGTTCAACGTTCGCGATTCACCCCCTGCGCCCGACCAGCCGAACAGTGAACGGATGACAGACTGGGACTGGGACCTGCATCAGCCGAAAATTGTTTGGCCTTGGTCATGGTTTTGGAGGGCCGGGTTGGTTTTGATGGTTTTTTTTGCTTTGCGTCTTATTGAGTGAGTGTATTGGTATGAGATGAAATTCGGGTTTTTTCGTTCGCTTGTGTGTGGTTCGCTTTCGGTCTCGTTTATTGGGTTGTTTTATTTTTGTATTTTGTGTTGTGCATGGAATAAACAGGATACGCGAAAGTACGTCATTTAGGTCTTGAGATTGTAAATGTGGTTTCAGTGTTCTTATTTTTTTGCCATTTAGTGGAAGCGACGAAATAAAACGACACGCATGACATATTATGGCGTAGTTAGTCTTTAATTTTTTGAGTTTTTTGGACGCCATTTAAATGGAGAGAACGTATACGAAACGAATGTTTTAGTGAAAATTGACTAAAGACTGTTTTTTTTTTAGAAAAATTGTGGTAGATCAGGTTTTCGTAAATTGATAAACCATCTTTAGATGGCGCCCAACAAAAAACGATTGTTGTCTTGTAAACGAATGTTTCATAGTTGTGTATTTCATAGTTCTGCCTTTTTGTATGTATTCGCATTTTGTTCCTTTTTATACGCTATGCCATACGTGCATGACTCCAGTACAATGTAAACAGCCACCCATTTCCACGGGCACTTTTCTGGAAAACTCGGTTTTCGTTCAAACCGTAAGTAATTTTGAAAGAAATTACAATATTGTTGCGCATATTTCTGCGATGCTAAGTTAAAAAAAAGGTTCTTGGTTAAATTTTAAAGAAGTTCGAGTGTCGCTGAAATTACTGAAAATACTTTCCTCTATAAATCATTTTAATTTTAGTCCACGCTCATGTTTCTGTGGCGTTTTTCCACCTAGAGCATCCATACATTTTTTTTGTCATTTTTTTATTGAGAATTATAAGCGAAAATTTCGTCATAAGTTGAGCTCATTTTCGGATATGTAATTATAAATCCATATTGTGTTAGGATTATTGTGGATCCATGTTGGGAGTACGGAATCTGTATTATCATGATTTGTTTTCCCTATCAATGTCAGTTTTCTTTATGAATTATAGAATTGTATGGCATTAGGCAGTCATGATTTTCATTTCGAAATCTATTTAATACGTACTCACACAAATTGCAAACATTTTTTCAATATGTAATTCGATTGGCTCTGGTGGCTGGAAAAATATATGTCTGAAACGAACTAACATTTTAAGCAGTTGCTGTTGGCTTAGAATAAGCTATGCTGACAGACCATTTTCCCAATGTTCCTCTCCTTCTAATAATTTTAAATCCTTTGCAAGGTAAAAATTTATGTAATTAGCAGTTCCAAAATTTTGGAAAGAAGTTGGTCTACGCATATTTATCATGATTTTTAAATAAGAATTTACGAATTTAACGTTAAGCATTTAGCATCTATGGTGAAATACTTACTTCCTAATCAGTATATTTTTAAAAATCTCAAACAGATTCCGTATAGGGCACCACTATTTTGAAGAGAGCCGACCACTCGTCTGAACGACATATGGCATAATGTTGAAAAGCCTTGTACAATAAATCCTCCAGGACAATTCAGCCTTCTAACTTAATTTTTTCCATGTTGTAGTAAATAGCTCTAAAAATCATAATGCTGCACAGTAAATAAATAGAAGTGATAAGCGAAAATACTTCTTTTCAAATTTCATTTTTGTAAAGCACATTTATGTATTACATTTTTTTGTGTTGCATTTGACTTTTTTTTTTTCTACCAATCGATAATTATTACTGTATAAATTTACTATTTTTACATTTAAATTGTTTCTTAATTTAGTCTTTATATTGTTAACAGTAGAAAGACATATCTCAGCTGCTACACTGCTATGTAGCAATATTGCTAAATTTCTTTTGAGACTTTAAATGCGAAAAACGCCAGTCCCAAAGCAATTTTTGAAATCACATGAATAGAACACTTCAGAAAGTAGCGTACAACAAATGGAAAAAACTATAATGAATAGTATACAGAATATTCGTATCGATTGGAAGATATAGACAACAATTGTTTAAAAATTCTGGAAATGATATCCTTCCTTAAAAAAATGAAACTGTAATAAAAAAAGCTATCCTAAGAGACCAAAACGACTAAAAAACAGACAAAACTTAAAAATCTTAGAATGGAATAACAACAATCTCAGGATTTGAAGGAAGAATTACAAAAACTCTCGAGGTGAACAAAATTGACACATTATTTCATGTGTCAGCGATGTATTTCAAACTTAAAACAAGTTATAAACTGTACAGATACAAAATATACGATACACTTCATCCTCAAAATACCGTGTGACTGTAGTTTAATAAAAACAAAACGTTAATCAACACCTAGACGAAAACATAAAGGGAGGCCCAAAAAAACCATCTGTACAAAATTAATAACTCTCTTATAAATTGAACTTTTTGAGTTAGGATGGAGAACTACACGATCACACAGCGAACAAAAATTGTTAAATTATTTCTTGAAATTAGCCCATCAAAAATTTGTACAGTGCAAATTACACTAGCAACGCTCCAAAAAGTCATAAAAAAATTATATCAAAAGAGTCCATAAGTGCATGCATTCTAATGGTGGCTTTGATCCCGGGGAAGCCATCTTCGACGAAGATTTCTATGTAATTGAATACCCTCAGGAAAAAGTGGTGGTTAAGGTGAATGATAGCATTCATAGCATAGCAAATTTCCGGTCGATAAGTCTCCTTTCGAGCATCAGCAAGGTTTTCGAAAAGTTTCTCAATCGAGCTCTGTTCAAGTGGTCTAAAGATAATAATGTTATACCAGAGAACCAGTTTGGTTTCAAGGCGGGACATTACTGTATTCATGCCGCCTCCAAACTCGTCTCTGATATGCAATGGAACAAAGCCAAAAAACAGTGCACGGGTGCATGTCTGGTTGATTTAGAGAAGGCTTTTGACACCGTATGATTAGAGGGCCTCTATCTAAAGCTGACCAGACTTGGCATAAGTAAACCACTGCTATATAGTATGCTTCATGACATGCTGACTGGTAGAACGTTTGTTGTCAAAAGTGGCCATGTAACTTCTACCACCGAATTTTTCATTGAAAATGATCTGCAACAGTATGCAGTAAACTTCCCGATTCTCTTCAGCATTTATACCAGTGAAATGATAGGTAGTCTAACTCAGGCCATTGTGTATGCGGACGATCTTATCGCGTACAGAACTTTCAAAAATCAGAAACTATCGTGTTTAGGACCCTGTTGCCTAAGGGTTCAAGGGATACGAGAAAGAACCACCGGAAGCTTGTGATCTTTGGACCAAACGCACAGCCACTGGCGAGTAAATTTGTAGTAAAGTACCTTGGCATCTGGCTGGATCTGTATATCTATATTTCGGAAGACATGAAGATGCTGTTTTGGCGAGAGCAGTCGTCGTGACAGCAGGGTGAAGGTGATTTGTACATGAAACTCATTAGGCCGACAATTGCCTAAGGGTGCCTGGTGTGGTTCAACGTTGCCCCATCTCAAATGGAAAAGATACGGGTGTTTGAGAGGCAGTGTTTGAGGAGTTGCCTTGGACTTCACAGAACACCAGTATCTGACTACACAAAACATTATTTCAACCAGGTCCTATATAATGGGGCCAACATAAACAGAATAAACAATTTTTTGGTGAAACTCATTCGGTTTCACGCAGCAAGAGCGATGGCATCGAACAATAGTCTCATATTTGGGGCCTTCTACCCCAATGATGAATATTTTGAGAGTGCGCTTTTAAGCGGCTTTATTCCGGGAGATTGCTAGGGAGACAATTTTGGGATGAAAATTGACAAATACAAGCGGAAGAGAACTTCTGTAATTTTTTTTAAAAAAAGCAAGGCTATGTATCACTTAGTGAGAAAACCAACTAACTAGCCTACAGATTGAAAAAAAAACCGAACGTTGTGGACTTCTTAGCAACTAATAAGAATTTCTTAAATACTATAAAAATAGAAGTATGACTAGATATTGACTCAGATCACTAATCAATATGCGTATCTATAATTTTTAATTTTGAACATCTGAATGTTTGAGTACCCCTAATCAACGAATTAGTAACGTCTCCGTGCTAAAAATTCGCCAAAAAGATTTGCGTTTATACACGTACTCCACGAGTCATCATTGCATCCCGAAAAAACTACGGTTTGGTGTGGTTTATGGGCCGGCGGCGTCATTCGGCCGTACTTCTTCCATGATGACCAAGACCGGCACGTTACTTTGAATGGGAATCGCTACCGTTCAATTACAACCAAAAATTTTTGGCCCCAATTGGATGATATGGACTTGGAGGACATGTGGTTCCTACAGGACGGCGCCAGACACACAGCGAATGACACAATCAATTTATTGGAAACCAAGTTTGGAGAACGTGTTATCTCACGAAATGGTCCAATCGCTTGGCCGCCTCGGTCATGCAGGTCATCCAGACCTGCAAAATTGATCTGAAATCAAAAAAAATCAATTTTCTTGAATCTTAGAACACAACAACTGTCAAAATCGGTCTTTTGACATTTATCAATTGAAAGATCGAAATTACAACAACAACTTGTGTACAACAAAACTATATGGTCAGAATTATAGCTATTTCGGACATTACTAAGTGTCCTAATTAGATTCCATTTAATGGTAGCGCTAATTGAACGTTCAGTTCTCTGTATAATTATTGTAACAACTTTTATTCCCTAACCGAGGATTGAAATTGTCATGCCGTGCCTAGTGAGCCAAGTGCCTACAACTTGCACCACTGAGGTCTTGGTTTGTGGAGAGTCGAATTGCTCAATTGAATAAACTGAGATGCTCATAACTAGCATTTTTTGTGTTTATACACACATTTTGTGGTGGCTTTTTTTTTTGCTCATTGTTCCTATTTTTTCTCTGTCTTCAGTATGCTGGGATTTTTCCCCAGAATTCATATAGTGCTATTAGGGAAATAAAATCCCTCGGCTGATACAGACTGATAAAGACCAGCGTATTTGGGCCGGTATCTTTGAGGATGCCCTATACGATATTGAAAAAGTTACTGGTGACCACTATCGGGACATGTGATGTTTATGTAGTGATATCGACTGGCCGCCAAAAAGGCCTGATTTGATGCCTCCCGATTCCTTCTGATGGCGATACTTGAAGGAAAAGGTAGCTTTACACTAACAAATCAACTACAACCTCGATGCTTTAGCCTTACATCAGAAACGAAATATTTGAAGTTACACCAGAGGTCTGCGATATTGTTATGCAAAATGTGCTTTGAAGAGCTCAACTTTGCACCACTTGACGAACATCATATTGCATACATATTGTGTACAGACCATACAATCAATCAATGAAATATGAATTATAAAATTATGTTTCATTTTAAAGTTTTGAAAAAAATATCATCCAGTGGTACCCACAAAATTCACCATGTATATGTTTTCTCTGATATTTGCGAACACTATAGATTAATAGCACCAGTAAACTCTTATCAAGTAGCGAAATAAAAAAAAAAAAATATAAACTCGAAAAAAAAGCTCTGGAATTTAATATAGTTTCAGAAGAAATACTGGAAATAACTTCCTAATAAATGTATGAAAGAAGCACAGATAATAAATGCAGCATTTAGAGTAAGTTATTTCCCACGAGTTATGGTTATAGAAAGTCACAGAAATAATGATGGTACCAAAACCCTGATCAAGTAAAGTTATTTCATGTCTAACATTTGGAAACAATTCTTTTGAAACATCTAAATCCGATGATAGAAAAAAAGAGATTCATACCTAACCATCAGTTTGGCTCTGAAAAGAGGTGTTCAATAATGAATCAGGTGCACAGAATAACTAATCAAATATGTTCTAGAGCCTTATATGATCGATTATCGATTATTTCGAATAAAACAGGGAGATGAGTATTGCACATGAAAACGCTGGTGTACATCAAGAAAGCCTATGAGGACCCAATCTGTTTTTCTAAAACACAAAACGACCTACCACAATATGAAAAAATAACTATGCAACTGATACTGCTGCTCTTTCTAAAGTGTGGTTAAATTTTAAGGGCCGATGTTGATTTTGAATTAAACACAAATTATTTAGGAAATGACTGTCAATTCTTTTTATTATCTATGATAATTTGAGTATGGTTCAATTACGTATTATGCGGCCAAGAAGCCGCCGCGATTTCGGCGGCACACCTCCATCCGATGGTCCAAATTTTCGATGACGCTAAGGTTTAGTTGAGGTTCTATGCCATTAATGTGCCGAATTATCTCATCCTTAAGCTCTTGAAGTGTTGCTGGCTTATCGACGTACAAAAAAAGAAAACGGTGTCAACCCACATGATCTTGGCGGCCAATTGACATCGCCACCACGTAAGATAACACGGCCATTGCATTTGTCGCGCAAAAGAGCCATAGTTTCGTTAGCTGTGTGGCAAGTGGCACTGTCCTGTTGAAACCACATATCGTCCACATCCATATCTTTCAATTCGGGACATAAGAAAATCGTTATCATCTCACGATAGCGAACACCATTCACAGTAACTGCCTGACCAGCCTCATGTTGGACAAAATACGCCCCGATGATGCCGCCAGCCCATTAACTGCACCAAACAGTCACTCCTTTTGGGTGCATTGGTTTTTCGAAAATAACTCTTGGATTCGCCCAAATGCTGCAATTCGGCTTATTGACGAATCCACTGAGGTGAAAATGTGCCTCATCACAGAAGATGATTTTTTTCGAAAATTGATTATCCTCTGTTGCCATTTCTTGGCACCATTCTGACCTTTGACGACGCTTGAAATGGTCAAGAATCTTTAGTTCTTGACAGACCCGGTTAGCTAAAATTTTTCCATTTTCTTAATAAGCCTGAATAACGTTAATGCGTTGCTCGATTGTGTGTCTTTCCATGGTTCAAAATGTGTTAGTCTGAAATTGAGAAATGTTAAACGAAATGCAGTAAAAAACTTGCCCTTTAGGTGTGGTTCGCAATCAACATTGGCCCTTAAAATTTAACCACTCGTTATTAGTAAAACCGTGAAGGATGTAACCGAAAAACTGCAAAGGATGGATCTGCATGGATTAGAAAACGACAACTAAAACTTAATTAACTTTAGTCTGTTTACGTAAACTTTACAATTGAGTTAACATGCCATTATTTTTAAGTTATAGGATACGTTGCACAGTTTTAAAATTAATGTTGCGGAAAGACTTTCCCTTATCTGTCAGTTGTGCTAAAAATTTCTAAAAAAAAATACGAATTGAGATGTTTACATTTACATTGATGTACCTACCACCGGAGGTACAGTATCCAATACGTTCTCCTACTTTGGGGGTTCACTAATAAGACAATTTTACACAGTATAGATACAAAGTTTTTAAATAAAAAAGTACTAGGTACCTAATTTTGTTTATAAGGATCTTAAAATGGAAATAGGAGAGAACAAGGTAAAAAACGTCGCAAGAAGAAATAAGTAGTCGCAGCAATGGCGTTTTAAAAGTACCTGAACTACTTATGTACCTACTAATAATATACTAAGGATCACAAAAGAAAACAATATCATCGCACGAAATAAGTGATTATGACAATAACCAGCCATATTCAAAAACTGTTTCAGTTCTTCTCTGATATCCAAAAATAAGAACAATAATTATATCTAACATGTGTGTCAAACAAGTGAATCGGCCGGCACAAACAAAATGCCTGTTTTTCGTAAATTAATAATAACCCAATTTATTTTCGAAATTTCATAAAAACACTTTCAACCTTCTTGGGTCTTTGACCCCAGATAACAGTTCGTTAATACACAACCAACAACGAGCTTGACAAAACAAATATTTCGGTGATCGCCTTCAACACATCTCCGCTGCTGCCGCCATTATGACAAAACAACCACCACACATGACACCATGTCGACTTTGTGTTGATGTACAAAAATACAGAAGAAAAAAACATCTCAGACTCCTCAACATAAAAATCATTGGTCTAGGTCAGGTACGCCAGTGTTGTCGCTTACTCGCACTCATATTTGTGGTGTATCTCGTGCTTACACGCAATCTGTATACGCATACACAAATAATATACCACCAAAGAAGAAAACGACTCTTCTACAGCGACACCCAGAGCAGAGAAACAAAAAAAAATTGAGTCCGAGTAAAAATAAGTATTGTTTGGCTTGTTTTTGGTATATGGAGCCTACCGACGCCCCCTCACCAAGAGCCCCAATCAACATTCACCAAATGACTACCCTTGTGAACTGATTAAACACAGCAAAGCAAGCAGACGCGACCGACGACACAACTACGTACGGGTACGACGAGACGATACCATAATCGTCGTGCACACGATAGTGGATATTCACACAGCCCCGTAACACAGCTTGCTTGCTAATAGAACACAAAGAGGGAGCTTTCGGGAGGGCAATGCCCTTATTGAAATTCACTTTTTTGACAGACCAAAGTGTGGAAAGATACGAACAGCAATGTGTGGAACAGATGTATTGGTGGCGTGGTGCGACGGGTGCTTGGCTAAAATTCCTCAGATGATATTGAAAGGGGTAAAACGGTTGTTTACAGCAGCGCAGCGCAGTGTGCTGGCACTTAATGGATCAGGACATCAGGATGAATGAGATAATAACACCAGGCAGGTACCGTACATGGGACACGAAGTGTTGTTTTTCCGTACAGAAAATGTTTGAATATTTTGCCATGATAAGGGGTAATCTATCGTTTGGCTTTTAGATGGTGATATCTAATTCAAATGAATAAAATGCAAGATAGAAACGTGAAACATTTTTGTGACTTTGAAATGAAATGTGATGAAAATCTATAAAGGCAAATCTATAGATGCAAAAAATATGTGATTTTATGCTTTTTGACAGAACTAAGAACTCCATTGAGGCCATGTGTCAACAGCATTTTGACAGTAGTGTGGAAAATTCAGACTTAACAATTTTGAACTGCTCAGTAGCTCGATATTCAGTAGTTTGGTATAACTACTGAAGATTGAGAGAGATAGAAAGCACACTCATGAAATAGACCTCGTCACCAGCTTACCATATTTTAAAAATTTAAATTTAATTTATTTCTTTCGCATATAACTGCAAAACTAAAAAAAGATGTCGCAAAAACCTAAATTTTTACAAATACAAAATGCAAGGGATTTAGAGGACCTTGTATTTTGAAGCGTGATCTTGGTTTAAAAGCTTATAAAATATAGCTCGTTCAAAAACAAAAGCGTACTGAATTTGGTTAAGGTTTTGATTTCGGTTTGTGGGCCTTGGAACAGCTTCAAATTGACCCTTTTTTTTTATCAAAGCATTGTTTTTAGCGAGGAAGCTGTTTTTTGGTTAACAGCCGTATTTGACTGTTCATAGGCCCCTATGAACAGCCAGAGGCAATCCAACAGCCCCAAAAATGCAGTGTTTGATAAGGTTTATGGGCAGTCGTCATCGTCGGACCGCATTTCTTTAAAAAGTAACTGTGAATGCAGATCGCTACAGAGCAATGATTTTTAGTTGGTGTAGCTAAATTACGGTTTCAACAGGATTTAGCTGAATGCCATACAGCTAACGAATAAATCGCTTTGTTGAGGGAAATATTCGATGAAAACAACATCTCAAGAAATAGTCCTATCAATTGATCACCATGATCTTGTGATTTGACAAAATTTCCAACAGGTATAAAGTGAAGATCGATTGCAAAATGTATGGCCTCATCCCTGTGATCTCCAGTGTATACTAAAATTGTAACATTACAGAAATATAAGCATACCCCTGTGAAAGGATGACAGGCAAAATCATGATGCGATTTAAATTTTGTACTGTTGTTATAAGCAATTACAATCGTATACCTACAATTGTATACCTATTGTTGTTGAGAACAACTAATATGCAAGAACCACAAACTAAAACATGTTTGGATCGCAGGTCATAGTGACATAAACGGTAATGTTGAATTTACATTTGCAATTACAATGAATCTGAAGATGTTTTATTTACATTTCAATTGATAAATACGGTTTTCTATTGCTATATAATTTCCTGGTGACATACAATTGACCATGCGAGAAGCATGCATTTTCAAGGTTATGGTTATATTAGTTATGGTTATCTTTGAAAAACTTCATTGGTACACAGATAATGACACATTAGGTAGATGGTTATAGGAATCATTGGAAAATTCTGTTTCATTTGGCTGGAATGGGAAACATTACTTTAGAAAAATAAATATTGATCATTGAAAAACAAAGCGATTTTCTGCGAAAACTTCAATCAACAATTAAAATATAATAATAATCTTGTTTTAAAATTCATTCATGATTAAATTTATAAAAAAGTAGCAACAAGTTAAAGAAAATGTCCATTGAGGCTTTTAAAAATATGGCTGTCCTTGAGACTTGTTAATTGTTGATTCGGTAAGCTGACAAAAAACGACAGGAAATGTCAACAGAGATTTTGTAGTTGCTAATGTCCAACAATTGATTTGAAAATACTTCTCCAGATCGGCCCTTCTGCAGTTCGAGGCGCTTTTCTTAGTCATTGGGATTGTAGTATTATTTTTCAACGTTTTGTGTAATGCCTCCAAAGACTTTTTATGTGCATTACACACTCATTCTCAGTTTGCTCTGCGGCAGAACTTTGGCCAATGCACTGTTCTTGGAAATGTTGCGCGTTGGGTTTTCATTGATTTGAATATTCAATGACAACTTGTGTTTTAAATGAGCAGTTCGACCGTCTTCCAACAAATAAGATGCAATTCCTGATGAAGCAATTACGGGAGCGTAAAAAAAACATCCCTTCAGTTTTCTCACTCAGAATTTTCATAAGAGTGTCGTACGCATATTATTGTTGTCGATTCAACAGTGGAACGCTCGTTTGAACTGATTACCTCAATTCATCGCTATCATATTATTTTTTTATTCTTGATTAAATGTGTCGTGCATCGGACGATTGAGAGCTGTCGTGCCTAAGTCAGAAAATACCTTAGGCGACATCTTCAAGAACATGTCCTCATTCAATATCAAAGACTTGTAGTGAATTTCCTCACACAGTTTTAAATTTGGATGTAATGTTGTAATAAGCATCTGATGCAAAATATCCTCACAAATGGTATCTTTGCATTTGCTCCATATTGCCTTTATATACAATTAAAAGAGTTAAAAGTCCACGACTGGATTGCAAGTACTTGTTCCTTGCTGAAAATATATTATATAGCCTTGATATATTAGATTCCTTAGAGGTTTTTATTACAATTGATGTATCAAACACTCGATATTTCATAATATTCAGGATACAGTTAAGAACTCACAAATGTTATATAATAAATATCATAAGTACTTTATGTAGCATTTATTCTTCATATACAAACCTTTCGGGCTTTGTCAAAATCATCTAAATGTTACTTATTTTTCAGTATGAATATGAACCGAATATTGGTATCCATTGGCTCGACATGTCCTGGTCTATGTTGCTGTACAGCTCGTAAAGTTCCCGATTGGATCTTCGTCTCCATATCCATATACTTCCGATGAGTCTTTCGCTTTTGATAAGGTCATTGTTGACGTTCTGTCCTTTTCGTTGGTGTTTATTATCCTGTCTTGTATATACTTGGTTTTACCCTCATTTACTCTCCAAACATATTTGTGCCGCTTTCCTCTCTATGTAATATCACGTGATAGTCCCACCAATGAGGTCAATGTCGTCGGCGTATGCTAGAACAGATTTATTAATGATTGTGTCTCCAATTTAATGACAAAAATTTTGCACATACTCTCAAGAAGTATATACAAAAAGTCACACGACAATGCGGCATATTGCTAAAATCCATTTTTGCTATCGAATGTTTCGATGACCCTGTCAGAGCAGCAACAATTATTCATTGTCATCCTGCACAGACGGACTAGTTTGTGCCAAATTAACGCTGCTAAATATCTACCTTCGCTTTTTCGTCTATTTGCCTCTCATACCACCACAAAAAAATGTAAAAAGTTTGATAATCGTACTAAAAATATACGGGAACAGTAAGGCCGAGTTTCACATTAAAACTGGCAACACTGTATGATGAAATCCAGTCTTGTCTGGGTTCTACGCTAAATGAAATCGAAATTAAATTTTTGCAATTCCTTTATTTTTGGCACTGCTTTCGCTCTCGCCAGCAAACGCTGCAAACGTTGCAAACGCTGCAAACGCTGCAAACACCCTACTCCCAACTCCCAAAAACACCATGCCCAACCGAATACCCATACAGAAAGCCGCCGAATGGCTACGTAAACACAGTCCTCCCGGATGCATGCATGAATCCTTACATCTACAGCGCAGCACAGCATTCCCTCCAATTTATTCCACATAAGTTGGTGGTGTGTGGCATTGACCCCCAAATTTATGAGTTCATGAATTCTGGTTTTGGGCTGGACGCGATGCATCCACACTCCCTAGTAGGTTAGTTGTTTGTTTGCGAATGCATGCATGCATCCGTTCTCTTGTGCTGTGCTCTGGCTGGATACGGATGCCCGTCCTTTCCCTTTCTCAGTATAGCTGCAGTCGCACATTTCGAATATATCCACTGCACAGTATAACGTCATCTGGCTTCAGATACAATTTGGTTTGGCCTGTAGCCAGATATCTGCCGACCTTCACTTTGAAATTGCATGCCAAACGTCGGTCTGCAGTTCGTTGGCAGCGGAAATTTTGTTTTGTCTGTCGTTTTTGGCCAAAAAACGAGAGGGGCGTACGTATGTACCAGCCGTCAAAACGTAAATTCGAATACACAGTTTCTCTGCAGCTGGAGCTAGTCAATTTTTAGGAGGCACGCATTGTTCGTGCACTGTACACTGTTGTTGGAATTCATGTTGCGGTAGGCTTCGACCGTGAGTAGATATAGGTTTTAGAGATATTTTTAGAGATATATAGGTAGGTAGGTTTATGGTATTTTACACTGCGAGCGTTATTTGTAGATGTATGGGTTGTTTAGATAATAGGAGGGTCTTTGGAATGACGTCGGCTGCACATGCAGCCGATTCATTAATTTAGTTCAGCTATTAATAGGTCAGGATGTTAGGCTAACTAGGACAATTAGGTTTTCTGTGCGTAACGGAAAGCGCAGAACTTATTAAATGGAGGGAGTGGACATATATATACGCACCTTCTTTAAGGTTAATTAAACATTATCCTCTGGCGATATTATTACTAGGTAATAAGTAGGGGTTTTTATGATATAAACTGAGCGAACCCAACACCCCAATGAAACACTTTGATGAGAGTATGATGTAGATATGCGAAAAGGGTTATATGATAAAAGAAGTTCGTTAAAGTATGGTGTGAACCATAAGTCAAGATGTGGTTTATACGGTTGATATTCCGCGCGGGCATTAATGTTGGAATTTTCTCACCCTGCGGCCATCATGATGGAGACGAAAACATAAAATCCAACTATACGAATTTTAAAGAACCATAGTTCTTGTCAAAAATACGCATTTGGAGGTTAAGATAAATGGGATATGTTTTGTACACCGCATTGATAACAATGTTCAATCTTCCATTTACCCACAAATACAATGTAGTAGAACAAACATCCTTAGCCAACTTGTTGTGTATAGTTAGAGGAATTTTGCTAAGGATGTGGCTAACTAGATTAGTATGTCGTCGCCACGTGTCCTCTACCATTTTTCAGTAGAAATCATAGTTCGACAGTCAAACGAGAAGAAGCTACAAATGGTAAGGAAAAATAGACCTTGGCCGACTTTGAGAGCCAGAGTTTATAAATAACACCGGTGTGGACAAACCTCACATCATTAATATAGACATGTGGATGCAGCATTGCGATCTTTTAGGTCGAACTTAAAGATGTCCCTAGTATGATGATGTTGAAAAGTATTAAAATGAGACATCAACGCAAGTCTGAGATATATCAATAGCAACCTATTATCACAGGTGTCCAGCAGTATCAAGAAAGCATGTCCGATGACTGGAATATAAGCTCCATATTGCATGTACGGGAATGGAATGCAGGATTCCATCAAAATTGATGCAGTAAGCTATGTCTGAACTTTTCAAAACACGTACAGGAACCCAGCAAGGAGATTCTCTATCATGCAATTTTTTGATTTTGTGCTGGAACAGGCATTATATATAGGAAATATGTTTAGCTTCATAGATGCGCAAACGATATAAAAAGTGTTTGCCGGGAAGGTATACCATTTTATTTTGCCGCCATTTTGGATTATGTATTCCAGAAAGAGAAAGTTTCGTGAAAATTTTGGGAGAAACAACGTGCCAACAGGCGCACTATTAAACGTGTAGTAAATGATTTCGAAGAAAGAGGGTCTGTATGTGATCGAGCCAAGCATGGACCATAACGTACTGCAAGATCGGCTGAAAACATGACTGCTTCTCAAGGAAGCGACGTGCTCAGGAGCATGGTCTTCAAAGGACAACTTTGGCCACAATTTTGCAGAAGGATTTGCATTTGTTTCCATTTAAGATTCAGTTGACGCAGAGCTTGTTACAGGCAGCCCATGACAACCCCGATTTTCATGAAAAAACGAATTGTCAGTTCTGGGCAAAGTAAAAACCAAATTATTCATCAGTCACCCTTGCATCCACTAAAATTTACAGTCTGGTGTGCAATTTGGTCAGGAGAAGTCATTGGACCTTACTTCTTTGAAAATGAAAACGGCGTAACGGTAACTGTGAATGGGGTGCGATATCGTGATATGATTGAAAACATGTGCTATCAACAAGACGGTGCCACATCGCATACAGCCAGGATTACAATGGAATTACTGCGAGACCTCTTTCCGCAAGAAGTTATTTCAAGAAATGGTGATGTTGATTAGCCTCCACGGTCGCCTGATTTGACTGTTCCGAACTTATTTCTGTGGGGTATCTGAAAAGCAAGGTTATGCAAACAAACCAGAAAAGCTTAAGCAACTCAAACAAAATATTCGTGATGATATTAATGATATACTGCGTGAAATGTGTGAGAATGTAATGAAAAATGTGCTCAAAAGGGCTCGCATTTGTGAGACTAGCAGATGCGGACATTTACCTGATATTGTATTCCATACATAATTGTTGACATTAAATAAAACATTTATCAATATAAGATCCATTCTCTTTCATTTTATTAAAAATTATAAACAATAAAGTAGTATACCTTCCCGGCGGACACCCTGTAGAAATACTGTTAGATTTTAATTTTTATCATTCTAACATTGTTAAAGTAAAGAAAGAAATAAAAACATAAACCTTTGTCTGTATGGCGATTAGTTGATCTTATCTTTGGTCAAATTCGTTCCCTTTTTCGAAATCGGAGCACTAGACGGCTTACAAGCTTAACTTGTACTAAAAAAATATTTTTTTCTTTACAGCTTTTCATGGAACTCCATAAAAAGCGTATCTACCAAAAATAGTTTTAATTATTTATTCGTAGAGAAGAAAAAAAAGTAAAAATACCTACCTCAGGTTTTTCTTTCAGTACTCTACCCACTATTTAGCGGTCCACATCCGCCCTGGTAAATAAAGAAGACGAGCATAACGCAGAAAAACCAAATCTCTGCAAAAACAATAGCCCCAACAACAATGGCAGAGCAAAAATAATTGTAATTGTCGTTCGGCGAATACGTGAAATTTTTCAAAATAAATAACCGACATTAACGAAAAAAGTGGAGTGCATCCAGCAGCGCATCCGACAGTGCATACCTAGTTTTTCATGCTAGAGTTATTTAGCGTTCTTCTGTGCGCTAGTATACCAAGTATTTTCCGACTTATTGTGAATGTGTACAAGCGCGTTTTTTGTGTGTTTTGTTTTGCTAGTTTTCGTTTGCCCTGTCTTTATTCTGCCCTCTAATTTTGCACAGTTTTTCCCATAATTTCATATTAATTTGTTTTTTTATTCGCCCGTACCGAATGCCGCCGCCGAACCGACACAATGATAGCCTCACTGATGACGTCCGTCCACCCGTTTGCATCTGATCTACGATTTATCCAAACGATGCGACGCGACCAACGTCCGTGCGTCCACGCGTCCCCACCTGCTCGACGGATCAGGAACATTTTAGTCTCGACGTATAACCACCATCCCATCATCGTCATCATAATCGTCGGAGTTGTTGTCGTCGTCGTTGTCGTCATCGTCGTTCTCTTGATGTCGTATAGCTTGTCGCTGGCGTCGTCGACGCCGCTGTTGCCGGTCGCTTCATAGGAGACAACAGGTAAATAATAACTGCTCCCTAAGTTTTCCCCTAGGATTACTACCAGTTTTTTCAGCGTTTTTCTTCCTGCCTCTATCACGGCTGCTGCTTTTCCCCCGTTTTGGCCGTGTTTCCCTGAATCGCATCTTTTTGCAGTATTTTTCCCTTTTTCATGGAGCTATGTGGCTGTTTAGATATATTTTTTGCTAGTTTGGAATTTTCGGAGCTCTTGGTTGCAGATTGGCTTCAGGAAGGAGGTGGGAAAGATGCTTTTTGTGTTCCGCATTTTTTTTTTTGTGAAATGAAAGTATCTCATCGGATGATGGTTGTCTCCTTAGCCGTCGCGTTGCTTACAGAAGCGAATTCGGTCATTGGCATTGGCGATTTGTCGCTTGATGATGGTTCACCGTGTATGTAGGTGTGTGTGTGCGTTATTATGCTTCGTCAAGCGTTTCCTGTGTTTTCCTGCCCCTGGGCAGACGGTGTCTGTGGCAGACGTGATCATATCCCTTATTCTATGAGCCGAAATAGATTGCGTTTGGAAGAATAAACTAGGCTGCGGATGCGGCCATCGTGCCCCTTGCAGTTTAGATGCCACATGGTGGACAATTGTTTCGGTTTTCTTTTGATATTTATTTTTTGTAAGAGTTTTGTCGGTTGGATATAAGTTGTAGAGTTGGGTGAAATTGATTCGGTTGACAGGCAAAGTCTGTGTTGGGTATAGAAGACATAATATGGCATAGATGAGCTTAAAGCAAAATTAACTTAAAACAAAATTGAAATCATTAACATTTAAATATTTGAGGTGTGTCTAACAAGACACTTCAGTTATACTTTAGGTTGGGTTGAGTCCCTGTTGAGGTATAGTGAGGAAAGTTTTACCGCTTGCGCTTTATCTCATAAATCAATCGACAAAAATTATTCCTTTTAACTGCTGTTTTTTCAGGCAAATAAGACAATTTAATAAAAAAAAGAGCCTCTGTCTGAAACAAGCCAGCCTTCTGTCCTCTTCCGTCCAGAGCACGTTGCTTCTTGTTATGCTCAGGCTCTTGTTATTCAAGTGCTCAGGCTCAGGGATCGCGCCTTGATGATTAAACCAGATATTCCCTTTCCCTTGTTGCCTCGAACTTGAAAGCTCGGATTTGAACATTCTCTTGGCTAGAGCATTATTAAATAACCAATAATGCTCGATGTGACGGGCTACTTTAGATGACGTGTATTTACTTCTTTTACTGCATCCATACCTTGTTGCAGCTCTCCTTACACGAATACAGCACAAACAATTCGACGAAGAATTTTTCGTTCGAATGTACTTATTTTTGCTCCGCTTTCCAGGCTATTATCCAGCACTCGGCGACGTATTTTTTCAGTCGCTTTCTTTTTTCCATTCTTCTGACTCGATACTCTTTTTGCGCGGCTCTGGTTCCGCATATATATCGCTTTGATATGCGCTTCTTTTGCGACATCTTTGGTGTACTTGAATAAACCATAATACAAAGGCTAAGTTTTTGAAGATGACTGGTAGCCTACGAATTTCGGGACTATTTTATGACTTTGCGATACTGTTTCCATTGGGTTTTGACAATTTTGGACGATGATGGCACAGAGGATAGTCTGTCACTCAGTTGTTCCTGGAATAATCTAGCAATCTCTTTTCTTCAACGAGAAAATAGTCAGAATTGACGTGGCTTGCCTCGTACACATGGTAGATGGTATATTCGAAGTCGTGGAAACCTAGTGCTGCGAATCACAATATTACATGCTGTTGCAAATTCTATTATTCGAAATAATGCAAGGTATCCTTCGTAGCGGGCGATTTTCCCCAACGCATACTTCGTCGGAGGTTCAAATTTTATTCGAGGTATGTGTCATCGGAGAAAAAATCACAAATCTACAATTCGTAATAAATTCCGCGAAGAATTTGTGTTGCACTTAGCTGTCAAAAATTACACAAAAAATGCACCTGAACGCAATTCGCCAGCATGCGTTACAAAATGTGGGAGAAATATTCCGAACAGCTTTTCGGCAGAATACCTCGAAGCTAAAATCCTCCGAATCGTACAAAATCGGAGAATTTTCCGGGCCGACGGATACCTCGCTAGGGCTGATGATCTGGTGTCGTTTCGTGGAATGCCTCATGAATTCCGTTGTTGCATTCCTTTTTCGGTCCATCGTTTTTTCTTAATGGCGTTAGTGTCTCCTCTGTGTACGTTCCAAGTACATACTCGTAAGTCTTTTTCTACGGTCCTTCCAGGCCTGTGTGGTGTTCGAGCGGATAGGTTATCCAAGGTGTTGTAGGTCGTAATGAAGTTTCCAATATATTAGATACCTCTAGGACATAGGGCTATTATGAATGCTTGCCAGATTTTCGCAAGAGATGGAGCAGTAAATAAAAACATAGGTGTTGCCGATTTCAATATTTAAACCAGGGACCTTGCGTTTAGTAATCCAACGCAGCAACCACTAGGCCATTGCTAACGATGTGTTGTTAGAATTTGACCCAAAGTCCCGTAATACCTAAAAAAATTATAACAATCTATTTTTCAAAGTCTTTCCCTTCGTTTTAATTAGGTATACTTTGGTTGTGTGACTTAAATTATTTTTACAGCTTCATTTGACGCAAAGGCCCATTTGCGTCAAATAAAGTATGCCAGTGATATCAAGTTGATACTCAATATCTATTTATCGATTAGGACTTCTTTCGTTATCTGGTGAAGTGTGTACATTTTATCGACTGTTGACAGGGATCAATCAGGTTTTGCGCTCAGTGCTTAGGCGTTCACTCAATATGTGGACTTAGGTGGTATGTATCTATACGTAAATGATGTTCAAGATAATCGATACCATGGTCAACGTATGAAATGCTGATACCTTTACTTTGTCACTGTTATAAACTCTGCAGAACAAAATTTTCCATATTTTCAAAATCGACTGTAAAGGTTTCAGGAATTTGTCGTTTGACACGTTATTTTTAAATTTCAGTAAAATTTCTTATTATGTCCATTTTATACATTTTTTATTTATAGAGAAATAATTTCGATAGAGATATCTTAGAATCTTGCCGTTCTGAGATGATCCATATATCTCAGAACGGTTAGCTGAGTCGCTTTAGCCATTTCTGTCCGTCACCAGTTTTGAGTCTTACATTTTGAATTCTTATCATGAGATTAAGTACACAGAATCTTCGTTGCTCCCAACGGAATAAATATGTCTACACATTTTTTTAAGCCCCATACTGCCAAGCCGACTTTTTCTATTTTCTATTCTAAATTTCTAAACTTCGTCTTTAAAACGTTTTTTGCCAACACTTGGTGGTTTCAAAACCATTCTGACTTCCGCAACTTTCCATTACGGGTCTTTATCTAAACAGCACATTTATAATATTGACAAGCTTAAGTAAGGCTCCTTTTGGTATAGAATTTTGAGGACTTCCCCATTTAGTTCTGTTTTAGTTCTCTTGGAGTTACTATTGTGAGTTGTAAATCGTTAAATAGTATTTCCGTCCTATTGATATTGATGTGAATCGGTTCAAAGGTTTCTAAGATCCTTAAATGTATTCATCAATAAATTACACATCGTATTCAAGTGAGCTACATAAGCACGACTCTGTTGCAATTTTTTACGCACTTTAATTTTTTCGTTGAACGAATTCGTTTCTGAAGGTATTCAACCATATTCGTTTAGGTTTCGAATATTTCACAGACAGATTCTACAATTGATAGAGTCTTCAGAAGTGAGTTCATCCAAATTCGAGTTAGTTAAAATACAACATACAAAAAAATCCAAATTTTTGGTACAACAGGCTGGTTAATACGAGGGCTAAGGGCTAAGATTTTTCGCAACCATTCATGTGTGCGTGTGTACTTCTTTCACGGTAACGGGACCTACTGTTTTTTTATTATGGAAATTAGCTATTTGTTTGCCAAACTCATAAACTTCTTATGCCAATAACCCCCTTCGGGAACTTAAGATAACCATTTGTCTCAAACATTAAACTTTCTATTCGATTATGGTTTGATTGCCGTTATGCAAAACATTTTTATTTCAGTTGCCTTTTATTTGCCTTCAAACGCCTTTTTTTTTAAATATTTTTACTTCGACAGAATTTCCATGAACCAGAACTATTGATCCTTTGTGATATCAGTTAGATTTTTCTTAATTTCTGAAATCGATTTCGCGCTACGAATATAGCAGAGCTCTGTTTCAAAATCTGTCTAAGAGGTGCAAAAAGACGCTGCCCAAAGAAGTAAGTAAGTCAAGTCGAAGTAAGTCAAGTTCGTAGACCATTTTTAGATCATTTTGTGGCCCAATTGAAAGTTATCTGTCACTTGCACGCTACTACATAGTTTGCCGTTTGATCTAATAATTCAATTTTTTCCCTACAAGAAGTTTACATGTATCGCAGAGATACATATCATATATTTCTCATTAATATAAATCTTCATTCAATATCTGCCAGTTAATTTACTATTTTTTTCAGAAAAAAGAAAACTATGAAATTACTTTAGCTTCAGGTGGAACATGACCGCCGGAGTGTTTTTTTTTTCAGTCTCGAATGCATATCCAAGTTTCCCCCACCACTTGGTCTTTAGACTTCATAAATTGTAAATGTGTATGAATTGTATGGATGTATCCAGTTAATGACGAGGTCTTTACGATGTCTACCTACAAAACCGCTTTTGTTTTTCAGCTTTGTTTGTTTACATTTATTCCAACGAATATAAAGTGTTTTTCAATAAGACCGCTACAAAAGTTTTTTTTAATAAAACAAAAACGGTTTTGGATATCAATGGAATTCTTTATTCCTGTGAAAGTACGTTCGATGCCATTATGTATGGATGTATGGAACTCGCTTGCAGAAGTCCAGACACTGAACCCAATTTTCGACGGTTTTCAAGCATAAATCGGCCGATACTGCTGAAATTTCATGTTCGATATTCGTATGAAGATCATCAGTCATCGCTGGCCACCTAAAATGGGGATGAAATACAGAAATATTTCTCTATTTATATTTTATTGCATATGCTATGGGTTAGGGTATAGAATTTTTCTTAAGAAAACGCCTTCAAAAGGGGCCGTGTGTTTAGATAACCTATACACGAAATGTTCATGTTAACATTACTAACATTTTTTCATCAAATGTTTTTTTTCTAATTTATAGGAATTTTACCGAAAACAATTTTTACTGAAAACGCTCCCAAACAGGGTCGTACCAAAAAAAATATTATGTAGACGAAAGGCAGATGCATATTGAGATTTAACGTTTGACCAAAAACAATTTTTTTGCTGAAAAGTAGGCGTAGTAGTGAACGGAATGTTTACGTCTGTTTAATGGGCACGAACAATGACCATATATTATAAAATTGTTTATCCCAGCTCATACTTTAAGGCCTAAAAATCGGTGACAGACAGAAAGACGAATAGGCATTTGGCTGACAGATATGGCTAGATTGACAGATTCTGAGTATAAATATACATACAGTAGAATTCGGTTATAACGACCACTCATGGTGGATCAATTTTCCGTCGTTATAAGCGGATGTCGCTATATCCGAAAGACATTTTTTTTTCAATATCAATGTTATGTCATATGTATTTTTATTTCATTTTAATAAAAATAGTTCTAGTTTTACATGTACATTATTTTTAAACACAAAATTCATATACGGAAATTAAAATGTTTTAAATAATAATTTAAGATTCAGTTCTTTTAAAAAAATCTGTGATAATTGAATGATTATTTATTTTTACGGTAGAGAAGCTCTATTTTTTTCTATTTCCCTTACATTATTCGTTAACACTGGTGTTGTGTTTGAAAAAAAAATATTAAAAATCCTTAACTACACCAATTGCATTTAATGCCTCAGGTATTGAAGGGCTTGTTTTGATTAAAGGGCCGTGATCGTCATCAGAGTCCTCAAGAACTGAATTTTCGACAGAAGCAGCACTCACTATGTCTTCTTAGTTTAGATCACCTGAAATTAAAGTATTGTCAACAATGTAACGTACTGTTCATTTGTTCAATTTAATTGTTCATTTGGGCAATTTATTCAGAAACGGACCGATATTCCTCTTCTTCAAACTGTTCTTATTTTGCACAGCAATCGTGCTGCCGATAACACAATCCCATTTTGTGGCCACTATGCGGGCAATGGTACATTCTTTATAAGCATCTAGATACCGAATAATTTTGAACACAATGAAATTGCTTTTTTGTGGATATTGCTTTTAAGGCTTCTTATCACAACCTCATCCATCGGCTGCAATATCGATGTTGTATTAGGTGGAAGGAAAGCTAGTTAGTACCCAGGGCCGAGCTTTCTCACAACCATTCATATGTGCGTGTGTACTTCTAGCACAATGGCGGAATCTCCTGTTTTATGATGACTCTGAGCAGAAAATTTTCAAAAAGCTTTTCTTGACAATTGAAACTACTCCGATGATTTGTCTGATCATCACGAGAGGAGTGCCAGTGAAAACTCGTTTAAGTGTTGCTTCGACTGGGAATCGAACCAGACCTTCTGCGCAATAGTTAAACGCTCCAACCATCGCACCACTGAACCAGTTATCAACAAGTCATCCAAGCCTTTTTTGCTGTATATTCAACAAGCAAGCACTTGGTACCTTTGAAACAACACCTTGAATTTTTTGATTTGCCAGTAACAAGAAGTTTTTTTTCGCCGATCCATCCATATTTCAACCTGTGCATTTTTCTCCATTAAATTACAACGTTTTTGGTCTTAACTTGTAAAAATTTAAGACTTTACAGGGTCGGTACTCATCTCGAACTGTTGGCCATACCTTTTGTAACCACACATCGCATTGCCCTGGCTGAACGCTGTTAGCTTCTTCCAAAATTTTTCCAAGCACAATGTGGTTTCGCATAAGAAAACAGTAGATCCAACTTTCCAAAAAGCTGTCCACTTTCATTTGCTTTTGTTTGCAGTATTGGCCCTGTTATTGGCTTCTTTGCATATAAAACTATTTCAAAAAGGATTCTCCAATGTCCGAATTTACTTGATATTTTAGGTTCTATGCCCAATTCGCCGGAACCTCCACGAACGTTGACATATACAAAAAAATATAACCTCCTGTTTTTTTTAATATGCAGCTAGGTCCAGTAAATATTCGGTCTAGTTGTTAATCCACCTTAAGACATCAAACATGCAAACAGATATACATTCCATTTGAATATACATATATTAGGAAGGAGAAATATTCCATAGTATGTATTAGTTTTGACTCATAGTAAGACACGTAAAGAAATAATTAGGCTACAATACGCTATATTTATAGTTTAAAACCTTTTCTTAGGGTGTCTATATACAGAGTGCGTTTTATATTCCATGTTTTTTTTGTTGGTCTTTAACATTGTGCATGGATTATGAAGATGGATTATGAACTTGAATTACAGTCTTCTTCTGTTATTCCAGGAATTTTGTTTCTTGGTTGTGGTTGATTTATTGATGTACACTTTTGCTTCAAGTAAACTCATCAGAAGAAATCGTGAGGCCTAATATAAATTGATCGTGAAAGCTAATCGATATCACCACTTTTTAACATTATTCGACCATTAAAATTGTCTCGTAAAATTAACATCGTAGAACGAGCTGTGTGTGATGTGGCGCCGTCCTTTTAAGATCACATGTAGGCCTAATTGATCCGATTCGGGCACAAGAAGGTTTTCCAACATGTCCCAGTGGCTTACTCAAAGAAATATCTCAAAAAAGGTAATCCCATCTAGTTTTATGAACGTTCCTAAAAGTGTGTCAGAAATGGTGTGTCACAAGCCAAAACACAAGAATTTAGGTATAGTCCGTACCAAAACAGTTGGCCAACGGTCGATTGCGCAGAGAGAGGATTTAAGACTAAGAGAACAAAAATGACGCGAAAGAGATTTAATCACTAAGCGTTTTTGCCTGTAATTTACAATGCGTAACCCAACTTTACAGTGCTTAGAACTAAAATGCTGTTGAATATCTAAATAAACTTAATTTTTTATTATGAGGTCGACTTTTATACATTTCTACCTAGAAGTCCGATTGTATTTGAAAGGGTTCCCAACCCTTTTTATGGTTGAACATTTCGTGGTTTAGCGCTAGGTACCTGTATGGGTGGTGTGCTCAATTTTATCTCGCTATAATTTACACTTTTATTCAAGGTTACAAATTTAAAAGTGGTGGGTAGTTCAATAAGTTTTAAAAACTGCATTTCTTAAAAAAAATTATTGAAGAATCAAGAACGTTCACCATTTTGTCTTTAACGAACCGTTTAATACCCCATCCTCTTTTTTGTGACAGAAAATCGTGCCTATTGTTATTGGGTATAAAATCGTTTACGTTTCCAAAAAATTCCCAAATTGTATTTTTTTTTATTAAATTTACCTACCTCGCTCAAATTCAATGATATAAACAAAAAAAATTTGGTGTGACACTGCAATTTACTTTACTTTGCGTGCCAATATCAGTACCTACATGATCAATATGCACGACACAATTAATAATGATCAACGAAAGCATAATGAGCAAATAGGGTTTAAATCTAAAACCGTACACCTTCATACAGACACAGTCACACAATCAATTCATGTGCAATGTTTTGCTTAATCTATCCGACCGTGATCACATCATACTCCTACAAAGAACCGACAAGACAAAAAACGAAACAATATATTTTCCTCCAAGTAAAGTTGACATATAATGGTCTATATTTTTCCTCCGCTCCTAATTTCAGTATAAAAGAAGGAAAATGAAGAAACCACCCTCAGTGAGATCGCGACAGCGATCTTGAACACAAGGCAGGGTATACGTCGTTTTTTATTATGGCTCCGCCCATATTAGTCTCTTTATGCTTGTTTTTGCAATTTTAAGAGATTGTAAAACACATTTTAAGAGACCTGCGCAGTAGAATGGCCAACTGTTTTGGTACGCACTATAATAAATTAATCAATATTATGTTTTTTTTTAGTTTTTTAACTGCTCTTTTTAAAAATTTCAAACAAACATGACGAAAATGATTTAAAATTTAATACCGATAATATATTTTTTTTTTGATTAAAATTAAAATGAATAATATATGAATTATGAATGAATAAAATTAATTAATCTTTTAAGATAGCTAAACTCTGTCAAAGATAGATTCATCTACTCCGATTCCGATTCGTATGTGTTTAACTATTTTTTTAATTATGTTTCAAACCAAATATACCCCTAGACCGGATTGGTCGATAGGGTTTAAAAATAAGAACTGGCAAAGGTAAAGTAACAACAACATAACTCCGTATAATACTCACGTAAATAAATTAGCTTCATTCGATTTCAATCCGCAATTAGATTTGACCTTAGGATTTATTCAATGAGTTTTTCTTTTGGATGACTTTGATTTTTAATATGCATGCTATACAAATTTGTATGTGTGAAACTTTTATTACTTGTATGCATTATTGTTTATTTATTGTCTTTACTATGACTAAAAAATACCGTAGATGCTGACGGTATACGTAGATCCAACCACCTAATCGAATACAGTTTGGTATTTATTTTGGCTTTTGACATTTAGGGGCTCTGTAGCTGAACGTTCGATGTATTCATGGATTTTGCTATTTTGGATGACAGCACAGCCACTACTTTGTCGAGGTCTTTGAAGCAAAGTCACGACACTGTTCGTTATTATTTAAAATGCTGTTTAATGGAATTATGCAAAAGTAAAAAAATTAGAAAAAAAGCAACAAAAAACTGTAAGAAATTAAATTAGCAATCAAAATGTCAAAATGAGAAACAGAAGGAATGCGTTGCGTCGTTTTTATAGTATTCAGCACAGTTAGGAGTACTCGTACGTATAGCGTGTGAAATTTCAATGTGTCACGACGGATTTGGAAAACGTGAGAGCTTCATATGGTGGGCTTTGTGGGAGCGGGATTCAAATAAAATTTGCATATCGTTTGTTGTAGATATTGTGTATGGAATGAGATAGTGCTAATAGGTATTATATGCTTATGAGATTTAAATAATTTTAGTAAGAAGAAAGTGTTTATGAACATTTTCGATGAAATTGTAGTTGAAACCGTGGTAAATATTTTTTGTAGATAATAGAGAAAAATAAAACATTGGCTTTTAAGAAATAAAAAAATGTATCTTTCACCAACCGAAATGTGAAACGTTGAAGCTATATAACACCCGACCAAGAAGAGGATATGCTGAAAAAGTGAAAATATGGAAGACGAAGTAGGACGAGTTTTTTATTATTTATAATTAATTGGAATAAAAAGATGTCTATCCAAACTAAAGCTTAGAAAGGCTGGCAGGAATGATGGCTTTCCTGTCAAGTTATATTAAAGCGGAGAAGATGACTTGGTGAGAACAATAATTAAATGGAATTAAGTCGATGTTAGTCTTCCGCGATATCCAGACGGGATTCGGACAGATTTCCGAAAAAGTAATCCCAAAAACCGAAAATCATACCCTAGGCAAAAAAAAATAACATAGGAAAACGATAACCAAACATTTTCAGGATTTTTCAGATATGGGTTTTCGGGATTATGTCCGCACCTCATTCAGATACTTACTCACTTACTTAAGTGTAGCGTCCGGAATGAACCTGGGCCTCAACCAAAATGCCTCTCCAATTGGCCCGGTCCGTAGCAAACTGCCTCCAGTTGCGCACTCCAAGTTGGTTGAAGTCGGTTTCTACTTGTGCGCGCCACTTAAGGCTAGGTCTTCCTCTACTAAGTCCGACGTCTGCCTGGTAATCGAAGACTCTGCGAGCCGGAGTATTGGTGTCCTATCGTTCTACATTTGACCAGGGGCATGTCGCTGTACAGCTCGTATTGTTCTTGGTTGAATCTTCGTCTCTGTAGCCCGTCGACGCAAAAGGGACCGACGATTTTTCGAAGAATTTTCTCTCGTTACAACCAAGGATTTCTTCATCCGATTTTGAGGCGGTCCATGCTTCAGTGCCGTAGAACAGGCCCGAGCTTAGCCTGAAGAAACAGCGGTTGGCAAGAGTAATTCTTTCTTTTGATTTCTGACGAAATGTTGTTGTCAGAGTTAATAGCGGAGCCGAGATACACAAAGCCCCGTACTACCTCAAAGTTATATCTGTCAATGGTGACGTTTTGTACAGTTCGTCAATGTTGTGTGTGCTTTCGGTTGGCAGCATATACTTCGTCTTGCCCTCATTTTTGCCGCTTCTTTCTCTAACAACAAACGTGGATACGGCATCACGATTTGTCCGACCAATGATGTGAATATCGTCGGCGTATGCTAGTGGTTGAGCCAATTTTTGGAAAATTGTGCCTCTGGTGTTGGTCCGTACACAATCTCTCAAGAATCAAATTGAAGAAGTCACATGATAGTGCATCGCTTTGCATAAATGCTTTTTTGGTATCGAATGTGTCGGTGAGGTCGTTTCCGACCCTGATGGAGCAGCGAGAATTCTCCATCTTCATCCTACACAAACGAACGAGTTTGGGCGGTATACCAAAACTAGACATGGCTCTGTATAGTCCGTCTCTATAAATGCTGTCATATGCGACTTTGAAATCGATGAATATGTGGTGGGTATCGATTTGGACTTCTTTGGTTTTTCCCAGGATCTGCCGAAGTGTGAAAATTTTATCGGTTGTGGACTTTCCTGGCCTAAAACCACACGGATGAGGGCCGATCAGGTTGTTGGTAAACGATTTCAGGCGTTTACATATTGCGGCTGATAGAATCTTGTAGGCGATGTTGAGGAGACTTATGCCTCTGTAATTTGCGCAGTTTAGAGGGTCTCCTTTTTGTGGATCGGGCAAACGATGCTGAGGTTCCATTCTTCTGACCAGATTTGGCTTATGAGTTGGTGGATTTTTCTTGCGAAGTCATTCGCGCCGGCTTTATAAAGGCCGTCATTTCCGGCACCCTTATTAAGCTTGAGTTAAGATATTGCTATCCTCACTTCACTGGTTGGCAATTTTCGCTTTCGTTGCCAAAATTGAATGGTTCGTTCTGCCTGACAGCGGAATATTATTCGTCATCGCCGTTAAACAGTCTGCAGAAGTGTTTCTTCCATATTATCAGCTTCGACTGTGTCTCAACTGCGATATTTCCTTCTTCATCTCGAAAGTATTCTGTTCGAACCTTGTATCCTTGGCTTGGACGTTTTACACTTTTGAAAAACTTGCGAAAATCGTTCCTGGAGTTGCACCTCTCTATATCCTCGATCGCGAGCTCATTCAGCTTTTCATTTATAATGGTGGTACACTCTGCTTCAACTGAATAGACACAACATTTTTCCAGGGTATGGGATTCATTTATTCCAAATATTGTACGTGAATTCATTTGTTCTTGCTACTTACTGTTTGTCTGTGATGTTGCAAAAATTAACGAATAAGAATAATTCAAAAAGCACCGTTATTTCTCTTGCTCTCTTCCAAAGCATTCCATATGAAAAAAATCATTTGTTTCTGCGTCAACTGAATGGGCACATGGTTTTAATTGTTTTGTGTGTACTGCGAAGGTTGGTAGGTTTGAATAATTGGTAAAGTGTTTTCAATAATGTTGATCGAAATTTGTGGTAACATTGGCAGAACAAATTTCTTTAACATTATTGAAAAGGCTTTAATCGACTCACTTAAGGAGCACGAATTAGCAGAACGTGGTATTGCTACATAAATTTTACGAAGCTTTAATGTGATCTACTCTTACTTGAGGAACAAAGATTCGTATGGAATAAAATGAAGGCGGGTAATAAAACGGAATAACAGCGGCTAATTGAAGAGCACTATTGCCTATTGTTGGCCGTTGCTACGTCGCAGATGGTCCATAAGTTGAGTCCAATTTTTGATCACTCGTTCGAGCATTTCGACCGGTAACTATCGAATGACACGCCTGATGTTTTCCTCCAAGGCCTGAATCGAAGCGGGTTTGTCGGCATAAGCTTTTGACTTTACATATCCCCACAGGAAAAAGTCTAAAAAAGTCTATTATCCAATAATGTAGGTCGATTATGTTCACCATAAGTTGAGCGAAGTGCACGAAACACATTCGTCACAGAACGTAAATTTTTATCATAAAGTTGAACAATTTGTATACGTTGTTCACGCGTAAGTCTATCCATTATGAAATGCCAAACAATACTAAACAAAAATAACATGACAGCATGACACGACTCACACGTGATCTGTCAAAAAAGGCTATTGAAAAAAGTATCTCTACTTGGATCACCCGTTAGTACTGTGTTTTCTTCCTACCATGGCATTAATATCTCCCAGCAAGATTTTAAAATCAGTTGTCGAAGTTGCGGAAAGTTTTGTCAAATAGATTTTGTTTAGTGAATTCATCTTTTTGCCTCGCCAGATCAGTTTTCCTGTCTTTTTACACGACCAATTACATCGTATTTTTTGTATAGTAGTAATATTTGTTTGTAGCAGCTTAGATCTTTTGAAAGTTTTTTGTCTTCTTTTTGTTATTCTTAATTCGTTTAGGATCTGAGTGAGTATTTAAACCTAAGTATAACCGTCAACTATAAAGCAGGTCTTATGTTTCGAACTGAAGTCATCTGGACGGATAGTCCACTCCAATCATGTTAGGTTTTTTATTATAGTAATGTTTTTGGAATTACGTCCGTCTCTCTGAAATGGTCTCTCCAGCCTTAGAGGTTAACAGGTTTTCTTCAAACTTCGTATTAAAATTTGTTGGGTAGTAATTTTAGTTTTTACTTTTATCCATTATACGAAGCGTAGCTGCTCTATAAAAATTATACATAACCTGAATTTTTTATTTCGATTAAACGTTATGTACACTATAAGCATATTAGTTCCAACATTTTTCGAGAAAATCATTTTAACGAATTTTTGATTTTTGCATATAGTCCATGTAAAGAAAATTGTCAATTTCTCGCAAAATATTCTTCAAATTAAATAAAATTTAATTCATATACTACGATTACCATATGCAACAATTCCACATAAATAATTTTGGCCAAAAAATCATATAACGAAAATTTTCAGATTTGGCCAACAGCGGAAATTCATTATTGTTAACATTAACACCGAATCTTTTAAATTGCGGAATAAATGTTAATTTAATCACAACTGGACATTAGTTATCTCACTTTTAGTAGCAATAATCAGAATGAATATTATTGTGTATTATTTTGGCATTAAAATCGTCAAATTCTCTCATGCTTGGCATTTAATCTAGCGCCCAAGTCATTGTGAAATAGAAAGTTGCAGTTGGTCAACACTCGCACCCATAGTCATAATATTAAAACGTTAAATTTGGTTGGATGATTTTAATATGTGTACCTACATATTAAAATCATCCAACCAAATTTAACGTTTTATTGATGTGCACTCAAAATTATAATGAAGGCACATTTGTCAAGATAACTCCGCTAACAATCTATCCCCGTTCTACAACACACAAGCATGATTTGTCTTTTCACTTTTTTAACAACTTTAAAGCAAATGCTTGAATTTGGCCATTCGGCGGGTTCACATGGGCTTCAGTTTGTTCTTAGCATAAGAGCTCGTAACACTTGACTTAGTAGCTTGCCACTTCTATGTTTTCTAAATCTGTCAAAGCAAACCGCCAATTTGCTTATGTGAATATTTACACACGGTAGGAAGAACTTTTGTCAAAAAGTCTCACTCTTCAAAGTACAATGGCAAAAGGCAATAAAAGCAGACCCATAAAAAAACAACTGGTGGGTGCATGACTGAGTCGTACTGAATTCTCGTGGCGAGCTCGACTTTAAATAACTAATATTTAAAATGTATATGTGCAGTGGACGATTTGCATAGTAAACTCAAAATGCATCCACTTCCTAAAACCTTTTTTTTTTTCTATGGGTTTAAAAATATGGTTGCAATAAAAAGATACGAATTGTGTGCAACTATGAATACAGAATTTCACAAAAAGATATGAAAAGTCGTTCGTGCGTTAGAAAATAATGATTTCCCGTTAGTGGCCAAAACTAAACAAATCCCTTTACAGACATTTTGGCTAATCTTAACAAAACCTCAATAAATTGGAGCCTATAATATTGGTGTCGAAAAAAATCCTCTGGGAATAATCGCAAGCACCAAATTTAAAGTAAATTTTTCTGCCTCTATGTCTACGTGCATAGACCTACAGAATTGGCAGACACACTTTTCGTAATGTTTGGTAACGAAACCAATACTTGACCCATAAGACCAAGTAAAAAATGCAATTCGTGATGACTCTACAGATTTCTTTGACCCGCGAATGTCTCCCTTCGAGGTAAATGTACCTTTAGAAAATACAATTTAGGGTGCCTTAATTAGCTATCGGTGTGGATAGATATTAACATACACACCTGCATAGCCATAGTCAATAGGCATACATAATCGCAAAATCATTGTGTTATGAAGGCATGTTCGTACATCATTGGTCTGTTTCATTTAAAAAAATCATTTCCAGTAAGTATACAAATAAGATAGTGAAATGTTTTGTAGAAACATATTTCAAATAAGTTGTCCCTGAATAGAGGGTATGTGATGATACTTTGGATCGGCGAATCAAATCAAAAAAAAATCAGTTCGACCAAGCAGACAATACTGATTCGGACCACTTTTCTTTTGCAATCTATAAACCACCACAACAAAAAAAATGAAAGAATAGTTTATATCGAAGATATGGCAATCAGAAAATGCCAACCAAAAACGATATATTAAACCGATCGGTGAATCCCGTACCGCCATTACCAAATGGTGGGGATTATTGTCAACGGGGTTCAGAAAGACCGTAACCGATGTACTGTTTTCGTTCCTTCAAGCCAATAATGGATCTACGAGACAACCTTGCTACTAAAAAAGTAGCTGTTTAACTTTATATAATACTGATACAATAAATATCTACAAGAAAATAAACCACCCTTTAAAAAGAATAAAGAAAACATAAGATGCGGATATAGAGAGAATCTACTCCTAGAATTAGCCAGACAGAGGTGGGAATCAATCTGCCGCTTTTAGGAAATTTAAAAAATACACAATTTTGGAGTAACTGACTCATTAAGACATAAGGCCAAGCTTGTTTCATCACGTGTTCGATTTCGAAACCTATTGTTTTTTACGAATCTGAACTATTGAGTTGAGATCAGCTTTAAAGGTTGACTATTTCTTGAATGAGTTGATCACAATAACGATCTATTTAATGTATGAATAGCAATAGTAATTTTAGAAATACATATAACCTTAATCTCATCTAGAAGACTTGTTTAAACACATAAGAAGACGGTTAGTGAACGAAATTCAGTGCGATAGAGGCATGTCTAAAGAAGAAATGTAAACTATGGGTACCAGCCAGATTTCTTTACCCGCATCCTGAGCAGACGGACGAAACGACTTATTCGCTAGAATGTTTTTTAGGAAATATAATTTTAAACTTGGAACAAGATTCATCCCATTGTACTTACACAAAATGCGCATCCGACATTCACTTGTTCTTGCAGATTTTTTTGTATGTCATATAATCAGCAGATTTTCTTCAGTTGCTGGAAAATTGCTCGAATCCAACCAATTCTTAAAATGGAAGAAAACGAATGCCTGAAAACGACAGACCCATTCATTTACTTTCAAAGATAATGGAAAAGCAATTAACACCGAGTTTGGCGATTACCTAGAAAGGAAAGGTTTAATAAGCGATCGGCATCATGGTCTCACAATGAAACGCTCAGCTGGAAACCTGCTAAATTACGTACCCATCTATGCATATCTGCAATGAAAAATCATCAACATGAAGAATAGAGAGTTGTTGCCTAGATATTTCCAAGGCTTTCCATTCAGTTTGGCACATGTCTCTGCAAGCCGAATTGAGATCATATGGACTTTCTCAGATTCTCTACGGATGGATGGAATATTCCTCAAAGACAGATATTTGCAAGTATTTATGGATGGTGTTTCCTCAAACAGATTCACTTTAAATGCTTAATGCTAAATTCTGTCATGCACTCTATTTCTGAGATATTTCACACCAGGAACGCTTTTCCTTCTGTACAAAGCCCAAGTACGACCAGGTCTTGAATACTGTTTTCATGTTTGGAGCCTAGCCTCGAAACATATGTTGAACTTATTTGGTTCTATATAAAGATGTGCGATCCGCCTTAAAGACGATTCAATATTCACCCCTTAGATAATTTAAAGCTGAAACTTTTGGCACAGCGAATATATAGGGTATCTATCTCTATATTATAGATACAGGGCGTCCGCCGGGAAATTATATATATATTGGTAAACATTAGTCTTGACAGTTCATATTTGACAGCCGTGAAGTAGACACGTGGTAAATCCATAATGGAAAAATATTCGATAAACCAACGTGTTTTAATCGTTAAAACATTTTTTTCAAAATCAATCATCGATTACTGTGACGATGAGAAAAAAATACGAGAAATTTTTGGGAGAAACAAAGTGCCAACAAAACGCACTATTTATCGTGTAGTGATTGATTTCAAGCATGGACAACAACGTACTGCAAGATCGGCTGAAAAAATTACTGCTGCTCAAGGAAGTGTTCAAAACAATCCATCAACCTCAATTCGATGCCATGCTCAGGAGCTTGGTCTTCAAAGAACAACTTTGGCCACAATTTTACACAAGGATTTGCATTTGTTTCCACTTAAGATTCAGTTGACACAAGAGTTTCTTCCACAAGACCATTTACGCCGCCGTACATATGCCAATGACAACAAATGTGACGAGGCACATTTTCTTTTGAATGCATATGTGAATAATGGAACAGTCGGTTCTGGGCAATGGAAAACCCTAAAATTATTCATCAGTCAACTTTGCATCCATTAAAAGTTACAGTCTGGGCTTTGAAAATGAAAACGGCGTAACGGTGGCTGTGAATAGGGAGCGATATCGTGATATGATTAAAAACTTTTTAACGCCACAACTGCATGCTTTGTGTTTGATTGATATGTGGTATGAACAAGAAGGTACCATATCGCATACACCCAGGATAACAATGGAATTACTGCGAGACCTCTTTTCACAACAAGGGGATATCTGAAAAGCAAAAAAAAACAGTTTTTGAGTTTGAAACGCACACAAATATTTCCAATGTCCACCTAGTTGCCATTGATTTAAGTTGAAAAGTTTTTTTGCCAAAAGGTTAAATGTCGATTTAGATGTTAAAGTTAAAATAAAATTTGCTTTGACAAAAATTCCTTTTTTTAATTTCGATTGTGATTCTTGTTTCAAACAGTTGTGCTAAAAAATCAAAAGTGTTTTAATTTGAATTGTGTTGTTTTAATCGTTAAATTGGCAAAACAAATATCTATGAGTTATATTTGGAGTTTAAACGTTTTAGCTGTCTTTTCTTTGGAAAAATATATGTTGCATTTTGAGTTGTGACGTTTAAGTTGATTGAGGTATTTATAAGCCCTTTGTGTTATTTATGGAAGGTTGGAATTTAGAGTTAAAACTGTTTTGTTGTTTCAACAAATTTATACGAAATCTTAAGCTTGTTATGCCCGATATTTTACAAACACTTTAATTCGAAACGAAGACGTTTTTAATATTTTTTTTATGTTTTTTTTTTGAGTTATGACTTTTTAGATAAATAAATTATACTGGTTAACAAAAAAAATAATGTTGGTACACTGACTCCGAACCCAGATTTGGAGTGACTCGTTCGCTGAATTAATAACTTTGACGACCCTTGTTCTAGCTTCTCAATACCCTTTATCACTCCTGAAATAAGGAATTTATATGATTTAATTCAACATAATACAGCGAGAAATATAAACCACATTAAAGAATGATTTTAATAATTTATATGAAATCTTGCAAAACCCGGAAGTCCCAACCCAAAACAAGGCCTAACAACAATATTTTACAGTCTCTCCAAGACCTAGTGATAAAAGTGATTTTGAAAATTCTGACGCAGATCCTCGTTTTCACAACAATCCTTCCACAATTTCAACCAGTTTTTTGAACAGCGCAGATGTTCGCCTGAGTATGAAGTAAAAGGGGGAAACGGAACCAAAATCCCAAATATAATACCGTGAAAAAATTAAACCTTTATGAAATTTGGGAAAAACTAAGTGTCGTCATCAAAAACGAAGAAACGATTTCCTGCAGAAAAATGCACATTTAGTTGCAGTCTTAAAGTCAGTCAAACAAACAGAAAGGAAATCTTCAAAAGCTATTGGGATCTTACTGATGTTGAAAAACAAAGACCATTTATTGCAATACGTCATGTTTATCAAATCAAACCAAAATACCGAAACTCTAATACAAATAATGCTAGAAGTTTGACTAAACCCAAAATAAATTATTATCACGAAAAATGTCATAACCCTTAAGGCGTGAATTTTAATGGCTTAGGACGAAAAATTGATGCTGTTTGTTGTGTATGGTTGGTTGATAGTGTATTTCATTTTTAAACATTGATTAGTTCATAAATTTACTGTTTCTATTCTTGTAAAATGTTTTTGTCGACTCTATTGAAACACGAACATTTCTGTGTTGTGACACTTTTTTACTACATATGCGATATGTACAATTCGCAACAATTACAGGGCGGTCCTGCAGCGTTATAGCTTCGCCTCTCCTGAGAAAAGTTAAAAAAAAAACATGAGTCTCATTATTAGTTGGCTAATAGTTAAAATGTTAAATTTTCATCCGGTTTTTTTTTTGCATTGTGTTAAAACAATCTCGCCAGCTGAGCCTAACGACGATATCGGCGTATCGGTAAATGCAAAATTAACTTTAAAATTCCTAAAAGACAACAAATCTATTTTACAATAGGTTTTCTAGATTCCCTCGGGATAATTATGCGGATTCCTGGATGTGGCTTAAAAGTCTGGTTAGCATATCTTCAAGCAAATCTCTTTTGAAGTATTTTGTTCTGTTATTTATTTTCTCCAATCCTAATTAAGCCCTTGAACATCTGCGTTAAAAAGCACTGGGATGTTAGAATATACGTAATACATAATATTTACATTGTGATATATTTGTTCTAACGCTAGCTCTCTCGAGTATTAAATATCGCTGAAGGGAAGTACTATTTTACCCGACATGATAATCGATTTCCCTGTCGTTTGATGAAAATTCCAATTTTTCTTGCAGAATTTCACTCATTTTATCAATGCCCCGCTTACCTTACCACCCTTCTACAATGAGCACATTTTTGTCCACACAATATTTTATTTTTGTGCGCTATCTCTTTTTCTCCCTTGAAACTCATGACTTACTGTGATTTTTTCCTTAATCTCATTCCAGCTGTGGTGTGGTCGTCTTTGGACGGCTTTCGCCTTTCCGCCATATCCACCAACATAAGTATATATACCTATTGAGGCGATTGTATAAATGAGTTGTCTGAAACCGTTACTAGCATCCTGATTCCTGAGCGCCCAACTTGCATACATGCATGCACTGAACTTATTTTTGAAATGATAAAGAAGGGTTGGAAAAAATTTAATTCAGCGCAAATGGCTAGGAGTAAGAACTATAAAAACAGTATTGGATTTTGGTACTGCTAGTCACCTTATTTAATATCGATCCCAGTATTGTTCATCGCCCAGTATATCACTTTTTTATCACTTTGCCACTAAATATCGACACGGAGCTATTTATTGTTTTGGATTGTGGTGTTCAAAAAAAGGGGATGGAGTAATATTTTTTTTTAATTTCGGAAGAACGAACCCGGTTACTATTGCAAATCACACAAAATCTCACAAGTGGGTGTGCAAATCATGGATGGAACTGCGCTTAGTACGAATAGTGCGAACACTATGGCTATCTGTGTAAGAAAACTACCCACCCCATACACTCACCACTACACGGATTTTTTCCAATTTTTTTTGAATCGAGAAAAAAACTGTTTCTCCCGAAAGGTAAGGCAAGGAGAAAGATATCGTTCGGGTGGTTTGATGACCATGGATTGGACGGGTATTAGTTGCTTGTATTGTCTATTTGGTGTTAGTGGGTAGGTGGTATGCGCAAGACAATAATTTTTTTCAATCCTCTTTCATATTGCAATGTCTGTGGAGAGCTTGGCCTTTTTTTTGCTGCTCTCAACTCCTGACGAACTTGGTCTATGCGCAATTTTTGTCCCAGCTTGCGTCTGTCTTCTTGCCTCCTCAAAAGATCTCTTCTCAAGCCACCCATAGCAGAGACAAATAAAAAAGTACACCAACTAATACCACCAACACATACACATGCATCTCTTCATTAGGAGAAAGGACACGAAGAAAAAAATAGAAAACATTATCAGGAAGAGAAACCGAAAAAATTTACATTTACGAAGGTGGTCGGTTAAAATGGAAAGAGTACGGTTGTTTTATATTTTTTATGTGCCTGGAAACCCGCACCACATTATATCCTGCTAGCATTAACGGGCAGCCAGACAAACACCTCGCATATACCAGTTGATCACTGGGCGGTGTAAAAAAATTGCAAGATATACATAGGGCAGAGTGAAAAAAAAATCAAAGCTACGGTCGCACATACCAGGGTATTAATGAGGAAGTCCATGCCGATGCTGCTGCACCATCTTGGAAACCTTCAACCTCACCCTAGAATCTGGTCAATTCATCTGAGAAAGTGCGGGTGAATTTTTTTTATTTCATTGCACATCACGGATACATAGCTTGTAGATATAACTGCCCAAGCAGAGGAGCTAAATAAAAATAGCAAAGGATAAGTGAACGGAGTCCTTTTTCCCCGACAAACTAAATTGCGTTACTCAGCTGTATGAATTTATGGGATTAATTAAAAAATCCAACTAAGGCAATTTCGTGTATCCTTATGAACATAGGTTGGTTTGTTATGACTGTATGTATATACTTTTTATGTGTGGACTTTACCATATATCTATCCGTATAGTGCACCGTATTGTTTCGGATTGAGAAATAACTTTGTCCAGAGATATGAGTTTTTCTTAAATATTTCGTAGCTTGAGCATTAGCGTTTGATCTTTCTATTTTAAACCTAGTTAACTAATTTAAGAAGCTTAATTGTCGTTATGGGATACATACAAAAATGCAAAAAAAATGTCGGTACAAAAAGAAGGTCAAGCCATTGTAGTGGGCTTGGTTCAATTTCATCAGATATTTAGAAGAGTTTAATTTAGTTTAATTGATTTATTGATTTCTCTAATATGAACATTTTGCGAAGATGCGAAAAAGCTGTTTATGTAATGTTTACCTGATTTTCGTTACTAACATACTTCAGTAGAGCTACAGTGTGTAGGTAATATAACAGTTAAATAACTTTGTTGAGTACGGTCTGTAGCTAAATGCCTCCAGTTGGGTACTCCAACTTCAATAAAGTCGATTTATTCTCTTGAAAGCAAACTGTTATCTTAACAAAACAATTTTACTAAATTCGCCCGTCCATTAGTCTGTGTATTAGGTCCATTTAACTCTTCTGTCCGATAAATCACAAAAGGTGTAAAAATTTGCAAAATCCGTTCACTGCCACTTCGTTTTCCATCGAACTATATATAATTATGCACATATGAACATTTTCATTCACGCCCAATTTTTGGGGGCGTTTTCTTACAAAAACCACACCCCACGGCATTTGAAATAAAAATACGTTTTTTTTTGTCAACCACTAAAGTTTTTTATAAACTGTCTGAACTCTATGTTGTGATAATCTCATTTTTTTATATTTTATTACCATAAAGCATTTTGGGGATATTAATTTTAAGGATGGGTTGGGATAGGGTATCAAACGATCCGCACAGCGGATTGTAGCCTTCTCATTTGTTTTTTTTATTTTTAAAGAAGATTTAATGTGTGATTATAAAAAATTGCTACAAAAACAAATTTAGCGCAAAAATGATTTAAAAAAAAATGGAATAACGTTACGTAAACATAAACGCCATCTTTCATGAAGATGGCGTTGTAGCACCGCTTCATTATAAATGTATAGGAAAACTTTTTTTTAAAAACAAATTTTTCGAAAATTTTCTTGAGTATTCTTCTTATTTAGCTGGAGACCAGTCCGAATTGGTGCGAATCATCTAAAACTGTCCAGGCGTACTTGAGTTATAAGCGAAGTAACTAACGTTACTCATTATATATATATATATATATATATATATATATATATGTATAAATATATATATGTATAAATATATATATTTCGACAAAATTTTAGGACACTTATATTCTATTTCAATAGAGACAAGGTATAGAATAATATTCAGAGTGTACATATTTGAGTTTTTCAATGCTACGTATACTGTGGAGGCAAATAAATAGTACGCATACGCCATGGTGAATAAACTATAAATCCCCTAGCAATATTCTTATTCTGTCTAGGAACCATCTGAAACTTTTATGTTGCCTTGAATACAATAAACGACCTTCCCAAGCGACATCGCTTCGCTCTATGGGCTCTTGAAAAGTTCCAAGAAGATCCGACGTTTTCGAGGCAAATTTTGTTTAGCGATGAGGCCGATTTCTAGCTCAATGGGTATGTAAACAAACAAAATTGCCGCATTTGGGACGAAGAGCAACCTGAAGAGATTGAAGAACTGCCACTTCAAAAGCAACGGTTTGGTGTGGTTTGTGGGCCGGTGGAATCATCGGTCCATATTTCTTTAAAAATTATGCCGGTGCGAACGTAACTGTCAATGGCGACCGTTATCGTGCCATGATAACCGACTATTTGATGCCTGAAATTGAAGCTCGTGATCTCGGCGACATTTGGTTTCAGCAAGACGGCGCCACTTCCCACACATCGCATCAATCAACGGACTTATTGAGAGAACATTTCGGTGAGCACATAATTTCACGTTTTGGGCCGGTCGATTGGCCACCAAGATCGTGTGATATCACACCGTTAGACTTTTTCCTGTGGGAATATGTAAAGTCAAAAGCTTATGCCGACAAACCCGCTTCGATTCAGGCCTTGGAGGAAAACATCACGCGTGTCATTCGCCAGTTACCAGTCGAAATGCTCGAACGAGTGATCGTTCAACGGATGGACCATCTGCGACGTAGCAACGGCCAACATTTGATAGACATAATCTTCAAAAAATAAATTCCAAAGAATGTTCTTTCAAATGATAATAAACATTCTCCATTAAATTTGAATTTTCTGTGTTTTTTTCTTTAAAAAAGTAAAAGATTATTAGCTAACATAACCGTCCAATGTCTTTTTACCATATATATGATGGTGTACAGCTCTAATAGTGATTGAATCTTCGTATCCATAGCCAGGCTTTATACTTTAGCCCCATATAGCATGACTAATATGATCCGTAGTCCCAGTAACCACTTTTCTACCAAATTGCCTTCTTAGGTCGAAAAGGGAGCGATTGCCAAGAGTAATTCTTTGTTTTATTTCTGACAAGATATTGTTGTCAGAGTTAATAGCGGCGGTAGACAAAGTCCCTTACTACCTCAAAGTTATACCATTCAATGGTGACAGTTTGTCAAATTTGTTGATGTTGTCTGTCCTTTTATGTTGATAACTTTAACTTGGCAGTATCCTATTTTATTGCTAAATCCATTTTTTTCGATTCCTTCTCTATACTAGCTCTGGAGTTTTGACCAATCTTCTCAAGAACGGTGTTAAAGAAGTCACGTGGCGATGGGTCGCCTTGCCTAAACCCTTTGTTGGTATCAGATGCTTTGGTCAGGTTGTTTTCGAACCACCCTGTACAATCGAGGGGTTCGGGCTGAATAGCAGAACTAGACATACCTCTGTATAGTTCGTCTTTAAAAATGCTTTCGTACGTGGATTTGAAATCGTTGATATGGTTGCTATCGATTTGGATCTCTTGGGTTTTTTACGTAAGTGTTCAGTTGTGGACTCTCCTTGGTAAGTGGTTTCGGGCATTCACATATTATGTTAGACTGGATCTTGTAGTGGTTGTTGAGGAGACTTATGCCTCTTTAGGTAGTCAACGCAGTTCAGAGGGTCTCCTTTTTGTCGATCTGACAAACGATGCTGAGGGTCCATCCATTGTATTCCATAGGTGGGGTGGTCGGTAGTTTTTGCTGTCGTCGCCTATATTGAATTGTTAATTTGAGTTAAGTTACGTTAGGTCACACAAATATTATTATGCTTCCCAAAACTTTTTTTTTCATTACTAAGCTTAAGTATGGGAACGATTCGTGTACAAGCTTATCCATTACTTCCAAACATCAAATACGTATTAATTTATTTTTATTAGAACCAAAGGATAACAATATTCATGACAATCTAATTAACTTGTCATAATATAGAGTTTTTTTACAAATCGTTGCATTTCTAAACGGGATATCTGAATGTCTCCATTCGGCTTCGACAAATACCCAACAGTATCGCACTCCAGTCATATATATTAAATCGTCTTTAGATACTTTTATTTGACTGCGTCTTTTCTGTCGTTCCCTATGTGAAATGCAAATTTGATTACATGATCATTGTTGTCAGTACAGTAGCAGACGTCTTCTGATGGCTGTTCGCCTTGTTGCAGGACAAATTACATAAACAGATTCAACGATCCACCAGTTACATAACTCCCAGTAGAAACACACGATGTGCGCACACGATCCGTAGCTTTCGCGCGAGCGCACAACACACAAGGTGCACTGTCATCGCTAGGCGCATGCGCCTTTTCTTCTACTCCTCGTAGCGCTGCACACCGCTTTGTACCACCCAACATAATCTTCATGTCGAACCAATGATCTTGGCTAATCTCGCACAGCTACTGCCAGCCGGAGGCCTTAAACGCTTTAGCGTTTAGATTAGGTGTGCATACACCATGCATACACAGTACATCGTATTATCCTCTATTGGAGTGTCCATCGACAAGTTGGCTTCTGTTCATACACAGTGTATACGAAGTAGGAGACGTAGGTACACCATATGTACGTTAAAGCGTTGTTGCAACTTAATCACGTTTAGAAAATCTTTCACTGTGTCTCTCGAGATAGAAGGAGGCATCTGCAATTGGGTCGCGACGCTCTGCTTCCAGATGCACTTCGCAAAACGATGAAGTAAAAGTGCGGGCGCCAAAACGATCTTCGCTGTCGCAAAGGCGCCTTGCGCACTCAACTGCATGCGCAAAATGTATCAGACTCGATGCATGCATGCATTAGAAATAATGAATTCAGCCACTGTAACGCAAATCCAAGGAACGAATAAAAAATAATAAAATTAATTTTCGCAAAAAATAAACGCAAGCAAAAATAAATTACAATTCGCTGGCGTTTGGTTTTTGTGTGTGGTGGTGCGGTAAAGGCGGTGAATACTGCACCAGGAAATCGTGGTCGGCCTTGAAGTTTCAGATTGTGTTTTATTTTTTATATTTTATTTTGTTTACTGGATCTATGCGCATTTGATGCACTCGTTCATATAGCGATATATTCGTACGTTAGCATGATTTAGTGTAAACTGGAGAACGTTTAACTTTGAATTGAGTTAGAGAGGCTGTGTACTGTGCATGCGCAGCATGGATTATTATAGAAATGCTTGTCAGAATATTTACTCAGTTTGCAATGACAAAGGGGATTGGAAAGACACTCCCCGATTTGTATTTAGCTGAGTGAAAAGTGAAACGATCTGTGATGATGATTGAATTACTACGCATGTATAGCCTATTTCAGTGTGCTGACATCGACCTTCGATTTTTTTACTAAAATTTGTAAACAAGTTGGAGAGACAAAATGAAATTCCTATATGCTTGAACCTTTTTTAATTCAAATAAGTACAAAGAAGAACAAAAAAAATCTGGACATAAGGTACTTTATATCTGAAGAAAAAAGGTGTGAATTAAGATGACAATAAGTAGTTCAGTTCTTTTAGCTCTTCCAAAGGATCTGTTTTTCCTTATCGTTAGTTAAGTTTTGTGTAAGCATACACAATACAGTATAAAGATGAAAGGGTAGGTCATAAAAAATTATTTTCTTAAGTCAGGTATAAAAAGGTCGGCGAGTCACTTAAGGAATCTAAATAGACATCAAAGACGTTGTTGGTTGTGAGTTATTGTTAACTAACGTTTATCACGTACCGGGTCTGTGTTGCTGTACTCGTCGAAGGATTTCTGTCTTACTAATATTCTCCATATTTTCCATTCTTCACCTATTTGTTGGTACCGGATATGCTTAAGCGCACTTTACTGCATCTGGGATGTTAACTTTATTTCAGAAGAAATGACATTGTTATAATTAGTAACGGAATAAATGTTGACAATTCTTACCACCACCAATTGATAGCAAACAGCAATACAACATTCGAACCAATTCATAATATTTACATACTTACTTACTTACTTAAGTGGCGATACAGTCCGGAATGAACCTGGGCCTCAACCAACATGCCTCTCCAATTAGCCCAGTCCTTAGCTAACTGCCTCCAGTTGCGCACTCCAAGTTGGTTGAGGTCGGTTTATGCTTGTGCGCGCCACTTAAGGCGAGGTCTTCCTCTACTGCGCCCGACGTCTGGCTGGGAATCGAAGACTCTGCGAGCCGGAGTATTGGTGTCGATTCGTTCCACATGTCCTAGCCATCTTAAACGTCCAATGCGGAGTTTTTTGACCAGGGGCATGTCGCTGTACAGCTCGTATAGTTCTTGGTTGAATCTTTGTCTCCATAGCCCGTCAACGCAAACGGGACCGAAGATTTTGTCGAAGAATTTTCCTCTCAAATCGACCAAGGATTTCTTCATCCGCTTTTGAGACGGTCCATTTTTCAGCGCCGTAGAGCAGGACTGGGATGATCAGGGTCTTATATAAGATCTCCTTAGTAGTTCGAGTGAAGGCTTTACTACTGAATTGCCTTCGTAGCCCGAAGAAACAGCGATTGGCAAGAGTAATTCTTCGTTTAATTGCTGACGTGATGTTGTTGTCAGAGTTAATAGCGGAGCCGAGAGTCACTTTCTACCTCAAAGTTATATCTCTCAATGATGACGTTCTGTCTAATTCGTCGATGTTGTGTTTCCTTTCGTGTTGACAGCATATACTTCGTCTTGCCCTAATTTACTGCTAAGCCCATTTTTGCCGCTTCCTTCTCTATACTAGCAAACGTGGCTATGACTTCACGTTGGGTCCTAACAATGATGTCGATATCGTCGTCGTATGCTAGTAGTTGCACCGATTTGGCTCGTGAGGTTTGCACAATCCTCTCAAGAATCAGACTGAAGAAGTCACATGACAGCTCATCGGCTTGCGTAAATCCTTTTTTGGTATCGAATGTGTCGGGGAGGTCGTTTATGGACCTGAAGGAGCGGCGAGAATTCTCCATCGCCATCCTATCAAACGGATGAGTTTGGGCGGTATACCAAAACTAGACATGGCTCTGTATAGTTCGTATCTATAAATGCTGTCGTATGCGGCTTTGAAATTGATGAATAGGTGGTGGGTATCGATTTGGACTTCTTGGGTTTTTTCCAGGATCTGCCGAAGAACCACACTGATAAGGGCCGATCAGGTTGTTGGCAAACGGTTTCAGGCGTTCACATATTACGGCAGAGAGGATCTTGAAGGCGATATTGAGGAGACTTATGCCTCTGTAGTTGGCGCAGTTTAGAGGGTCTCCTTTTTTGTGGATCCGGCAAACGATGCTGAGGTACCATTCTTCAAGCATACTTTTTTCCGACCAGATTCGGCTTATGAGTTGGTGGATGTTACTTACCAAGTCATCTCCACCGGCTTTATAAAGCACGGCGGGTAGGCCGTCATTTCCGGCAGCCTGATTGAGCTTCAGTTTAGATATTGTTTTCCTAACTTCAGTCAGGTCGGGTGGTTGGCAGTTTTCGCTTTCGTTGCCAATATTGAATGGTTCGTTCTGCCTGACAGCGGAATGTTATTCGTCATCGCCGTTTAACAGTCTGCAGAAGTGGTTCTTCCATATCCTCAGCATCGCCTACGATATTTCCTTGTTCATCTTGACAGGATTCTGTTCGAGCCTTGTATCCTTGGCTTTGACGTTTTACACTTTGGTAAAACTTGCGAACATCTTTCCTGGAGTGGCACCTCTCTATATCCTCGATCGCGCGCTTTTCTTGCTCTTTTTTCTTCTTTCTAAAAAGCCGGTGTTCTTCCCTTCTTCTGTGCCTATAGAGCTCAAAGGCAGCTCTCGTCTTCACCTGAAGCTTAGCCTTGTAGGCCTCGTTCTTGGCTGCGAGCACTTTGCGGCATTCCTCATCAAACCAGGGGTTTCTTGCTGGTGGGCGCGAGAAACATAGCAAATCAGTTGCGTCTGATCTAATGCCTTGTTGGCATCGTTGCCTCTTGCCTCTGGATGCGTGCCTCTTGTCTATCGCTATGTGATCAATTTGATTGACCGTTCGTTGATCTGGAGACCGCCATGTCCCCTTATGGATATGGAGGTGAGGAAGCCGTGTGCTGGCTATAGTGGCATTTCGTTCGGTAGCGAAGTCAATTAGCCTAAGTCCATTAGCAGACGTGTTGCCGTGTAGGCTATGTTTTCCGAGAATACTGCTTAAGATGTCTTCTCTTCCTACCTTTGCGTTAAAATCTCCCAGCACGATTTTAACATCGTACTTCGGTAGTCGCTCATAGGTTTTGTCAAGGAGCTCATAGAAGCTTTCAAATCTGGTTTTTAAATGACAACCGATTTAGTCTATTTGTTAATTTTTTTGATATATATTTATACGCCTTTAGATAAAATTGCAGATGTTTATCGATTATCTTTTGAATTGTTTTAGATTTGATACTGGTGGAAACAGGTCTTCCAGAAGTTCGTTCTAAGATTGCTTGTTTGGTATCAAAAAGAGTTTTGGTACTGTGGTGTTCGTGCCGTTGTTAGATGGACAGTGTGTCTGTGAGCTTAAACTGCGTGTCTGCGTGTCTTGTAAATTCAATGACTCAACAGATGATTTCTATATACTTATTTAAAAACCTGTAATAAAGAGACAGGTCTCCTACAAGCCTTCTCTGTTCCAAAGGTTGCAGATTTATATTAAGGGAAGAATCGTCTATAAGGCAGATTGCACGTCTGTGGATTGATTCGTGTATGTTTTGAGACCGAACTCCAAACACGTGAACAGTATTCAAGACCATAGCTCTTAGCTCTGAAAAGGTAACTGCGCTGCTCATTTGGCAATAAATGTTACGCATTTTCGCATTGATACATGTGACTCAAATGTGATTCCGAGCAGATGCATGGATTATTCTGATTTGACAACTGTATTCTACATTTTAATTTGGGGAAGTTTGGACTTATTCTTTCTAGTAAATGTTATTATCTTTCCACAAAAGATCGTTAATATACCCGACATACAGTAGGTGAGAGAACTGATTCCTTAGCGTTTATAGAACTCAGATCTTGTAAATTTCTGTCGTTAAAAACGTTTTCTATCAAAAATTAATTTCATGAACATTTCATTATTTAAGCTGCCAATTTTTTTGACGGACTATCATTCCCATATGACATATGCTGTGGGATTGTCAAAACCGTTTTTTCGTTTAAGAAAACAATCGTAAAAAGTGACAACTCGGCTAAACTGATTATGGGGCTAAGGGGTGAGTATCTCTACGGGATTTTAAGCTTGAAAATATTTTTTGGGCAGTAAACTTAACCTGACCGTATGATAAGGAAGTTTTGTGATCTCGCCAACATTTAAAGTACATAAAAAATATCTGAAGTCTGAAGTCTGTCTAAGCCTGTTATAAATACGGGAGCCCAAGTAACTCGGCCGATTGGCGGGCCTTCAAAGGAGCTCATATAACATAGCACAAGCTAACGATATCTTCAATATTACGTTTTTTTAATATGAATATCTCGATAACAGCTCTAATCGTTGATAAAAATTAATAATTATACAAAGTATCTAAAAAATAGATGCATTAACAATGTTGCGCCAAAATGGTAAAACAAATGTCCCACCGGGTATTGAAATCAAACGTTTATTGGATACCTAACTGAATTCGTAGCCATATCTATACAAATTCAAAATTTGAAAAATATGTCACAAGACAGTACTTCGCCTTACCTTCGCCTTGCTGGTGAGGTCGTTTTCGAACCTAATGGAGCAACGAAAATTCTCCATTGTCATCATACACAGGCAGAGGAGTTTAGATTTAGAGATATTTAGATTGGATATCCTCACTTCACTTCGGTCGACTAAATGGTAGTTTTGAACGACAATATTGGGTGAATGTTCGTCATCGGCGTTTAACAGTCTGTAGAAGGGGTTCTTCTATAATTTCAACATGGACTGTGTATCTATTACGGGGCTTGTTCCTCTCGACAGGATTCTCTTCGCCCCTTGCATCTATGGCTTTGAGGTTGTTGAACTTTGGTTTAACATTTTGGTAAAATTATGGAGGTAAAGCTGGCATTTCCTTCCGAAGTCAATTAGTCTTGATCCGTTGCTAGACGTGATGTCATATAGGCTTTGTTTTTTTAGAAAATATTGCTAAAGGTGTCTTCTCTTCCTACCTTCGCATTAAAATCTCCTACTACGCTTTTAAACTCGTACTTTGGTATTAGCTCATAAGTTTTGACAAGGAGCTCGTAAAAGAGCAGTCTTTCTCAATATCATCTATTTCATCCTTAGAGGAGAACATATAAGACTTCGACTGGCGTATTTGTGCTTGATTCGGATTCTTACAAAGTTGGGCACTTATAACAAATCGTATTGTAGTTAAATTTAAATTTAAAAAAAATGTTTTTTTTTTCCATTATTTTCGAACTTACTTAACTAGTACTTAACGTCACCTATTTAAAATTGCTTGAACTAGTTTCTAACTTTTTTCTAGTATTGTGTCTAAGATAAGTCATAAATACTGGCCATACAATTTAATTTCAATTACATATGAGATAAAGATATGTAGTGAGCTATAAGAGATTATAACTGAATATCATAATCAAATACTTACGTATACAGCTGAATGCAGTAGCCGTCACTCATGCAAATTGTTCACTAATATTCCCCTCTTTATACAATAACAACAAGAATTCGAAAAGAACCTTGAAGTTAGGCCGCAAAAAAAAACAACACAAAAATAAGTCAAAAAAACCAGTCGAAGCCTCGTCTTCCCAGCTCTTAAATTACACATGTGCGAGGCAATGTATGTGCTTGGTTTTTAGGTTGGTTACTTGGTATGGTAAGCCGTCGCGTGACGATGATGGCGTTGTACACTGAGTTAATATGATAGGACACATGGTAGTGCATTGGGATAGGTCCGAGTGCAATGCCCTCTTTAGGGCGGGCACTGGCAAAGAATATCCAGCTGTGGCTACAAAAAGATCAAATTTCAACTGAGCAAGTTTCTCCTTCTCCTTTTTTTTGTTTTTGTGCGCGTTCTTGCTGCTACCGCTTATTTAATTCCATTCATTTGCGAAACAGTTGACCAAAACAAAATGCGAGTCCCTAAAACCTATTCGTGCACCATGGAAGGGCATTTTTAGTTTCAGCAAATACCAAACTGCATACATACGCCGATGGAAAGATACAAGAATGTGCATATGCACATTTTTGGGCTTTATAATTTTTTAGTGTCCCTAATTTCCTTTGTCGACGTGCTCTAAAATACTTTAATAAATAGTTTAAATTAGCTAGCTTATATTTGCTCAGGTACATTTTTTGGTTTGTTGTTATATTGATGCACTAATATAAGTAAGTAATATTATAACTGAAATACGTTTCAATTTCATAATTTAATTAATTAACACTTATTTGGAGTGTTCCTCGGGCAGGAAGTGTGTCCACCGGATTGGTATACCACTTTTTTGCTTATAATTTTCGATTAAGTGAAAGAGAATGGATCTTATATGGATAAATGTTTTATTTAATGCCGGCAATTATGTATGGAATACAATACCAGGTAAATGTCCACCTCTGTTAGTTTCACAAATGCGAGCCCTTTTGAGCACATTTTTCATTACATTCTCACACATTTCACGCGGTATTTCATCAATTTCATCACGAATATGAAATATGAAAAGTAATTCTATTGTAATCCTGGCTGTATGCGATGTGGCACCGTCTTGTTGATACCACATGTTAATCAAGCCCAAACCATGCAGTTGTGGCGTTAAAAAGTTTTCAAAAATATCATGATATCGCTCCCCACTCACAGATACCGTTACGCCGTTTTCATTTTCTAAGAAGTGAGGTCCAATGATTCGTCCTGACCAAATTGCACACTAGACTGTAACCTTTAATGGATGCAAAGGTGATGAATAATTTGAGGGTTGGTTATGATTTTTTTCATGAAAATGGGGGTTGTCATTGGCTAACTGTTACATGCTATTGGCATATGTACGGCGGCGTAAATGGTCTTGCGGAAGAAGCTCTTGTGTCAACTGAATCTTAAATGGAAACAAATGCAAAGCTTTGTGCAAAATTGTGGCCAAAGTTGTTCTTTGAAGACCAAGCTCCTGAGAACGGCGTCGAATTGAGGTTGATGGATTGTTTTGAACACTTCCTTGAGCAGCAGTAATGTTGTCAGCCGATATTGCAGTACGTTATGGTTATGCTTGGGCCTTTCACCTACAGACCCTCTTTCTTCGAAATCATTCACTACACGATAAATAGTGCGTTTTGTTTGCACGTTGCTTCTCCCAACAAATTTACGTAACTTTCTTATCGTCACAGTAATCGATGATTGATTTTGATAAAATGTTTTAACGATTAAGACACGTTGGTTTTTTCGAATATTTTTCCATAATAAATTTTCCACATGTCTACTTCACGACTGCCAAATATTCAATTGTAAATTTAGAAGACGCTATATATTTACTACTAATATAATAATAATAATATTATGCAAAACCGTTTTCAAGTTAAAAACGGAGTAGAAATATACGTTAAAACATTTCACTTCTTGATTCTTAACTTTAGTTCCAGGTTTTAAGAAAAAATTGTATGCAAAAATGTAAAGAAAACGCTTGTATACAATTTTTAAGTTTTAAAAAGTTATAGGCGATTTAAGGAAACCTTGAGTTAACCGACCACCGACCAAAAAATACGACGTTCGTATTTTCACCTGCAATGTGAGAACATTATACAGAAGCCTGCTGCTACAAAACAGACATTGCTGCCATCTAGGATATACAATGGGATTGGCCGGGCAAGAAGAGGATGAAAAAATGTGACAATATATGTTCGGTTGAAGATTTTTTATAATAATCAGACATAGGCAAAAAGTCTTATGTTTTCTACACATTAGCAAACACATTATAATAATCCGTATCAAGGTAAAATTTACCTCCGCTCCGGCGAAGGAAATAATATGATATAGCGAATGGCTGTTGCTATCGCGTCTTTTTTTAGAGTTGGAAACACTAATTTAAATTGCGGCCATTTTGTCAGTTTGGTTTGGCATTTCAACATAAATAGACGTCTGAACAACGCTTCCAAATTGTGCAAATTTATTTTTAAAATCATAATTCTGTTCGGAATACGTATCGCGCACTTAGTCAGTTTCGTCCATCAGACAAATTAATTCAATTTATTATGGAACGTTTTCGCAGCACGCTTACTCTTAATGGCAATACGCATCCACAGAGACTTCGCGTCGTACAGGCATACAGAAAACGTCATTGTTGCAGTAGAGCGTAGTGTGAAGGAAGACCCGAATCCGTCTGTTCATCCACTTTATGGACGATTTTGCGGTAAGATTTTGGTTTGCGTGCTTACAAAGTCCAACTCGTGCAAAAATTGAAGCCGCAAGATGAACTTCCAATTTCCAACCTGGTCTTATGCAATTGGTCCAACATAAATAGAATAGACAACTTCCTGTTACTTCCTTATTCAGTTTCAAGCGGCAAGAGCTATGGCTGTTATTCTAATCTACCACGTCTTCTGATGAACTGTGGACAGGCGGCGAATGAGAGCGCATGCGGTTCAGCAGGAGTGTGCCCGATTGGTACCGTCGGAGTAGATGGCAACACTGCTGTGGTGGCTTCAATAAACAAAATTTAAAGCTTAGGGTAGGCTCAACAGTCAGATTGGCACAAAGAAAAAAATTAAAAATCAAAATAGGCAAATAAAAAATGCTTCTGTGGCTGTTCCAGTTATGTTGTTTGAGGTAGTTTTAATTCTTGTAAGTAGTTTTAAGTACATATGTTTAATTAGTGTGTAATATAAATATATATAATATAATATAAATAAATTAATAAAACGTTTCTTGGTGCTAACAAAATAAAGCTGCATTGACATTAGATAATTGGCCAAAAGGCATGCTATTAAAGTAATGGATCTTTTTAATTTAGAGCGCCAGCATAAGGCCTGTAAGTTATTTCAGTAGTTCTTGAGTAGGCTAGTTTTTATTACTTTTTGTCTAGCATTTCAATTAGCTTTAAGTTGAAGAAAATTAAAATGAATTTCTAAAAAAAAAATCATCTAGTAAGGCGTAGATTGGGTGAATGGGCCCAAAACAAGATTGCCGTTGATCCCAATTTTCATAAGCGAATTTCATATAGCGATGAAGCTAACTTTTGGTTGAATGGATACGTCAATAAGCAAAACTGCTGAATATTAAGTGATGATAATCCTCAAGTGTATGTTGAGACACCGTAACATCCACAAAAACTGACTGCTTTTATGTTGGTGGAATAATTGGTCCATATTTCTTTTAATGCTGGAAAGAACGTTATAGTTAATATTAACTACTATAGAGCCATGATTAATGACTTTTTCGTTCATCGTTTCAGCAACCTTGATGTGTAGGAGCTGTTTTTTCAACATGACGGCACAACATGTCACACAGCTCGTGCCACATGTGATTTGTTAAAGGAAATGTTCGTTGAGCCCATTATTTCACGTTTTGGTCCTGTGAATTTACCTCCAAGATTATGCCATTTAACGCCGCTTGAGAATTTTCTGTGGGGATATGTGAAGTCGATAGTCCACGCCAATAACCCCGAAACGATTGACCGCTTGGAGGATAACATCTGCCGTGTTATTGCCGATTTACGTCCTAGCCAGCCGTAGCGGTAATATGTCAAAAATCATATTTAAACTATACTGCCAGAATATTATTTTTATATTTAAGTAAATTTCATGTCAATTAAAACAACACATTTTTGATTAATTCTATTTCAAAGTTGCATACCTCTAAAAAAAAACATCCTTTACAAGCTCCTTGACAAAACTTAGTGCGACTTCGCTGTGTGAAGAAATGCCACTATGGCTAGAACACGATTTCCTCACCTCGACACCTAAAAGGGGAGCCCTCCCTTAACCACTCGATTAACACCATACCACAAACGTGTTATGCCAAATAAAAATAGCAATGATCACGACAAGCCAAAAGATCAGCCGCACTAATGTGCTAATTTTTCGCACCCACCAGCAAGAATCCCTTGTTTTGATGAGGAATGCTGATAGATGCTCGCAGCAAAGAACGAGGCCCATAAAGCTTAGATGCAGGTAAAGGCGAGATCTGCGAAATCTACCAACCACCCGAACTTAGTGAAGTGAGAATAGCAATATCTTAACTCGTTCTCCTCAACATCACCTACAAGATGTTGATGAGACTTCACTGATCCCAAAGCTCAAAACTGATCACATCTTCGCACTTCTACCGATCCTGGAAAAATTCCAAGAAGTCCAAATCGATACCCACCACCTATTCATCGATTTCAAAGTAGCATACGACAGCAATTTTATAGACGAACTATACTGTGCCATGTACGGTTTTGGTATACCTACCAAACTCATCGGCCTGTGTAGAACGACATGGAGAATTCTCGCTGCTCCATTAGGGTCGGAAGCAATCTTCCAAAAATCGATACAACTAGATACTAGCAAACGCCGACGATATTGACATCATTAGTAAGGCTCAACGTGATGTCATAGCCACGTTTCCTAGTATAGATAAGGAAACGGCAAAAATGGATTTAGCACTGTAGATGCTATCAAAACGAAAGGACACAGAACTTTGACGAATTAGAACGCCACGGTGGGCTGATATAACTTTGAGGGACTTTATCTACCTTGCCTCAGCTAATAACTCTGACAACGACATCTCATCAGAAATTAAACTAAGAATTAACCTGCCAGTCGCTGTTTCTTCTGCCTAAGAATGCAATTTGCTAACAGACAGCGGGCCAGAGCCGACATTCGACATTCCTAAACTGCTGATTTCGATTAGCTTATTAATGTTTCTGACAGTAAATAAGACAGAGAATCTGGGTACATTTGGAGTTTGGGCCAAGACTTATGTTTTAACCCCAAATATGCGCCCAAAATCAAAATATTTCGCATTGTGTGGGAATTTTATTTAACTTTCATAGGGTGTTACGTCAATTCGAAGTAAAGTAAAAATGTGATGGTTTTTTTTTTGCTTCATTTATGCCGCCATATAAAAGCCAACAAAAATTTTGATGAATTATGGTCGCACAATATAAGACGGGAATACGGGAATATGGGAAAATTGTAGTCTTCAAAAAAAACTTCAGTCTGAGATAGGTATTTTCCCGATATAGACAAGTCAAAGTTTACATTCAAACCAAATTTAATGTTACGCAATCTTGGAAATAAATCTTTTTTTTTCACTTCTGTCTCCGTACAAGGATTATTTGGATTGTTTTTTTTTAGTATTTATTTAATAAATATTGAAAACCTACAATAATTAATTACAGCTAGCAATATACAAAAACAATATTTGTTATACTAGTGACATTTTTTGTTTTCTTAAATGGAGTTCAATGTCACATCAGTAAGTCTACCTCAACTCATCAATTGCAACAATTGCACCTCTCACGCTCGTCGTTGATGAACATTATGCATAAAGACTTGCATTTACACGCTTACAAGGTGCTTCTTGACCATTTCAAGCGTCGTCAATGGTCAGAATGTTGGAAAGAAATGGGAACAGTGGATGATAAATTTTCAAAGAAAATCATCTTCAGTGACGAGGCACATTTTCACCTCAGTGGATTGGTCAATAAGCAGAATTGTCGCATTTGGGCGAATGATAATCCAAGAGTGATTGTCGAAAAACCAATGCACCCACAAAGAGTGACTGTTTGGTGCGGCTTATAGGCTGGCGGCATCATCGGACGGTCAGGCAGTTACTGTGAATGGTATTCGCTGCCGTGAGATGATTACGAACTTTTTATGGCCCGAATCGGAAGATATGGATGTGGACGATGTGTGGTTTCAACAGGACAGTGCCACTTGCCACACAGCTAACGAAACTATGGCTCTTTTGCGCGACAAATTCAATGGCCGTGTTATCTCACGTGGTGGCGATGTTAATTGGCCGCCGAGATCATGTGATTTGACACCGTTTGACTTCTTTCTTTGGGGTTATTTGAAAAAAAAGGGTACGCCAATAAGCCAGCAACAATTCAAGAGCTAAAGTTTTCCTAAAATTGTACCGAAAAAGGTTTTTTTCTTAAGAAAACACCACCAAAAAATAGGTGGTGTAGAAAACTCAATATTCTGAAACATAAAGATATTGCAATTGTCTAAATATGATACTCAGAGTTTAGCCGAAAACATTGTTTCACTGAAAAGTGGGCATGGTAGTAGGTGAAATTATATGGGGTAATTTCGTTTGGAAATCACTTTCATTCCTGAAAATTTCATCCAAATCGAATAAGTGATTCGGTTTTTACGGACTTTTTTCCGCTATCCCATACAAAAAGCCTAACCGTGCGGCGCTGATGCATGGACCATATTAAAAGTGGATTTACAGCGGCATACTGGTCAAACTAAACCTCCGCGTTAGACATTGAAGATGGCGAGGACATGTAGAACGAATATACACCAATACTTCAGCTCGCAGAGTCTTAGATTCCCAGCAAATTTCGGACATGCCCCAAAAAATAATAAAGTGTTTTTGAAAATGTTATTATCCTGTCATATTCAGAATATCAATCTTACACTGCATATCAATTTTCATTTACATTGACGCTGTCATTTTTAGTAAAACAATCATTTTCAAAAGTACCGTCACCTACATTCTATGGGAAAACTGCTTTTGCTATCTTATTACAGATCCTTGTTATTCATTTATATTATCATCGTTAGAGCCTTTATCAAGTTCATGCTTAAGAAAACCATATGGGAGGTACATTAATTTTAATGCAAGGAATAGTTAGAGTTCCAAAAACTCCTGTCCATACTCTGGTATCAGAGATAAATTTTTAAAAACTTTTTTTTTTTAATTTTCGGACAAAACATAAGAATTTGTAAAGTTGTTTAATAAATAAAATATTTAAATTTAATCAAACATAGGAATTTCTAATGTATTCTTATATTTAACATTGACATGCATGGTTCACTGGTTGTAGATTCTCTCCTTGTAAAGTAAAAAAATTAGGAGTCATAGCTCCTAAACTTTAATTATGTACTCTTATACTACATACGCTCATGAGTACAATAACGTCCTTTGCTCGTATGTGAACAAAACTACTATGTAAGAAAAAAACTATAACGTTCAGTGATATAATGCTGATGCGCTCTGAAGAAAGCCTCGAAGCACAGTCCCAATGTAAACAAATTAGATTTTCACATGTACTAACCCCATGTCTCTCTTCATTTAGCATTCAAAAGAAAGAAATTAACAAACAGGACCTCAATGCCTTCATCTACATACTCGAACCGAATTAGTTTGTGACATGAAACATTGTACACTAAAAAGAAAAAAAGAAGATATTTGTGTATGCATTTTTCTATCTCAGTCCAACTGTATTCCCTGGTGGTCACAATCACCATTTCGAACGACAAAAAAAGTATTTAAAAAATATCCCAAATAGAAACCAATCATCAAATCACTGTAAAACAGTATACCCTATATAATACTATACTTTTGTCGTTTTCCGTTTCTTTTCGATGTAATTCGGCCTTAATAATCCAACAAATTCAACAAAGAATGGTTAAAAAAATAAGTTAAATGAATAAAGTAGAGAAGAAGAAGAAATGAGAAGGCTACAATCCGCTGTACGAATATCTTTTTGGCAACTGAATATTGAAAATAACATTGTCACAACATATTTTTTTGACAGTATATCAAAATCTTGAATGGTTTGACAAAAACCAACGTTTTACTTCTGCAAATGGTATGGCGTACGGGGTCTCATAGGGGTATATTACAGTTGACATTGAGTTTGTAAAATAGAAAAAGTATATGGATCAACTCTGAATCGGCAGCTGAGTCGGTCTAGCCATGTCTGTCCGTCTGCCCGTCTGTCTGCTTTTAACAACTTATAATCGCATTTTTAGTTTTGCAGATGATAGTAAATACTTTGATAGCGTCCAACTCAAACCACACTTTTTTCAACGCTATAGATACTCTCACCACCAGAGATGCGATAAATTTGATCTATAAACCAAGACCAACAAAAAGATTATACAATGGGGAAAGGAAAACCTAGTTAAATCCAACTCAAAGACAACGCAGTATACAATTTTACAAGAAAGAAAATGTCCACAGTACAGTAAATAACACAGTAAGATAAATCCCTCATCTACTAGGAATCAAAATTCGATTAGAAGTATCAAGGCAACAACATGTTTCCTCTGTTGCTAAATCAGCAGCGTCCCAACTAATTAACTTTTCAGAGCTAAGAGATATTTTACACCGGCCCAGCTTCTTTTTCTGTATAAAGTCCAAATACGATCAGGTTTTAAATAATGATGTAATGGTTGGAGTTCAGCTCCGAAACATACACTGAGCTTACTGAAACTTTCCAAAGACGAGTCTTCCCTTACTTTAAAGCTGCAACCTTTTTGAGCAGCAAATACTTTCAGGGGATCTGTCTCTTCATTATAGATATTAAAACTTCATATGTTCGGAGGACCAGATACGCTGTTTCAGCTTTTATACACACCTTACAACGACACAAAAAGCGCAAAACAAATGTTCTTTTTGTTACAGAACAAGCAAACAGGGGTACAATCTTCAACAAAAATCTGCAGGTTTCATCTCAATGCGCTCTTGGTGCGTTATCGGTTTGCCTTACCCGAGAAAAGTTAACAAATAAAATGCTCAAACCAAAAAAAAGCTTCGAATTCTATCATTCAGCTTCGTGATGACAAGGAATTCCAAACCACCGGTTTAAGGATCAAGCAATCACGTATCCCCGGGCACTTGGACAGAGCGACTGAAAGCGATATGCCCAGAATCGAAGAGAATGGAAGATGTATCATCTTCCCTTTTGGTTGCCATCGAACTTAGACCCCCTCAACTCCGAAATGTAGCGTCGTAATATATTTTTTTAGATATGTTTCATCATTTTTTTTTTATTGATAACTACTAACTCACACATAATTCACTTTCAAAACATGAGTAAACATAACATACCCTATATCACATAAGTACCGTTCATATTAACGTCACGTGTATCCTAAATAATTAAAATTCCGAAAAAAAGTTAAAAAAAAAAAATAATAACCCTCCTGCTCACCTGCTCACCTGCAGTGTTAGTGACGCCCGTATACGACAGCGCTCTTAATCAGCAGTAGCATTATTAGGATGTAGGATTACCATTTCGGTGGTGGGTAGCACGCCGCGCCACTACAACTGCACTAAAAGCCCATAAAACCGAACAGTGATAGGTATAAATAGGCTTTTGTTTTGGGGCCCGTAGTCACGAATATTTGCCATGAATTTTTATTGTTTTTCTGTACTCGCAGTGCGCCTTATACTTCCCTTCTGCACCTTCCTACTGTATATCCTTTTCATGACTGTTTTAGAAGAAAATTAAAACAGATTGGAAATTTTTATTTTCAGTTCGCTTGGTGACGTTTTTTTTTTCATAGATACACCACCGGCTTCAGGTTAGTACTTACTAAGTTCTCGAGCTATGTCGCTTGTCGCTATGATAAGCGAGCACAAGCAGTAGGACAGGGGCAGCGGTAAGATCCCTGCTGCACTACAATTGATTACCACATTGCCGAAGGAATAATACATGAGGATGATGGATTTACAATCTGTTTGGTTGTGTTCCAACCGCTCCATATGGTGGTGCGGTGTGTCAGTGGCGGTGTATGTTTTTATTGTTTCAAAAAATATTTATGACAATGTGTCATGTGTTTCTGTTGGTGCATGGGTACAACAAAAAAAATAAAAACAATAACACAAAACGCAAATCACACACACATATAAACAAACTTCTGGGTGAGGATTTAGCGATTTTTTTCGGTTAGCAGGTTGATGTTAATGGTGTTGGTATTCCATGTAGGTATTAGGTGATGTAAATCATGTTAATTAGAGTGGAATACATTGTGGAAGGCTTTTCTTGTTACCTTAGCTTGGAGTAGGTATTGGGCGCAGACTTTTGTTTTTGAATATTCATGAAGTTTTAAGAAGTTTTGGTTTTTGCTTGTTGTTTGGGTTTGAATGGTTTGGGTAAATGTTGTTCACTTCTATGATGATAGTGTTGCTGGTGGTGGTCGACCTGATTTAGGGACGTTATGTAGTTATATGCGGTAATATGCAGATCTTGTTAATTACTCGTTGGTGGAGAGAGAAATGGAATTGGCTATTTATGTAACCAAATTCTTTAATGGTTGCTTAAGGCATAGTTGACCAATGGATTCAAAACTTGACAAATCTAATGTCAACATAATACTATTGAAGAATGCAAAGTTATAGCAAAGGCTTGTTTTGTTGAATAATTATTTGAGTGCATTTGCAATTACCCCCGCGGAATTAAGCCCGGAATGGTAATAACAATTTAGTCGTTGTAACACGGCCCGTGGTAGATGACTCAGTTGTTCATCCTATTTTTGACCGGTCAACCCCATTGTATTTCCTGGATGTCTTTTTAGCTGCTTAGGGCTTCCACTAGTTATTCGACTGAACCTCTCCAGTTTAGTGTTCTCAGATTCCAGGTGCAAATTCGAACCTCGTTATAATTTATTTGTTTAGCATGGTAGTCAACAATAATATTATTCCTTTCCGGTTGCTTTCTAACAACAATTTATACTTACTTACTTACTAAGTGGCGCTACAGTCCAGAATGAACCTGGGCCTCAACCAACATTCCTCTCCAATTAGCCCGGTCCTTAGCTAACTGCCTCCAGTTGCTCACTCCAAGTTGGTTGAGGTTGGTGCCTAATTAAGGCGAGGTCTTCCTCTACTGCTCCGACGTCTGGCTGGGAATCGAAGACTCTGCGAGCCGGAGTATTGGTGTTGATTCGTTCTACATGTCCTAGTCATCTTAAACGTCCAATGCGGCGTTTTTTGACCAGAGGCATGTAGCTGTATAGCTCGTACAGTTCTTGGTTGAATCTTCGTTCCCATAGTCAACGCAAAAGGGACCGAAGATTTTTCGAAAAATTTTCCTCTCAAATCGACTAAGGATTTGTTCATCCGCTTTTGAGACGGTCCATGCTTCAGCGATGTAGAGCAGGACTGGGATGATTAGGGTCTTTATAAAGGATTTTCTTAGTAGTTCGAGTGATGGCTTTACTACTAAATTACCTTCTTAGCCCGAAGAAACAGCGGTTGGCAGGAATAATTCTTCCTTTAATTTCTGACTAGATGTTGTTGTCAGAGTTAATAGCCGAGCTGAGATAGATAAAGTCCCGTACAAACTCAACAATATATCTGTCAATGGTGACGTTCTGTCCAATTCGTCGATGTTGTGTGTCCTTTTGTGTTGACAGCATATACTTCGTCTTGCCTCAGTTACTGCTAAACCCATTTTTGCCGCATCCTTCTCTATAGAAGAAGTCACATGACAGCGCATCGCCTTCTTTTCTATCGAAAGTGTCGGTGAGGTCGTTTCCGAGCCTGATGGAGCAGCGAGAGTTCTCCATTGTCATCCTATACAAACGGACGAGGTTGGGCGGTATACCAAAACTAAACATGGCTCTGTATAGTTCGTCTCTATAAATGCTGTCGTATGCGGCTTGGAAATCGATGAATAGGTGGTAGGTATCGATTTGGCCTTCTTGGGTTTTTTCCCGGATCTGCCGAAGTGTGAAGATTTGATCGGTTGTGGACTTTCCTGGCCTAAAACCACACTGATAAGGGCCGATCAGGTTGTTGGTAAACGGTTCCAGGCGTTCACATATTACGGCAGATGTTGAGGAGACTTATGCCTCTGCAGTTTGCGCAATTATGAGGGTTTCCTTTTTTGTGGATCGGGCAAAAGATGCTGAGGTTCCATTCTTCAGGCATACTTTCTTCTGACCAGATCGGCTTATGAGTTGGTGGATGTTACTTACCAAGTCATCTCCGCCGGCTTTATAAAGCTCGGCGTAGAGGCCGTCATTTCCGGAAGCCTTATTAAGCTTGAGTTTACATATTGCTATCCTCACTTCACTCAGGTCGGGTGGTTGGCAGTTTTCGCTGTCGTTGCCAATATTGAATGGTACGTTCTGCCTGACAGCAGAATGTTGTTCGCCAACGCCGTTTAACAGTCTGCAGAAGTGGTTCTTCCATATCCCCAGCATCGGCTGTGTTTCAACTACGATATTTCCTTGTTCATCTCGACAGTATACTGTTGGAGCCCTGTACCCTTGGCTTTGACGTTTTACACTTTGGTAAAACTTGCGAACATCGTGCCTTGAGTGGCACCTCTCTATATCCTCGATCGCGCGCTTTTCTTGCTCTTTTTTCTTCTTTCTGAAAAGCCGGTGTTCTTCACTTCTTCTCTGCCAATAGAGCTCAACGGCAGCTCTCTTGGTGCTTTGCTTTGTAGGCCTCGTTCTTGACTGCGAGCATCTGGCAACATTCCTCATCAAACCAGGGGTTTCTTCCTGGTGGGCGCGACAAACCTAGCACATCAGGTGCGGCTGATTGGCATCGTTGCCATTGTTCTTCGACATTCGATGCTGGTGGTATTGTGTTAATCGAGAGGTTTAGGGATACATGTTGTGCGAAGGTCTTGGCGGTGTCTTGTGATTGCAGTCTTTCGACAGTAAATTTTTGCACAGTATTTCTGGATTGTTGTGGAGTAGTGGATATCCGCATTCTAACCTTGGCTGCAACAAGGTAGTGGTCCGAGTCGATGTTAGCTCCTCGGAAAGTTCGGTTTTCCAAAATACTGGATGCGTGCCTCTTGTCTATCGCTATGTGATCAATTTGGTTGAACGTTCGTTGATCTGGAGACCCTTATTGATATCGAGGTGAGGAAACAGTATGCTATCTATAGTGGCATTTTGCTCCGTAGCGAAGTCAATTAGCCTAAGTCCGTTACCAGACGTCTTGTCGTGTAGGCTATTTTTTCCGACAATACTGCTAAGGATGTCTTCTCTTTCTACCTTTGCGTTAAAATCTCCCAGCACGACTTTAACATCGTACTTCGGTAGTCGCTCATAGGTTTTGTCAAGGAGCTCACAGAACAGTCTTTAACTATATCATCTTCTTCCTCTGTTGGGGCGTGAGCGCATATAAGGCTAATGTTGGCAAATTTGGCCTTGATGCGAATCGTTACAATGAGTTCGCTAATGCCTTGGAAACTTTAAACCGCATCCAGATAACCGCTGTTTCTGCTCACTATAACACGGTCCGCAGTAGATGTCACAGTTTTTCATACTCTTTTTGCCCGGCCCATCCCATCTTATTTATCCCATCCTATCCCTTCCTTAAAATTCTTAGACAACCTGTTTTCCGAATATGTCAAAGCAGCTTGTCTAGGTTCGCCTGGGACACTAGGCCGGGTATCCTGACCTGGCTGTTTAGAGTGTTGCCGTTTTTCGTCGTGTTATTAATACTCGCGCTTATCGTATCGCTTGGAGGTTAAAAATAAGCACTTTATGTATAGTCAGAGTTACAACCACTGGGCATTACCAAGTTAAAGCCAATCAGAGTCTACCCTCGTTCTACAACACCCAAAAAACTACAATTTATACTTTGCTGAAAAAATAATTATGCTCTGTAGAACTACACAACCTTTTAGATGTGTTTTAGTGAATTCTATTGTATAAGGGTGCAAATTTATAGTGAAACATATGAGAAGGCTACAATCCACTATGTGGATCGTTTTGTACCCTATCCTATCCCATCCTTAAAATAAATATCCCTTAAATGTGGGTTTTATGACAAATAAATATTAAAATTGAAATTGTCGCAACATATAGACAGTTTATAAAAAACTTGTATGGCTCGACCCAAAACAACGTTGTTCTCCTGCATATGGCATGGCGTAGGGTACACAAATGGTTTTTATATGAAAAGGCCTCCAAAAATTGGGCGTGGGTAAAAATTATATATGGAAGAAATGTTTATATCACCAAAACCATTTATTTATCATACATTTTTTTTTCGAAATGTTTAAAATTTTACCGGAACCTGTATTTTACGGAAAACGGCCCCAAAAAGTGGGCATGGCAAAAAACTTTGTATAGACGAAATATAGGTGTTAATATTGTCTAGATATGTTGTTCAGATACTTTTTCAAAATTTTATACGGTTTGGACTTAAACTCTGTTTTTATAAAAAGGGTGCCTGGCAGTAGGCTGGTTTCAAAAATGTTTACACTTGTTCTGATGGGAGCAACAACAAGCACGTGTACCGACTTTCATCATCCTAGCTCCAAATTTAAGGCCCAAACACTGGTGACGTACGGACGGACGGACAGACATGGCTAAATCGACTCAGCTATCGATTTTCAGTCGATCCATATACTCTGAGGTATACCTAGCTCAATAATTTCTCTATGTTACAAACTTTGTAACAAAACTATTATACCCCTATGGGATAGGGTATAAAAAGGTAAATAAGGAGAAAATAAAATAAATTAAATCAAAATACGATAGAATTGGCAAAATGCCAAATGTTTTCCTAGTTCGACCTGGTCCATCCAACAAAAAGAGTCCATCTTGTCCAACTGATAACGTTGTCCACACATAACGCTGAAATTTATTTAGGCGTATCTAACGATTATCATTATCGTTAGCATAAGACCGAATTCATTTCGAGAGGGTTTCCCATCTTTGACGAGACCATCATAATATGTTAACTATGCATCCCATTTCGTATCTTAAGAAATTAACTACCCTTTCGGTTGAAGTAACTGCTTTGCTGTTAAGGAGGTCACAAGTAATCTTGAGAAGTGTGTTTGTGTTCTTCAGCGAATGTGATCTCCAGAAAGTAATATTTTTGTTATACATTATAATTGCTGTTATTTTTTTATGGAATGAAAGTCAAAATGGTGTCTTAATCATGGGCTTAGGTCCAATATGGTTCGAAACCAGTCCTTTTGACGGTCTTCTATTGTGCGTATTTCATTTGGATAATTAATGGATAAACATTTATTTACTTTGGAGACAAAATGGATTTTTTTATTCAAAAATATAATTTATTAACTTTGTTTAACTACCTTTCTAGTGTATGTACTCGTATAAGTATACTCGCTACAAGGCAAAACTGCAATTGAAGGCGAGAGCTGCCATTGCCATGAAAAAAGAACACAGATTTTTTTCGAAAGACGAATAGAGAGGTGCCACTTCCAAAAAAGATGTTCGCAAGTTTTACCAAAGTGTAAAACGTCAAACCAGGAATACACTACAAAAACATAATACTGTCGAGATGAAATCCGTGCTGACAATATGGATAAGGCACTTCTGCAGATTGTTAAACGTCGATGACTAACATTCTACCGCTGTCAGAAAGAAAGAACTGTATAATATTGCGGGGGAAACTGAAAACTACGGGTTTCCTGAGAGTATTCAGGAACGAAATAAAAATGTCTAACGATGATTGCCTTTACTTTGTAAATCCAAGCACTGGACGATTTTCTTCAAATAAACCACTTTATTTTCAGGAACTGTATATCCACTCGAAGGCTAATCGGAATAGAACTTGGAGTCTCAGTTTCTTTGCTTAACTAGCTGCTCAGTCATGTTGAGAAAAAATAATAGGACAGAGATACCGACACATTAATTCGCCCTTTGCAGATTTGTATACATTTTGCTTTGGGTTATACTGCAATTTGTTAAGTGAATAAATTATTTGAATAGAAAATTACATTTACAAAGCAATATTATTTCATAATTTAAGAATAATTTTTAAAAATATATAAAAAGATGAATGATGTAAGAACATTCTGCCCGCTTTGAATTATCTGCCAGATACTTTAACAATGTACTGGAAGGGGTGCTAAACGATGAATAGCTCTTCTTAAAATTCCCTTTTTCGTCTTGAGATCCACAACTCGTACTTTACCATCTTGGAAAGGGATGAGTTTAATGATTTTCCCCATCAACCACTGTTGAGATGGAATATTGTCATCTGATATTTAGACCACCATATCCATCTTGATATTTTTAGATGATGATTGGCACTTTGTCATTTTCTGTAGCTCCAGCAGGTATTCCTTCGTCCACTGAGCCCAAAAGTACTGCTTGATTTCAGAGATACTTCGCCATTGCTTTAACCCTGATGATCTTGACAATGGCCTTAATGGTTATGCGATGGCAGATAAGGGACCGCCAACCAAAAAGTGTCCGGGGGACAACACTGCCTCGTCACTGGGATCGCTGGACATCGCACATAGAGGTCGAAAATTAAAAATTGCTTCTATATCCGCTACTACCGTCGAAAGCTCTTCAAATCTCACATAGGCTTGCTTGCCCAACCGTTCTGAAGATATGATTTTTGGCAGATTTAACGGCTGACTCCCAGAGTCCTCCAAAATGTGCTGCTCTCGGCGGTATGTGATGGAACTCAACCTGCTCAGTCTTTTCTGTCTGTTGCTCCAGAAACTGTTGTCGAAATTCAAGCAGCTCATTTCGTGCAACGACAAAGTTTGTTTCATTGTCGCAATATAGGTCACAAAGGTCCACACCGTTGGTCAAAAATGGTCTGGTTAGTTGCACCCGAATGACCGGTAGATTTCCCATGATTTGCGTAAACAACTTAGGCCGGTACTTTATACAATGAAAGCATCTGTCAACTACTCTTTTGGCCATCCTTCGAACGTCAATCACCCAAAAACGTTGCCTTACATTAGCAATTAGTGCTGGACCTCAACATGAAAGTCCTTTCTGTGTAAATAAACAATATAGTTAAATATAAAAGAATGGGATCTAGGAAGAAGGATCGGACATTTAGTGGAATAGGTAATGTCTGCATTCTGCAGACACCCACCAACTCTGAGGAGTTTTAAAGATAAATCGTCTAAGAAAGGATTTAAATTATTGACGACACTCTTTGCGTTAATCATATTATTCCTTTCGAGCTGGTCAACTTCCTCCTTGAAGCATTCTCGCTGAATATGCCACACAATTCGTTGAAAGGCATCATTTATTTCACTTGCCACCAGTGATGTAACATCTTTTTTTTTATTCTTCGCCTTAAAATCATTACGATTTGGTGGCTCTTCTTGGTTGTCCTCTTTTGACTTCCAATATGTAAGCGCATATAAAATTTTGCCACATAACAAAATATCCGACAAGTAGCTTGAACATCGTTGCTACTTTTGTACAGTACAGAGAATTCAGAACATATTTTGGTCATCAATAGTACGGTCACACTCTTGCGCTTTCCAGGAGTTTCCGAAGGATGCGCCGACAACCAACTAAGGACAATTTTGGAGTCCAGAGATAGATCTTATCAATAAAAAGATGTGACAAGCTTGGTAAGACTTTTCCCAACAAAGACACCTTTCAGCCGAACACAACTCCAATCTTGGTAGCTAATAAGGTACACATTACCTTGTGCTTCTCATCTGTCGTTCGTAGGTACAAGCAGCATCGATATGCCTTTAGTGAAGCATCAGCAAATCCAAGAATTTCTAATGTCTGATAATTTTGGTTCAAAACATACCTTGGGACTTTGATTCGATGTTATTCAAACATTCTCTAAACTACAGCCATTCGTCATATATACGCGCTTGCACTGATTCATCCCAATTTGCCTTTTGTACCCAGAGGCTCTGTATCTTCCCTTTAACAATAACCGGATTAATAAGACCTAAAGGATCGAAGAGAGTAGCAAGCTCAGAAAGAATCGCCTTTTTATTATCTTCTGCGAAGACGAGAGACTTGGTGAGAGATATTGCAACCGCTTCGTTTTCGGGTTCCATTTCATGGCCAGAGTCTTTATGACATCCGAGTCAGGAATATGATTCAACATAATCGACAATTTTCGCAACTGAAATCCAACCGACCGAATTGAAGTGAGGATAGCCAAGTGTAAACCTATGCTTTGCCCAATTAGCATCGTCAAACAAGGTAACCTTTTCCGATTTAACAGATATTTTACACCAGCCCAAGTTCTACATCTCTATATAAGCCCCAAGTACGACCAGGTCTCGAATTATGTTACCATGTTTGGAGTTCATCCTCTAAAAATACTTTCAACTTATCGGACTCTATTAAAAGACGTGCAATTCGCTTATATGCACAATCTGCCTTTTGCACAGAGCGGAGCTCAGAGAAAGCATTCATAGACTCGTTGCACTTGAACGACAAACAAGACACGCTTATCGACACGAACTACCGAATTCCAAAATTAAAAATGCATGCTAACAATGGATGCTAACAGCTATTTACATTCTACAACAGTTAAAAAACAGAGTCCACAAACATCTGCAGACAATATCTCAAGGCGTTCCTACAGCGCACCCTAATACCTCACCTAAGAAAAGCAATAACCATAAGTTCAATCTGACATAAATGGTTGCAATGTAAGCATACGCCGAAGGTATTGACATTATTGTTCGAACTCAAGTTGATGTAATGCGTTTAGCAGTAAATGTATTACACCGCCTAAGAGCTGATTCTTTATACTAACAAAGCAGTTTAATAGTAATGCCCTCACTATAAGATGCTATATAAGAATCTGATCAATCCATTCCTGCTCTACGGCGCTGAAGAATGGACAGTATCAAAAGTGGATGCAGAAGTCCTTAGTCGTTTTGAGTCTCGCATAGTCTTCGATTTCCAGCCAAACGCTGCTGCGCTCCGCGCCGGACGCTGCACTATGAGGGAGACATCGCCTTATGAGCCGCGCACACGTAGAAACTAAGTTCAACTTAATTAAAGTGCGCAACTGGAAGCTGATATCTATGGACCGGGCTAATAAGAGAGGCATGTTAGTTAAGGCCCAGGTTGATTCTGGAATGTTAGTAATGTACTCATTGCATTTTGCCTATCAGTGTAACCAAACTAGCTGAAGATTTCATTTCGTTCCTTAGTAAATCTTAAATTATTATAAATAAACGAGTGGCGAGTGCACTAAAGGGTCGTACGTAACTTTCTGTTTTACATATGTTATAATTTTCATAATTTGGCTTAAATTAGAGGAGAAAATATTTATTATTTTTTTCTCACACATTCTCACACATTTCCCCACAAAAAGAAGTCCGGGGCAGTCCAATCAGGCGACCGTGGAGGCCAATCAACATCACCATTTCTTGAAATAACTTCTTGTGGAAAGAGGTCTCGCAGTAATTCCATTGTAATCCTGGCTGTATGCGATGTGGCACTGTCTTGTTGATACCACATGTTAATCAAGCCCAAACCATGCAGTTGTGACGTCAAAACGTTTTCAATCATAAAGGGTGATCCATTTCGAGGTTCCCTACTTTTTTAAAGATAAAAACACAGAAAATTCAAATTTAATGGAGAGTGTTTATTATCATTTGAAAGAACATTCTTTGGCATTTATTTTTTGAAGATTATGGTGTTGCTACGTCGCAGATGGTCCATCCGTTGAACGATCACTCGTTCGAGCATTTCGACTGGTAACTGGCGAATGACACGCGTGATGTTTTCCTCCAAGGCCTGAATCAAAGCGGGTTTGTCGGCATAAGCTTTTGACGTTACATGTCCCCACAGGAAAAAGTCTAACGGTGTGATATCACACGATCTTGGTGGCCAATCGACCGGCCCAAAACGTGAAATTATGTGCTCACAGAAATGTTCTCTCAATAAGTCCATTGATTGATGCGATGTGTGGGAAGTGGCGCCGTCTTGCTGAAACCAAATGTCGCCGAGATCACGAGCTTCAATTTCAGGCATCAAATAGTCGGTTATCATGGCACGATAACGGTCGCCATTGACAGTTACGTTCGCACCGGCATAATTTTTAAAGAAATATGGACCGATGATTCCACCGGCCCACAAACCACACCAAACCGTTGTTTTTTCTGGATGAAGTGGCAGTTCTTCAATCTCTTCAGATTGCTCTTCGTCCCAAATGCGGCAATTTTGTTTGTTTACATACCCATTGAGCCAGAAATGGGCCTCATCGCTAAACAAAATTTGCCTCGAAAACGTCGGATCTTCTTGGAACTTTTCAAGAGCCCATAGAGCGAAGCGATGTCGCTTGGGGAGGTCGAGCGGCTTCAGTTGTTGCACAAGCTGTATTTTGTACGCTTTCAATTTAAGATCTTGACGTAAAATGCGCCAAGTCGTTCCATACGTCAGTCCGAGTTGCTGCGAATGGCGCCGAATCGACTCTCTTCGTGTACACTCTCAGCTACGGCCGCTATATTTTCTTCACAGCGTGCTGGACGTGGTCTATTCGGTCGAATATTATCCAATAATGAATGCAGGGTCTCAAAATGGGTGATGGTGTTGCGAATAGTACGCTCAGTTAGCCGATTATGTTGACCATAAGTTGAGCGAAGTGCACGAAACACATTCCTCACAGAACGTGAATTTTTATAATAAAGTTGAACAATTTGTAAACGTTGTTCACGCGTAAGTCTTTCCATTATGAAATGCCAAACAATACTAAACAAAAATAACATGACAGCATGACACGACTCACACGTGATCTGTCAAAAAATGCTATTGAAAATAGTATCTCTACTTGGATCACCCGTTATCACGATATCGCTCCCCATTCTCAGTTACCGTTACGCCGTTTTCATTTTTAAAGAAGTAAGTAAGTGACTAAATTGCACAACAGACTTTTAGTTTTAATGGATGCAAAGTTGACTGATGAATAATTTGAGAGTTTTCCATTGCACAGAACCGACTATTCTGTTTATTCACATATCCAATCAAATGAAAATATGCCTCGTCGCTCATTATGATTTTTTCATGAAAATCGGGGTTGTCTTGGGCTAGCTGTAACATCCTATTGGCATATGTAAGTCGGGGTAAATGGTCTTGTGGAAGTTGCTCTTGTGTCAACTGAATCTTAACTCTTGTGGCCAAAGTTGTTCTTTGAAGTGCAAGCTCCTGAGCACGGAGTCGATTTGAGGTTGATGGATTGTTTTGAACACCCCTAAGTAGCATTAAAGTTATCAGCTGATCTTGCAGTACGTTATAGTCCATGCTTGAGCCTATCACCTACAGACCCTCTTTCTTCGAAATCATTCCCTAACGATAAATAGTGCGTTTTGTTGGCACGTTGTATCTCCCAAAAATTTCACGTAACTTTCTCATCGTCACAGTAATTGATGATTGATTTTGATAAAACGTTTCAACAATTAAAACACGTTCTTTTTTCGAATATCCTTTCATAATAAATTTAACACGTGTCTACTTCACGACTGCCAAATATGAACTTACAATACTAAGGCTTACCAAAATGGCGACACAACAGTATAGCATACCTTCCGGCGGACACCCTGTATTTTCGGTTTCTTTGTTTTGTTTTTGATTGGACTTGGGCACTGGACGTTTTGTTATTGGATTTTAAGATAATTTAACCATCAATGTTGGTGTTTATGGAATGCAAGTGTAGTTTATAAGAAACTCTCGATTACGATTTCAACCTACTTTTAAAACATTGCAAAAACAAAGGTGATATTATACAAATGGTCACTGACTTCTAGACAAAAGAAAATCCAAATTGAACAACATCCATACTGTCTACACAGCAACACTAAAAACGGGGTAAGTACAGCAACCAAATATATTCGTAATAGAAAATAAAAGAAAAAATCACCCTCGTCCAAACAAAGGATACAGGCAGGTATCCTTTTCTTAGAGCCAAGCCAAACCAAGCACTTTGTTACTTTTCGAGTTTTCCTTTATAGATTGATTGATCCATGTCCATGACGTCTTCCCAAGTCTTTGTATCAATGTTAGGGTATCAGAGCTCCATAGAATCTGCAGCATCCATTTAGAGTCGAATGGCTATTGACAGCACATCGATAGTGGTCACCAACATCATCATCACCATCATTCCCGCTGAGAAACAGCAGTGGGCGAAATAGAGAGTTTTTTTTGCGGGCTGGTGTAAATCTTCTGTAGACACTATGAAGGATGTCGGCGCGTGCTCACAGTAGTACCCGATTTTTACTTACTAAAACGACCACTTTTTTATAAAATAAGTATAAAGTCGATCCATGACTCAGAAACGATAGCTAAGTACATCTGGCCATGTCCTTCTATCTGTCCGTCCATTTGTGTGTCACCGATTTTTAGACCCTAAACATTGAGCTTTGGAAGAGGTCTTATTTTATTGTTGTTTAATACAAATTCATCCTTTGTCCAATCCAACACGGATTTATTAAAGGAAGATCAACAAAGAATTACCTAACTGAATTCGTATCTAACACTCTGTGTGCATTAGAGATTAGTATTGAAATCGATGGCTATTTTGCTATTATTTTGATAAAATATCACAGGTAACAAAAAATGCTTAGAGCTCAATGTCATCAAATGCCAGACCTTCACATAGACTTATCCTTCGGGTCTGATTTAATATGTGGTGTCCATTCTCTCTAAATTGAGGTGTCCAACGCAGATTCATCCGTTTTGCTCTACGCAGTCTCCTTTGGTAGCCGTTTTAATACACCCCCTATGAGGATCTAATAATAAACTAATAAGCATTCAATCACTTAAAAATGGCGTGAAATAGCTAACATTCTATTTGAACATCAGTTAGAAGCAGAAAATATCAATTGCCCTGCTCTGCTTCACCAACTCCCTAAATCTGAGATCTGCCCCCCTTTTCCGTCTTAACTTCCACCGTACCAAATACGGTTATAAAAAGCCAATGACTGCGCATGGCTAATCGGCATAATTCGACTTGATAGTATCAATAGATACTATGCAACCTTCAACCCAATTCTTATGAAAATTAACATTTAAGTATACACTCAGAGAAAAAAACTTCCGTAGGTAACTATTGCAATAGTTATTCTATAAAATTCAATTAAAATTATTGAATAACTATTTGTGACTAAAAAAAAAAGTTGAAAATCGTTCCAAAATAGAAAGAAAAACTATTAAAATAGTAGAAAAAGAGATGAAATTATTTAGTGACTATACAAATAGTTAATTGAGACTATTTTGATAACAACTATATATTAACAACCGGTTCTTCAATTTTTGTGAAAAAAAAACAATTACAAGTCAATTCTAACTATTTCATAATAACTTGCTACTATACTATGATCAATATTTATATAATTGAATGCATAAATGGTACAAACAACATAACAAATACTTAGTAAAACATATGAGAAGGCTACAATCCGCTGTGCGGATCGTTTAGTATCATATCCCATCCCATCCTTAAAATAAATACTCCCAAAATGTAGGCTTTATGGCGATTAAATATACAAAATGTCATTGCCAGAACATACTATTTAGACAGTTTATCAAAACCTTTTATTGTTTGACAAGAAAACAACGTTTTCACCTAGTTATGCTACGGGTAGTGTTTACAAATAGTTTTTGTATGAAAACGCCTCCAAAAAGTGAGCGTGGGTTAAAATGGTATATAAAATAAATGTTTATATAACTATAACCAATGATTCTGCATTCTGCAAATTGTTTTCGAAATGTTTAAAAAAAAAAAACGTTTTCCTAAAAAGTGGGCGTGGCAATGGGCGGATTTTGAAAATGTTTACACTTGTAACAAAATTGTTGCAGTGGGCGGATTTTGAAAATGTTTACACTTGTTCGAACATCCTAGCTCAGACGGACGGACGGAAGGACGGATAGACAGACATGGCTTAATCGACTTAGCTAGGGTATCTGAGTCGACCCATATACTGAGGTATATCTAGCGAAATTATTTATCTATGTTACAAACTATGTTTCAAAACTAATATACCCCTATGGAATAGGGTATAAAAATGTTGTAGCAGTTTCGCGTACATACATAGTAGAATATGACTATGTGTAGTAGTTTTACTTTGGGTGCGTCTCGATCGCTTTGTTGGAAATCGGTAATTTTGTTGTGCGCCTTCGCCTTGATACGTTCGCAAAAGTTAAAAGCAAATTTAAAAACTATTTTGGAGGATTAATTGATTGTAAAACATTCACATTATACAACATGTTCACCACATTTACAAATATTTTCCAAACGTCTTTAATTTAACTAAGAAAATGTTATTTTTTTAGAGATAAATAAGTTTTGGAAAAGAAAAATCATTGGGACTGTTTCATAGCTAGCCAGAAATCTAAAAATGTACTTAAAAAAAAATATTTAAAATTTAATATTAAAGGCAGAGGAAATAAAAAATACCGATATAAATGAAAAACATAAATAGGAATTATTAATGTTTTTTTTCATATCTGTGTATTTCTTTAAGCTTGCTTCTTATAACTTAGATTCGCTATGCCCTACATCCAGAAAATTTAATAAGATCCAAAGGACAAAATAAATATGTTGCCAAGGATGTACTGCTTCGCAAGAGACTTACTTACTTAAGTGGCGCTACAGTCCGGAATAAACCTGGGCCTCAACCAACATCCCTCTCCAATTAGCCCGGTCATTAGCTAACTGCCTCCAGTTGCGCAATCTAAATTGGTTGAGGTTGGTTTCTACTTGTGCGCCCCACTTAAGGCGAGGTCTTCCTCTACTGCGTCCGACGTCTATAGCTGTGAATCAAAGACTCTGCGAGCCGGAGTATTGGTTTCCATTCGTTCTAAATACATGTCCTAGCCATCTCAAACTCCAATGCGGAGTTTTTTGATCAGGAGTATGTTGCTGTACAGCTCATATAGTTCTTGGTTGAATCTTCGACTTCATAACACGTCAACGCAAACGGGACCGAGGATTTTTCGAAGAATTTTCCTCTCAAATCGACCAAGGATTTCTTCATCTGCTTTTGAGACGGCCAATTCGTCGATATTCTATGTCCTTCCGTATTGATAGCATAAACGTTGTCTTGCCCTCATTTACTGCTAAACCTATTTTTGATCCTTCTTTCTCTATACTAGCAAACGTAGCTAAGACATCACGTTGAGTCCTACCACTACTAGCGCATGCTAGTAATTGTACCGATTTTTAGAAAAATGTGCCTCTAGTGTGGGCTCAGTAGTTTTTGGCACAATCCTCTCAAGAATCAAATTGAAGAAGTCACATGACAGCGCATTGCCTTGCATAAATCCTTTTTTGGTTTCGAATCTGTCAGTGAGGTCGATTCCGACCCTGATGGAGCAGCGAGAATTCTCCATTGTCATCCTACACAAACGGACGAGTTTGGGCGGTATTGGAGGGTCTCCTTTTTGGTGGATGCTGCAAACGATGCTGAGGTTCCATTCTTCAGGAATTAATTTCCTCCGACCAGATTTGGCTTATGAGTTGGTGGAAGTTACTTACCAAGTCATCTCCACCGGCTTTATAAAGCTCAGCGGGAAGGCCGCCATTTCCGGAAGCCTTAATATGTTTGAGTTTAGCTATTGCTATCCTCACTTCACTCAGGTTGGGTGGTTGGCAGTTTTCGCTGTCGTTGCCAATATTAAATGGTTCGTTCTGACTGACAGCGGAATGTTGTTCGTCATCGCCGTTTGACAGGATTCTGTTCGAGTCCTGTATCCTTGGCATCGACGTTTTACACTTTGGTAAAACTTGCGAACATCATTCCTGGAGTAGCACCTCTCTATATCATGGATCGCGCGCATTTCTTGCTCTTTTTTCTTCTTTCTGAAAAGCCTGTGTTCTTCCCTTCTTCTTTGCCTATAGAGCTCAATGGCAGCTCTCGTCTTCACCTGCAGCTTAGCCTTGTAGGCCTCGTTCTTGGCTGCGAGCATCTGTCAGCATTCCTCATCAAACCAGGGGTTTCTTGCTAGTGTGCGGGAGAAACCTAAAACATCAGTTGCGGCTTATCTAATGGCTTGTTGGCATCGTAGCCATTGTTCTTCGACATTCGATGCTGGTGGTATTGTGTTAATCGAGAAGTTTAGGGATACGTGTTGCGCGAAGGTCTTGGCGGTCTCTTGCGATTGCAGTATTTCGGCACTAAATTTGTTTACAGTATTTCTGGATTGCTGTGGTGTTCTTACCTTGGCTGCAACAAGGTAGTGGTCCGAGTCGATGTTAGCTCCTCGGAATGTTCGGACATCCAAAATACTGGATGCGTGACTCTTGTCTATCGCTATGTGATCAATTTGGTTGACCGTTCGTTGATATGGAGACCGCCATGTCCCCTTATGGATATCGAGGTGAGGAATAGTGGCATTTCGTTCCGTTGCGAAGTCAATTAGCCTAAGTTCGTTACCAGACGTGTTGTCGTGTAGGTTATGTTTCCCGACAAGACTGCTAAAAATGACTTCTCTTCCTACATTTGCGTTAAAATCTCCCAGCACGATTTTAACATCGTACTTCTCAAGAGAGCTCTCTTTTATGTTTAAATTTTGTAAGAATAGTTGTTTCTACAAATGAATGAATATAGAATGTGTATAAGGAAATGGAATTTAGTTGACAACCATAATTAATTGCTGTCGGAGTTACTCTTGGTAAGTTGACAGAGTTCTTCTAACATTATTTTTAAATTTTGCAGTTCTTTAAAACCTTAGATTCTTGCTTTAAAATCAAGTGAATAAGTGTTGTACTCGATAAAACAATGGTATTTCCTTTGTTTGTTTAGAACTTGAAAACAAACATTTGGAACAAATTTACTTGAGCTGGTACTCACGATGAACTAAAAAAAACGTTCGAGTTGTATCAAAAGTCATGATTGGCTTACCTCAACTCAGAGGTACCAATTTATAAAAAAACAGGAGTCCCGCCATCATGCAAGCAGAACACACACACCGCTAAGCATTTAATGAATGCTGAGGACCGTCCATCTTTCATAACCAATTAATCATACAAATTGAAAGCTCCCTTTAACATTGATGATAATAAATTCATTGATCTTATTCCCGAAAAATATTAATGAAATTTTTAGCGGGTACTTTGGACTTCATCGATAATGCTAGTTTTCTACATCGCGTACATTTGTTTAAAGTGTGATGTGGTATTATAAAATATTCATGCGTAATTTAATATGAAATAAATTTGCAATATTTACCTTCATACGTGTTTTTAAAATTTGTAAGTGGACATTGCCACTTTAGAAGGTGTTTATGATTTCGCATTAATATCAATAAAAAAAACATTGAAATTCAAAGGAATCTCTCCAAGTTCACGCTCAGAATCACCCTTCACTCTCGACGCATCTCAGGTTCCCCAAGTGTAGATACATAACTTCTGTTCGGCAAAAAAAAAATCTTCTTACCGAATAGGCTTAGGCAATGAAATTATTTCCCATTTCAATCACCGTAAATTCATGTCGAACATATTTTTATAATCTGCCATCATTCATATTATTAACAATTCTTGTTTTCGTTGTTATTCTCAGTATATTATGCGATGCGTCTCCCTCCCAGCCTGAGCATATCAAATTCACCCAGAAGTATCGAAGCGTTCGAAATCGACTATTCGTAGGCCAACTATGTACGAATAAAAGAATGCCTCGTTGCATCAAGGGAACTCGTACCTACGTAGTGCGAGGTAACCGAGAACACAAGTTTAAGGTCTCAAAAGCGCAATGTGCAACAGCAACAAAATGCATCAACTGCCAGGCTGCATTTTCACAGAGAGGCTTACATACGCGCACATACGTGGAAAATCAAAACCAAAGTCAATAGTGCATAAACGCAATCAAAAGTATCAAATGGAATATGATGCCTGTAGCCGCAAAAGTTAATTTTCGCGTTGCCATGGTGGTTGGTAGGCTATGCGGAGAAACCCAAACCCAAATCCAAATGCAAAAATCATTCTGTCAGATTCAATGATGCTCGTTTGGATGCCACTCCGCTCCGCGTCGACCACTTTTACTAGTATTCGTGTGAGCGACGCAATCGAACCAATTCTTAATTTACAGACTGTGCTCTGCCATTCGGGCGGACAGATGCTGGTGAGATGGATGCAGATTGTGCGCAAAACATCTGCGTTGAAGAGGAGACTTGAATAAAAGTAGGTAAGATGAACGTCTTACTTAACCACTTGGACTGAAGTAAAGTGGTGTCTTTCCTAGCTCCCGATACCGATAAATACGTTCGAGTATATTTGTATCGGGTTCTCGAAATTGACGTGTTGGTTGAACGTTAAAAGCATTGATGGGTTTTTACAGACTTCTATAGAGCAAGTATCTACCTATTGGTATTGTGAATAAAAGAACGCAACATTTTATTCAAATGTATTAGTCAACTTTTCCCATTAAATAAGATTAAAACTTATTTATATGATTCTAACATTACGATGATAGCGGAACTCAAAAAGAGTGGTTTTTAGAATTCCGTCCGTGTCGGTTCGTCTGTCCATACAAGTCTCTCCAGCCTAAACGACTTGGCCGATTTCCTTCAAACTTCGTATCCAGCGTTTCTTGGTCATAATTCTAGGCCATTTTTTTTTGCTTTTAGCCATGATATTCCTGGTACCTGCCATATAAAAATCATACATAACTTCAATTTCCTCAAAAACGGCTCCAAGGATTTTGATTAAATTTCATATAGTATACTGTGAGCATATCAGTTTCAATAAAACTGCATTCCCAGTTTTTTTTCGAGAAAATCCATATAACTAATTTTTGCATGTAGGCCATATAAAGAGAGTTGTCAATTTGTCAATTTTTTTTGCTTTTAGCCATGATATTCCTGGTACCTGCCATATAAAAATCATACATAACTTCAATTTCCTCAAAAACGGCTCCAAGGATTTTGATTAAATTTCATATAGTATACTGTGAGCATATCAGTTTCAATAAAACTGCATTCCCAGTTTTTTCGAGAAAATCCATATAACTAATTTTTGCATGTAGGCCATATAAAGAGAGTTGTCAATTTGTCGCAAGCTATTTTGCCAAATTGAATAAAATTTAATTTATTAATTACTATTCCTGTTTTCTTAAGTTCCACATAATTGATTTTGGACCAAGTATCCCCAACCGCAATTTTCAGTTTCATGAACACCGATTGCTTTCATTTACGGAATAATCTCATTTCGAAATTATTTATATCCTTCTAGCATTATTAATCGAAATAAATATTATTGTGTATTTTGGACAAATTGTAACAAACTTCAAATTAACTACGTAGCTGTGAAAGTGAGAGTTGCGTACGACCCAGTCATGCACCCACCACTCGTTTTTAACGTTTTCATATAAAAAGGTTTTCGGTAAAATTTGATAAAATTCGAAAAAACAAGGATGCTAGAGCAGATGGGATACCAGCCGAGCTTTTAAGATCAGCAGGAGATGGCTTGCTTAGGAGCATACACCAACTTAGCTGCGAAACTTGGTCAGACAAAAGTACACCTGATGAATGGAGCCTTATCATCGTATGCCCTATCCACGACAAAGGAGATATTCTGAAATGCGCCAACTACAGAAGAATCACTGTCCTAAACGTCAGTCGGTCGCATGTAAAATCCTGTCAGTCATACTGTGTGAACGCCTAAAACCATTTGTCTACAACCTGATTGGCCCTTATCCGTGTGGTTTTAAGCCATAAAAGTAGTGCATTTGCGTGTATTTAATCGTAGGCAGCCAAAAAATGGGTTTGCTTGTAAATGAGAACAAAACGAAGTATGCGTTGTTATCAAGAAAGGATTCTCAACATCGTTGACTCGGCCAAAACGTCACTATACGGGTAGCTATTGAAATTATATATACAGTTAACACGCGAAATTACGTCAGTCAAGATATCAAGCGAATAATTACTCTCGCCAAACGCTGTTTCCTTGGGCTAAGAAGGCATCCATGAAGTAAAGCCCTCTCGCTTGATATTCGGCCCAAGATTCAACAACGAACTCTACGGAATTTACAGCGACGCTGACCTGATCAAAAAGCTTCGAAGTCAGCAACTCAGATGGCTGGGACACGTGAAGCGTATGGACAACAGCGCCCAAATCCGTTGAGTCTTTGAGTCCACCCCGGACGGCCAACGCAGCAGAGGAAACTCCACCTGAGGTGGCGCTAACTATTGGAGAGTGACCTTAACGGAGGCAACTAGCTAAATACTGAGCTGGCTGGAAAGGCTTGTTGGTTGAGGCTGTGGTTCACCCTGGACTGTAAGCGTCATCAAAAGTAAAGTATAGTAAGAAAAAGATTTCGATGCAAAATCATTGGTGATGATAATATAAAGATTTCGACTTTAGATCATTTAAACCAACGCAAACTGATTGGTGACCTTTCTCTATAAACACCATTTGTATACCCTAATCTGAGAACGGCTGAGTTACGTTGACAATAGATGCTTCTCGTAGAATTTGTAAGATCATCGCTCGAGGAGGGCCAGTGAAAAGATATTTAGGAGTGACCAGTTGATCGCACTGACGAGACGACGAATCAAAAATTGGGAGTGACAGTGATTTTAAATATTTGTTCACTTCTACTTGGACCAAATAAAGAGTTCATATACAAAATTTAATCAGACTAACTAAATGACAACGTACGGATGGACAGGAAGTAATGGCTAGATCGACTCAGTTTTCGATTCGACATATATATAATATGTCTTTCTAAATTATTTCTCTCTATTATGGACTATGTGTTGAAACTAATATCTACATCATTATTGGATAGGTTATAATTATTTGCTTTGAAAAGTAATATCTCAGCTAATATGTGAAATGTGTCATGTGTGTGTTCGCTTCAACAAACTTCAACAAAATTACATAGCGCTTTCGAGACGCTTACGTTACCTAGATGTTTTGGAAAACTGAAAATGTATGGCGAAACTTTAGTATTCAAATGAAGCTGGGAGAATTTAACCCAAAGGTAGAAAAAGAAGACATCTTTGCAAAATTATCGGAAATCAAGACATCATTTCTGGCAATGGACTTGGGCAAATTGACTTCGCAGCCAATGAAATACCATTATAGCCAGTACAGGGTTTCATCACCTCGATATCCATGAGGGGACATGGCGGTTTCCATATAAACGAACAGTCAATCAAATTGATCACAATTCGATAGACACGAGGCACGCATTCAGTTTTTGGGATGTTAAATGGTGCGTGCGAAGTTAACGAAGATCTTCAATCAATTTTCTTTTGGACAGAATTAAACGGACTTGCTCTAAGTCCCACCAAATCCAAATATCTTATAATTTCTAAGACTTAAGTAGACACGTTTTGCTTACCTTCAATCAAACTTAACGGGTTAGATATTGAGTATGTAACTACTGCAAGAAATCTATGTGTAACATTCACAAACCACCTTGCATGGGACTGTCACATACGTCTTGCTCTAGGTAGGATGTACGGGGTCCTAAGAATGCTCTGGGCATCCCAGAATATAACACCAGTAGCAACATGCAAAATAATAGCTAAAACTCTTCTCGTCCCAATTATGCTTTTCGGTTGTGAGATCTTTGGTAACTGCAATACCAGCTCAAGCGTAATCTTAATGTTACTAACAACAGCATCGCACGATACATTTATAGACGTAGACGATATGACTACATCTCCGCTTTCTCTAAGTCAATATACGGCATTACTCTGGATAACCTTATAAAATTTAGGACTGTTGCTCTGCTGCATAATGTTATAGAAACCCGTCAACCACATTATTTAATTAACCATGTCAATTTCTCACGTTCCTTAAGAATCATGAAACTAATTCCGACACGCTGTACTTATTTAGTTTCCAAGTGCCAATTTTTAATTCATGTTACCAAACTGTGGAATTCCCTACCTCTTACTGTTCGGTTAAAGAGTCGCACAATCCAATTTAGGAAAACGCTCTGGCAACACTTCGCGTCACTTTAATGATATCAATTTTTTATTTTTTTTTAGTTTTTATTTTCATATTATTTTCTTAAATATATTTCTTTTAATTTCAATTCTAATTCTATTCTTCTTTACTTTATAGTTTCATATTAATCCTGAATTATTTGTAAGACAATCATACAAATTTAATTTTATTTTAAAATTGTCATTTTAATATCGCGCATTCTCTACTTAATGTAATACCTAATTTTAAAATGTTCGATTCTTCACTAATTTATAAGATATTGTATCTTAAAGTGTTAAGACTTTACAATGAATAAATCTAAATCTAAATCTAAATCATTGACAACAACAGCACCTCAGAAATTAAACGAAGCATTACTCTTGTCAGCCGCTGTTTCGTCGGGCTAAGAAGGCAATTCAGTAATAAATCCCTCACTCGAACTACTAAGGAGAACCAATAACCAATCATTCCAGTCCTGCTTAACGGGGCAGATGCATGGACCGTGCAATGGACGAAGAAATTCTGGGCCGATTTGAGAGAAAAATTCGTCGGTCGAAGATTCAACCAAGAACTATACAGAAAACTATATACAAAAAACTATAATAAACCCCCCTCTGATTTTAAACGAGTCCATGCCCGTTTCAATAATGTGATTTACATCTGCTATGTGATAGTTACTTGCATTTAATATTGATGATATCAATAATGATGCAAATCGGTAAAGGCAACAGAAAACAATGATTTCACGTACAAAGCAAGCACTAATAATTCCATTACTATAGCCTAGTAACTAATTCCAAAATATATTAAGTCGATAGCTATAATTTTACTTGCAACAATTGCAAATGTAAGGTCCGTTGAATTTCTGAGAAATGCGTATACATATTGCGCAAGTCTGCTGCCATTAGATCTTCTCAAAACTCGCGAATTCCTATCGAATCAACAGCCACTAGCTCTAGACGACTTCCACATATCCACAGGTTCCCATTATCGCCGTCACTACTTTGTACTTGCTGATTGCCAATACCAGCGAAGTGCACAAATGAACCAAAAGACGGAGAAAAAAACGAAACTTTTTTTTTCGAGGAAGAAATCGTCAACATAAGTTATGCGTAAATAATGAATATACATATCTGCGCGATATTTGTGCAGATCCAGTGCTGTAGCATCCGCACATAGCTGCCGGTCTTAATACCGCAGCCATTCAGGGAGCGGCAAGTGCATAGCTCGCAGCGCAATACTCTCTGAGAACTCAGAGTGCTCCAACTCTGCTCCAACTGTTAGGCTCTGTGTTTTTGGAGCCGAACAAAAACTCATAAAACAACATTAAATGTAATGTCATTTCCCTGATGATGTCACCTCTCCTCCGATGCCTGCAATGATGTTCATCTCGCTGCCGCTGCTGTTGATGATGATGGTGATGGTGATGGTGATGATGGGGCAAAAACTAGACCTCGGCTAGAAAAATGACGTTGCGAACATAAATGTGACAACATTCCATGTCGTTCACTATTGTGGCAAAATGAGGCTTTGGCCAGACTCTCCATTACCCCACTCCGGTGTGCACTGCGCAGCATCGTCTTTAGGACACTACCACCATTCGTACCGAACATCCGCTTTCGGTGAGCACATTTTTGCTGTCGAAACTTAATATGGGCCTTTCGGCCGCGCCGCTCCGCAACTACAACGCGATGCGAATGTCCTCTTAAATCATCGGTTTTACCTGGTAATTTCATCGCGCACCATACCCCATGCCCCCGCCCTTCGGTGTTCCGATATGTTTGAGCTCATAATGGACCGCACCGAAATCCACGCATGCGTCCATTGCGCTGCGCTCTATACTCTCATTATGATTCTCACTTATAAGACCTTTAACATTTTTTTGCGTCGGCAATTTCCACCAGCCCCCTGTTGCATGAGTCCCAAATGTGTTGGTCTTGATCCGTTGCTGTTATCTATATATCTTGTCTTTCGTTCCTTCAACTAGTGGAACTAGTACTTGGCCAAACTACTTTGGCGGACACAGAGTTGGGAAAAATCTGTTTTTTTTTTTTTGTGCTGGGCTTTTGTCTTCAGTTGCGCGCTGCCTTTTGCAAGATGTCGTCTTCGATCGGTCTCAGCGGCAGATGCTCTTTTCTTCTGCGCGTACCATCGCGTCTTAGTCTCAGCTACTGCTGCTGTTTGATGGTTTTCATATTAAATAATGCGCTAGGGCATGGACAAAAAAACACACACACAACCACGCAAAACGGACGACACAGCAACAAAAAAGGTATGGAAAGATGCGATCAGCGTAATTGTAGCTCATGAGCCCGACGGACCTAGAGCGCGATTCTGATGTGCATCTATGCGAACATACAGAAGTAGTAGCTGCGGTGGCCGGGCCACTTTTTTTTCCAGTGTATACTTAGTTAAAATGGATTTTTCTATAAAATTCCAGGCTGCTGGCGAAATTTATGTAACATAGAAGCTAATCAAGAAGAATTGGATGATGTTGTGCAGGTGAAATTGTTTGTTGTGGAATAACCGCTTTTTGTGTTAAACGTTTTCGTTTAGAGCCTAGATGGTAAAGGAATGCGCGCTTAAAGAATAGATGCTTGCAATTGACGGTAGGCAACCTTTTTGGTGTTGGCTTTAAAACTGGAATTTTTAGTATTAATTGTAACAGCCGTTGTTAAGGCAGTCGTAAAGGAATTCACTTAGAATGGTGATTCAATATATTGGGTTCTGTCAAGAAAAATTGAAAACACCGTTGCTGCAGTTGACAGGTTAAAGTTGAGGCGATCGACATCACCAGGACTATCACAAATGGCATATTCAATACCATATAATATGTAATATATAGAAGCATACACGAATCAAATAGAGGAATGACACATAGCAACAACAATTTAGCAGTGAACACAAAAAGAAAAGGCCTTACCATGCCAACGAATATTGTTGCTAAGCATTATAATAACATCTCGTCAGAATTGAATCGAAATATCCGGCATTAAAAGTTTGTACAACGCATTTACCCAGATACTCCATTCATTTATATAGGCGATGTTATACTTTTCTTACAAAAAATTGCTTCTAGTGAGGGTTCTACACTTTTGGATCTTTTTCAAACTTTCGCAAGATGTAGGGCAGTGAAATAACTACCTGAATGTTTTTTGAAGCCTGTAGCCCGCGCATAGTATCCCAACCCACTAACCACAAGAGCACTGCACCCAGAATATCCGACTAACTCTCCTAGACTAAAAACATCATTGGGTAAAAACCCAAAACCTCTTTATGCCTCTAAATGCTTACTATACTCTTGACGACCGTGCTTTTCTAAATTAAAGGAGATACTGTTTGTGTCTGTATTCAAAGAGCTCTTAAAAGAAAAGATTCAACAAGTAGCAGATGCCTCAACCTGCTACTATGTGATCTGCTTACAATACTTTCAGAAAATACCATGAAATGTAAAGGCGGGTATAATAATTATTTCGACGACATCAGCAGACAGAGTATCTTGCTGAGACAAGACAGCCTTCCCTTCATTTTGATTCTGATCACATTGGTCCAATTATTCAGACCAAACGCACTGATATCTTTCAGACCGCAGCTTCGGTCTTCTTGCCGCCTCGAACCTGCAGGATAGGATTCAAAGATTCACTTAACTGGACCATTACTGTTCATTTGCTTGGTGTGGCTGAGACAGTGCAATCGACATAATAGTTTTTGGTGCTACATTGATACAACTCACAAAGCTCGCAGTTGTTTCGTCTAACCGGCGATAATGCAAAAGTTAATTTTCGGTGGAAAAACTCGTGGTGACCAAAATAATGATTTTTTCTTTCATTTAAAACAATGGCTTCCGCATTTAATTGGCACCGTCTGTGTCACATAACACGCAATACATTGAAATTTGCTTGTGAAGAAATGTCGTTCTTCGTAGAGTGGGCTATTGTTAAAAAAAATTCCTATTTCTACCTAAACACTGGGTGCGTGGAATCATTAAAGAAATTTTGTTTTTTCTTTTAATTCTTTTTCATTTTTCTTCATGTTAAAAATAACTTACATGCTAGACAAAAATTCATGAAAACTTATCAATTACTTAACTAACTTACTGGGTGCTATAAATTAAACTATAACTTAATACTAATGCAACTCGGCATATAATCTTATTTAATTGTTTAAATATACATTTATATTTTTCTGCCCAAGAAACCATTTTCGAAAGATTTGGTATCTAATGTGATTTTTTTTGTTTCATTTAAAACTAACTTACTGATTAAAACTACTTACGGGCGAACTAAAACTACTTAAAAACGAATTAAAACTACATAAATATACGTCAAAAACTAGAACAGCCACAGCAGCGTTTTTTTTTTTTAGTTTTCTTTTTGTGCCACCCTGACTGTTGAACCTACCCTAAACCCTAAGCCAGCCATACAATTTTCGTTAAGTCAACTATCGATAACTACGTTAACCACCACAAGAGGTTCTTCTCTTGCAACCTTCTCCGACGGTCCTAATCGGACACACTCCTGCTGAACCGCAGGCGCTCTGCTCCGCCCGTGATAGATTAGCGGAGCCACCGATATATCCTGTATGAGCCCTCGAGTATCCAAATGTAGAAAAGCTTGCTGCGTGAAACCGAATGAATTTCACCAGAAAATGGTCGATTATGTTTATGTTGGCCCCGTTGTTTAGGACCTGAGTGCAAAGCCGCATACCACAGCATTTATAGAGACGAACTATACAGAGCCGTGTCTAGTTTAAGTAACTCCTCCGTTTGTGTAGGTTGACAATGGAGTATTCGCGCTGCTCCATCAGGGCCGGAAACGACCTTACCGACAAATTCGATACCAACAAATGATTTAGGCAAGGCGATGCGCTAACATGTGACTTCTTCAATTTGATTCTTGAGAGGATTGTGCAAAACTCACGAGCCAACACCAGAGGCAAAGTTTCCCAAAAAACGGTACAACTACTAGCATACGCCCGAATTGGGCAGAATCTCCCCATTGGCAGATATAACTTTGAGGTAGTATGGGACTTTGTCTATCTTGGCTCCGAAATTCACATCGTTGCATAAGATGTGTGAGCGGTTGCTCCCTCCTGGCGGAATCAACAATTATCCGAGATACTATTCAGTAATTCCTTTAATACCTGTCTTTTTCTCCAACCAGTTATCAGCGTCCAACAAAAAAGAGGAACCGATCACTTTGCTCTGCAAGAGCCTTATCAAACTGTCACTATTGGAACCATTTTGCATTTGACGCTCTTCCAAACGCTTTGGCGCATTATGACATTACTTTTGCCCCATCTTGTATAATAATGATGATTTATTAAAAAAAATGATCTATTGCAGCGAATATATTTTAAAGAAGATGTTACAGATATAGCAGTACTCGGTCCTAACAATTTATTATTTTACTTAAAGTCATATAAAGCACTCCTGGTCCGGCACACGCGTAAATTACAAGTAAATCAATGTCACAACTCACGAAGAAATTCCACATCAGACCGCTAATGCAAATGCAATCTTTTTCTCGCTGACACACTATACGCATACAATGCGTAAGTACTTTATCTCAATTTCAGCCAGCCTGACGAACAGGTGCCTTTCGCGTTTCAGTGCATCTACTATACGAGCTTCGACAATCCACTGGATAGCGATCAGATTGATGAGTGAAATAAAATATCTTCTGACGACTTTTCGTCGGCACATTTAATGGCACTGTCTAAACATCAAGTTCGGGTCCAAGGAACGCCTCACGTCGCTGCTGCTGCTGCTGTGTATCTGAGCACACAAAAAAAACATCTTTGAAATTAGTTTGCAAAAAAAAATTCTTTAAGAAGGGGGGTTAAGAGACGAGGTCAAGACAGAAAAAAGACGAAGAAAACAACTTCAATAAACAGAAACTTGGGACGAAAGAAGGAAATCGTCGCACCGGCACACACAATAACCGTTGCTCTGCAGCCCCGGCCATCAATGGCTGGATTGGATGGACGAGGCGCGCAGTCGCCGCAGTAGACGCACAAATGAACGCCAAAGCCGAACGCAACGTGCATCTTTTGGGTACACACCAGTGCAAGAACTAAGCTGGCATCATCATGAGATCGGTCGTCGTGATCCATCTTCTCGCCCCTTTCCAATGTGGCCTGCCAAACAAAGACATTTCAGCTGACCATGTTGTGTTTTGGTATTTTCCATCTTGAGATTGGTCAGTTCCACAACTGCATGTCTTCTTTGGCTGTATTCTTGTTGTTGTCGGTGGTGGATTTTGCGTCGTCGCGTCGTGTCTTTTTATGTGTACTTAGATCAAGCGGTCAATCAACGAAAGATCAATGCATGATGAGATGACGATGATGTGAGGGGAGAGAGTGCCCCTAAGACCGCTTTTTATTTCGCTGGCGATTATTTCTTGAGAATATCTGCCATTTTTGTCTTGGGCAACCGCCATCCCCTCACTCATCCTACTGGCTGTCCCCGATGCAATAGGCCACTGAACTTTGGCGAGATAATGGCCACGTTTGGCGTTTTCTTTTTACTTGTGTTTTGATTTTCGAATTTGTCTTGTTGACGTCGATTAGTGCACGCGAAGCAGAAGCCACCGATCATCAAGCCGCACGATCGCTCTATCGATCGATGTCACGAAACGAAAAAATATTCGGGGGGGAACAAACAGAACTGAATTTAGAATGCAGCGGTGTCGGCGGCGGCGGGCGTGTCCACAGTTCACAATTCTAAAAATAATAAACGGTCTTCCTCTGTCGGACGTGTTGCTGCATATCTCTACCTACCAGAGTGAGCGGACCGCAAAGGCTAACCGAAATGCCCACATCTAGCCAGGTTATATCTATATATCTGATGGGTATTGGGTATGGTCACTTGTGGATAGGAAAATCTATCTAATTGCTATGCACCATCAATATTTGGACTGTCAATCAATTTCGGCTAACATCGTTTTGTACTGTGCGCGAGTAGATGTATGCGCACACGCTCTGGACTAAACCAGAGAGAAACAGCGACATGTAGATGTACCGTCGTCTATCGCACGAATATGGCGGTGTGTCGGACTTGAGCTTGATCGATATGCATTGGATTTGTAAGTGCGATCGCGGTATTTGTTGTTGTTGTTGGTGGTGGTGTGCGTGACGTTAGCGCGTCTACTATGTTTTTGATTTTGTCAAATTTACATACCCAGGGTGTTTCAGACTTGGGGAATTTCTACAGACATTGTTGCCAACTGGCCTGTCAGTGATGATTTACAAATACTATTTGCATATCTGGATTGGTTTGATTGAGTGATCTTATTTATGCTCCCGACGTTCTCCAATGGGTCAAATTTATTCAAGAATTGTCATAAAATTATGATTTATGCTATCATGTCTTTTTAATTTACAGGGATAGGTTCATAAAAAGCGTTTAAACTGTACACCCCAAGAACTAGCGGAAGCCCTAAGCTGCTACTGAGTAGATATTACTGACATCTGGAAAATACAATGCGATGAATCGAGTTCAAGTAGAAGCTTGCAAAATTGTAACAATCCACATCTAGCCCGAATTCGCCAACATAACTTACTTTACTTAACAAGTTTCCCTACTTGTTGAGATTCTCTGAATCTTCGATCTTTTGCAATTTAGGGCTGTTGCCGGCTTACAATGGCCAACAAACGAAGGTTTTTGGCCGATGAGAACATTCGTGGTGTCCGTTTCTACATTTTTGATGTCACATTCCACGCTGATGATATCCATCGTGGTGGTGGCCTGATCATTCTAACTGCACGTCGTGTATTGTGTGAAGCAGCGGGTTCACATGTAATTGAACCAGTTCATATGTGTGAAATCCAATGCCCAGAAGTTGCTGGCAGTGGTATTTACGGAGTCTTGAATAGGCGTCGGTCGTGATCATGTTTTCGAGGAAAGTCAAGTCGTCGGAACCATAATGTTGGTTGTCAATGAGTCTTTTGGTTTCAACGCTGGTTTGAGTTCGAATACTGGTGGCCAAGCCTTTCCACTGCGTGTGTTTGATCATTAACAAGTTCTTCCCGGTGATCTAGTGGACGTCTCAACTAAACAATACCAAATCGTGCAGCATACACGTCAAAGTAAGGGTCTTAAGGAAGGTCTTTCAGATCATACCAAATTGTAAATGCCGCAAAGCACCCAGTTGCCGCACAGTACCCAGTTTGAGGTTAGAGGTTATATTCAAGATGATATAACCTGCGCACTGTGGACATGGTGACGACCTCACGAAGAAATTCACTGTGCGTAATTTTTTTTTCGGCAACCGTGAAATAATACATGATGTGTATGTGCCGAAACATTAACATAACAATCCTGGCAACCCGCAAACGTAATTCATCAATTAAGAACGGCTGGGCCGATTTGACTCAATTTTTTTGTGAGTTGTTTGTAATTGCCAATTGTGTACAATTTTTCCAGAATGGCTTTTCGAATAGAATAACAGAAAATTCTTAAAACGCTTAAAATGTAGAGTTAATTTGCGCTGCTTTCGTAAACGATTCCGCTAGAGAATGCTAGAGAACTACATTCGTACAAATCCATTGACAGCGTGACCGACCAGGATAAAGCGACGGAATTTTCGAACTCGCTTAACGTGCCAGGAAATCCGTAGCATAATTTTCAGCTTATCGATCATTAATCATGTTGCGCAATCCGAATCATCCGAAATTGTGCGACGGTAAGCTATTGTCCGTCAAGAAACTGATGAACAATGTGATGCAAGCGACGATCATTAAGGGCAAATCTATATGGAGAGGAGGACCTTATCCCAGGAATTCCGATTATTCCATTTGAACTTCCATTCCAGTTCAAAAGGATTCAGTTCCTCGTTCGATGACAATCAATAAATCGCAAGGCACGGTGAGCTGTACGTTACCTGTTCGCCTGTTGTTTCTTTATCTTTATCATTCATTATCATATCGCTATGTACTGATTTCGATTGATTCTATTCCAATAAATAACATTGAAATTTGAGCTATCTGAAATTTTACTTTATCTGAAGGCGTAAAATTTGGGCGAGACGAAAGTCGACGGGTGTTTCTAATATCCGTCGTTCACAACATCGACCGCTTTGAGTTAGTAATGAACTGTTTCTACCTCGGCTATTAAATCGAACGAAGAACTACCCTTGTCAAACGCTGTTTCTTCAGGCTGAAAAGAAAATTCATAAACAAAGCCCTCACAAAAACTACTAAGAATCTTTAATTTTCAAACAGAAGCTAGACGCCGCAGGAGTATTCGAGTCGAAAACCTGGACAAAAGTCGATTTCCTAAAAAGTAAAAAGTAAAATTTTACATGGTTTCAAATAAATGTAATGATGCAATGCTTTTTGATAAAGTTTGTCGCATCCGCGTAAGTTCAAAGCGAACTGTTTTTTTTTATTATTATTGGTTCTTTGTTAAGTATTGCAAAGAGAGTAGTACTGTGTTCATCCCTCTGAAAACAGTTGCATAATTCAATCAGCTGTTCTGCAGCTGTCATCAAACCGTGTCGCCAAACATACCAAAATACCGAAAATTAGTGACAACAAAAAACATATACAAGATGATATATTTGGCGAAGATAAACGTTTTTATTTAATTCAAATGTAAATATAATTATGGGCTCTTATCAGTGTGGTTTTAGCCAGGAAAGTCCACAACCGATCAAATTTTTACACTTTGGCAGATCCTGGAAAAAAACCCAAGATGTCCAAATCGATACCCATCACCTATTCATCGATTTCGAAGCCGCATACTACAGCATTTATAAAGACGAACTATATAGAGCCATGTCTAGTTCTGGAGAATTCTCTCTGCTCCATCAGGGTCGGAAACGACCTCACCGACACATTCGATCCCAAAAAAGGATTTAGGCAAGGCGATGCGCTAGCATGTGACTTCTTCAATTTGATTCTTGAGAGGATTGTGCAAAACTCACGAGCCAACACCAATTTTCCAAAAATCTGACGTTCCTCAGATGATAAGGAACGTTAACATATGGTTTAAGAAACATTTCATGAACTACCGCGCTGAATTGGATACGTTGATGGAACAGAAATAAAATTAGCTGAGGAACCTTGTGAAGATATCGATGGATACTTTACTCGGCACCACGTGTAATACGTAAAAGCACAAGTAGTTTGCACCTATAAAAAGAGAGTTCCTTATATGGTTTTTGGAGTGTACACTACAGCAGAATAAAAAGAAATTGCGATATATTGACAAAATCATCACCGACCAGATTTTGGTGGATGTTACTCACCAAGTCATTTCTTTGGCTTTATAAAGCTCGGCAGAAAGGCCGTTATAACCGGCAGCGTTGTTACGCTTGAGTTTAGATATTGCTATCCTCACTTCGCTTAAGTCGGGAAGTTCGTAGTTTTCGCTGTCGTCGCCAATATTGAATGTTTCGTTCTTCCTGACAGCGCATCAACAGCCCATCAAACCTAACCTAACCAATCTCTTTTTGTGTTCTAAAATAGGAACGAGAAATTCCGCTCTTCGTTGGTGGATATTCCGGTAGTGAACTTATTTCAATTCTACTGTTTATTCCTTTTTTAGCTGTTGTTCGAGACATCAACATATTCTGTATGGAAATCGAATGTAATATGGATCTCTGAAATTATTCCGCATATTTCTCCATACGTTTTATATATTACCGAAGGGTAGATGCTCCTACGTCTACCGAAAACTTGTTCCAATAAGGACAGATTTTGGAAATATACATATTTTGAAACAAGGAAATGAATTCACTAGAAAAGATTTAAAAAAAGTTTTACCTAAAACACTTTTTGTATTCCCACCACCCAACAACTTTCTTCCATTGACTCTTCCATTTTACTTCAACCATGAACGTTTTAGTTTATTAATCCTATACTTGGAGCTTTCTCCAATCTTGGTATAGAATTTGTGGGCTGTGGGTTTCTATGAAATGGAAATTTAATTGATTGTTAACTTTAAGCTTAAACTGGTGAGTAAATTACCTCAAACGACTCAGCATTGTCTTCGATTTCATATACCACAGCTTTCCGTCCACCGGTGGCTTGCATGTAAAGGTTGAGGCTTACATATCGTTTTTTCACTTTGCCGCAATTTTAAATGTTTAGTCACGTTTTTTTAATTTTTTTTAACAAAGATTAGGGATTTGAAGTTAACACCCCTATTAATTTTTTTTTTTTGTTTAAAAATATGGAAATAAGTCCTCTTTATGTTGATATTTTTCATATTTTTGTTTTTTTTAGAAAAGTCTTTATTTTTTTTACTTCACCCTGCCATTTAGCTTTTGTTTAAGTATTACCATAAGCATTATTATTTTTTAACTAATTTTTTTAAATAATTCGAAAAAAATTTGTTTCAGGACATTTCCGGTTAAGAAAATTATTTTTGAATGAATGTTAGGAACCCGATGATCCTAACATTCATTCAAAAATAATTTTCAAGGGTGAAAATAAGTGTGAAAATTAACTATGTATCACAAAAGTTTCTTACTTGCTGGTCCTTTTACACAAGAACAACTTCAAAACTATTAGCCTTAGGTTTCTTAACTTTGGTTCAATATAGCTCGAAAAAAGATACATTTTTAGAAAAAATCAATAGTGGCTAGAAGGGATAGTCATAGTTCCCATCTTTTGTTCCAAAATCATTGCTAATGAGTTGGCAGAAGATAACCCACTTGAGTGTGTGAGTGTGATAGGTCCCAACAAGTCCAATACAAAATTAATCTTGGCTTAGCAAGGAAACTCTTAATTCGTATTACATATTTCCCACAAAACAAGACAAGGGTTTGTCTCAAATCAGAAAAAAATCAAATTCAACGCACAACGCGTATCCCTTAACCTCTCGATTAATACCATACCACCAGCATCGAATGTCGAAGAACAATGGCAACGATGCCAGCACCGGCTTTTCAGAAAAAATAAAAGAGAGTAAGAAAAGCGGGGGATCGAGGATTTAGAGAGGTGCCACTCCAGGAACGATGTTCGCAAGTTTTACCAAAGTGTAAAACGTCAAAGCCAAGGATACAAGGCTCGAACAGAACCTTGCCGAGATGAACAAGGAAATATCGTAGTTGAGACGCTGTCGATGCTGAGGATTTGGAAGAACACATCTGCAGACTGTTAAACTGCGATGACGAATAACATTCCGCTCTCAGGCAGTTAGAACCACTCAATATTGGCAACGACTGCGAATACTGCCAACCACCCGACCTGAGTGAAATGAATATAGCAATATCTAAACTCAAGCGTAATAAGGCTACCGGAAATAACGGCCTTCCTGTTGAGCTTTATAAAGCAAGCGGAGATAACTTGGTAAGAAACATCCACCAACTCATAAACCAAATCTGGTCGGAAGAAAGTATGCCTGAAGAATGGAACCTCAGCATCGTTTGTCCGATCCACAAAAAAGGAGACCCTCTAAGCTGCGCTTACTACAGAGGCACGCCTGAAACCGATTACCAACAACCTGATCGGCCTTTGTCAGTGTGGTTTTAGGCCAAGAAAGTCCACAACAGATCAAATTTTCACACTTCGGCAGATCGCATGCGACAGCATTTATAGAGACGAACTATACAGAGCCATGTCTAGTTTTAGTATACCGCCCAAACTCATCCGTTTGTGTAGGATGATGATGGAGAATTTTCGCTTCTCCATCAGGGTCGGAAACGACCTCACCGACACATTCGATACCAAAAAAAGGATTTATGCAAAGCGATGCGATATGATGTGACTTCTTCAATTTCATTCTTGAGAGGATTGTGCAAAACTCAAAAATCGGTACAACTACTAGCATACGCTGACGATATTGACACCATTGGTAGTACCCAACGTGATGTCATAGCCACATTTGCTGTTATAGAGAAGGAAGCGGTAGAAAAGGGTTTAGCATTAAATGAGGGCAAGACAAAGAATTGGACAGGACTGTAGTACAGGACTTTGTATATCTCGGCTCCGCTATTAACTCTGACAACAACATCTCGTCAGAAATCAAACGAAGAATTACTCTTGCCAACCGCTCTTTCTTCGGGCTAAGAAGGTAATTTAGTAGTCAAGCCCTCACTCGAACTACAAAGGAGATAAAATATAAGACCCTGACCCACTTCAAAAGCGGATGTAGAAATCCTTGGTCGATTTGAGAGGAAAATTCTTCGAAAAATCTTCGGTCCCGTTTGCGTTGACGGGGTATGGAGACGAAGATTCAACCAAGATCTATACGAGTTGTACAGCGACATTCCCCTGGTCAAAAAACTTATCTTAAAGTTGCCTCAAAAAATCATCTTCCAAACTAAAAAAGTGTTTTCAAATGAAACTTAAGAAGTGCTTGTCCCAGAAGACACAAATATCGCTGATGATAGTTTTTTATCTAACTGCAATGAAAAAATTAAAAAAAATTAGCACGTTATAGATTCTTTTAATGAATGATCGTCAGGAGATACACTGATAAATCATTGATTTCTTATTTTTTCAATTAATTTACTTAAAATTGATTAAAAGTTATCTGGAGATTCTTTTCAATTGCAATAAAAATATTTCGAAAAAAAAAAGTTTTCATAAAAAAATAATTTTGTCCATGTTTTAAACTGCTATGTGGCCGTAGAGGAATGCCTTGCCATAAGTGGCGCACATAAGTACAAACCAACTTTAACTAGATTGCTAAAATCCTGACCAATTGAAGACACACGCTTGTTGAGGCTCATGTGATTGTGATTTCAACCTGAAATTTGAAGAATAGTTTAAAAATAATTTTTAAAGTAGGAAGATGATTTTGGACATAGCTAGGTATCATGGTAACTTGAAAAGCATGTTAGTTGAGGGCCGGGTTTATCTCGGTAAGTATAGATCATTACTGAGTTTTTAGAGTTTACCCAAAATCTTAACTCAACTAGCTTTTCATTGATAAACCAAGGCGAAAGAAGAAAGGAAGACATAAAACATGCACGAATTCATAAAAAACGATTATTAGTCCTCCAAATTCTTGATGAAACAAATTTACTGCGGCGTCTGCAAAGTACAAAGCCCATGGATTTAGCCGGATAATCACACACCGCGCTATAAATTGCGGAAAAGGCGTAGTTTGCTTCGGTTACAGGACCGTCTGTAGTTAAAATGATGACATTATGAAGCGACGGTGTTTGAAGTGTTGATCAGTGCAATCCACACAGAAAGGAGATAGTCATCATCTTTTTCAAGCAGTTCTTCGTTTACAGAGTTGTTTAAAGTCTGTGCTACTGGTAACACGATCCTGTGTCATATAACTAAACTCTTGATGAGTTCAAATAAAGCTAACTGTATCATGTCTAGACACGCAACACATGGAAAATGAAAAATGTTGGGAAAATTTCCTCTAAAGTATTTTATTTTCGGTTGCATATCTGAATATTATTACGAACAACTCCCGTCCAAATGGTCGTTATAACCGAAATGTCACTTTATATGAAAATTTAACTTTAGGTACAATAAAAATACAAAAAGGTGATAATTATAGTTAGTAAAAACTGCACACTACTGTGAGCAAGCGCCGCCGTCGGTCCTCATATTGTCTCTGAAGATTTACGTCAGCTCACCTAAATAAAAACAGTTAATAAGCCATTAAAATTTGGTTTAGACCGTCACCTAAGTACTCGCAGCAGAACCAACTCAGTTCTAGATTAAGTAATCGAATTGCTATTGATAACTAGTAGGTTCATAAAGCTGATTACAAAGCACTGGACACACTGCACACTGCACACTCCGGGGGCAGCAACCATCATAAAAAAAGACCTCATCCTCACGACGGAACATCTTAATACACCACCTTGCGCCATTGTACACAACGCATTGCGTGTTTACACGGCGAGCAGTTGCAAAAAATAAATAGAAAAGGAATCCTAAACTGGTGAGTAAACACAAACACCGCCTCCATTACCCGTGTACTCACAAAACGGAGACTATCGCAACCGTCGACGTCGACATCGCCATCAGTCAGTCTGTTGGTCGTCGGCGACAACCATGAACCATCTAAGTACGCCGAGTAGCATCTAGTAGTCACCGACTAGATTTCTATTCTTTTTTCTTTACTTGTAACCGTAGGTGGAAGCAAAGTGCTGAGGACACCTCTCGAACGGCCCGGGTTGTCTGGGAGAGTTACAATTTGCATCCATAGACCACGCGTGGACGTGCTGACTATTAACGTGCGTGTGAGTAGCATGTGTGCCACGGCAAGAGTATACTGTGCTGAATTGTTGGACAAACGAACGAGCGAACCGTGCTCCCTTTTGTGAATCCATCGAACCACATTTTCTGCTCGGAAACGCATTTGCACGCATAATTCTTGAGTGCAGTTGAAATATGAAAATTGAGAGCAATTTGCCATCAGCAGCGTTCGACGTAATGCTATGCACCTACCAGTAGTACCAATGCACTGGGAGCGCAGGTCCTCGGACGGAGGGCGGATGCAATGCGATGGGTGGTGATGGTGGGTCATACTTTGGCTGAAGCGCGCTCAAAAAGAGTTTACACTCTTTGTCCTCGTTTTTTATAACATAATTTGCTTTTACCTTGCCTTGCATTGCAATTGTGTAGTGCAGCCAATAACGCACGGCTGCATCTTGTACGCCTGAGTTAGGTGGCGAATAAATTCGTGAAATGCGTGAAACAATGGTTGAAAGTTTGGCTGTTGGCCGCGTTCCAAAGGATGTGTGTAAAAGAGTTTTACTGTGTAGTTTCGAAGCAAATTTTTAACGCATTGTGGGCCGATATACAAGTAGCATATAAAAAAAAACCTTGAATGGTTTAATGTATTATTTCAATTTGCAATTAATTTTTGAAATCATAAAAAAATCAGTTTAGTCTATCAATAGGCATTCAATTAAAAAAAAACATGTTACATTGTAATACCATCGGCCTTTTCACTAAGAACACAACAATTTTTGCCTTGGATAAGAAATAGAATGGAGATAAACGGCGAACATTTATTCCGTTTAGCATTTTAAGTTCAGGTCTAAAGTAAATCTCGTCAATATGAAGAACACGAACACTTTCGTAGAGATCAAGTTTTATTGTTACACCAATTTTTTGCAATTTCGCATTCAATATTGTTTGAGCTCGTCTAACATTGTTGGCTTATAGACAAGTACTTAACTTTACAATATAAAAAGATAGAAACCTTTCTCAATAGAGAAATCTTTGGTCGATTTGAGAGGAAATTTCTTCGAAAAGACGAAGATTCATCCAAGAACTATACGAGCTGTACTGCTACATAATCCTAGTCAAACAACTCAGTATTGGACGTTTAACATGGCTAGGACATGTAGAACGAATAGATACCACTACTCCGGCTCGCAGAATCTTTGATTCTAAGCAGACGTCGGACGCAGTAGAGAAAAACCTCGCATTAATTTGCGCGCACAAGTAGAAACCGACCTCAACCAGCTTGGAGGCAGTTAGCTAAAGTTCGTGCTAATTAGAGAGGACTGTTGGTTGAGGCCCAGGTTCATTCCGGACTGTAGCGCCACTTAAGTATGCAAGTAAGAAACATTTCTCGAAAACAGATGATGAATTTCTTTTCAAATTATCAATTGTTTGAAAAGCTGCGTGGCACCATCTCGTTAAAACCTCATATCATCGATGCCAAGTCCATCTAATTTTGGACAACTATAGTCTTCCAACACGACACGATATCGTACTCAATGGATTGTAATAAGGAAAACTTGTATGGACCAAAAAATACGGTCCAAACCGTGATTGCTGATAAATCGTTAAGTTATGAAATATATTAAATCTCGAAAACTGTTCAATTACGGTAAATACGTTTTTTTAGCATCAGGTCCACAGATGATTCGAAGTCATATCTTATAGAAAAGTAGAACCACTCACCCCACTAAGGTGGTGATATCAAAATCATTGCATCATTTAATTCAAAGGTACGACACAGTTCCCCATTAAGTCTGTTTGTCGAAAAATGCGTGCTTCTTCTAAGTCCAAGAAACTAGAATCTCTCGAAAGTTTCATTTAATTCATTTTGATTTGAAGGGTTTGATGTATCTAACTCCCCAAATAATTGCTGGAGACTTTCCCAGAACCCCTAACATTTCGCTTAAAACCATACCACGAGCATCTTATGTCGATATCAGCAAGCTAACAAAATCAGTTGCAGCTGATGTCCTAGGTTTCTCAAAAACACCAATATAAAAATCCAACAAAGGAAAATTGCAGCTAAATACTCTCATTGAGCTTAATAAGCAAAGAAGGAGGGAAGAAGACCGACTTTTCAGAAAGAAGAGTAAAGAGAACTCAAAACGCACAATATGGAGATGTGCCACTCTACAAAATTTAATTAAGTAACAGTCAATGCTGACTGTTAAACGGAGACCAAGAGCAATCTTCCACTGTCAGGAAGAATACTAATGAACCGACCTGTATGAAGTGAGAAAAGCAATATCATAACATTAGCCGAAAAATGGCCTCCCTGCTGAAAGCGGTATAAAAACCCAGAGGTATATAGACCCAATGAAGATATTCCCTTAAGTAACATACACCAAAACTTGGTCGGATAAAGTATGCTTAGCATTGTTTGCTGCATATACACAAAAGGAATCCCTCTGAACTGTGCCAACCTCAGAGGTATATAACCTCAACATCACTAACAAGGTCATATCTGCTCATATAAGTGAATGCATTTGTGGTGATTAAACGTCCTCTGTGTTCAAACGGGGATATGTCTAGAAGCTCTTATATTCAAAAGCAAGGCAAATTCAAATTATGTGACCAGTTTGTAAAACTACATCGTCGAGGATTAAACATGAAATCTTTATCGTTTATATAGAAAACATTGGCCGACTAAAAGTCATGTAGTCTTGATAGATTTCTCTATTATATGATTCGAACAGCGGATTGCAGACTACTACTATGATTTGTTTTTATAAAATGGCGCTGCTAAGCTTTAAATGTCCTAATATGCGTTGTATAGCAATTGAAGTTTAGAATGCTCAAAGTTTACACTGATCTTAGCACCTGCTCTTTACGCAACTAGATCATGTGGGTTAGATAGATATGTCTGAGAGAATTTACAAAACCTTTTTGTAGACAATTTTTAATTATAAAAAATTATACTTTGCACTGCACTGAAATATCTGCCATTAACGGTCATAAATATTTCAAACCCATCCTTTCCATCGCAGTTGTATTATTTACCACAAAAAATTGGACCTCCTGTTTAGAGACGACCCAAAACGGCAAATTTGAGTGTTTAATACTCTTGGATGTTTATCCGATTTTAGCTATAAATAACCGCTGCACAAATTACCACTTTAATATAATATCTTTTTTTAATTCATGTAAGTACAACATTCCTAATGTTGTTATCGTGTAGAAATATCTATTCATCTATCCCCGTCACAGCTTTTGCCATGTTCAATAGTTGCTTTTATTACTTAAATTCATTAAAAATGACTTCTTATAATGGTCTAATCAAAATAAAGTGCGATTCCTTATTAGATTATAGACGTCGAAGACTAAATGTTATTTAAAACCGATACACCATCTTCGCCTGAGCTTTTCATCGCCACAAGGAGTCATAAAATATTTTTTTTTTAATAACTGAATAAGGCATACGTACGCTGAGCTGTTCACTTAAATGCCACAAATGCGTGCATCAAATAATCATAAAGCATCACATCGAAAGCAAAATCCTAGGCAGGTCGTTTTTGTTTCATGATTTTTAATATCACAGAAAAACATGCATATCAGACCGCACTCAAAGAACACGATGCTAACTAGGATGCGTAATTATTCATATTAGTCATTATCCAATCCGACTATCACTCTTTTTATCCGGCAATCAACACACAGAGTTTAGACTCCCCTAGTTTGAGAAGAAAAAATATGCAATACATATATAGGAGCAAATCACTTTTATGAAAAGATGTACAAATAGCCCCATCAATCATCTAATGATAATGGAATTTATTATAAAAAATGGATTTGAAGGTAAGCATTTTATAGCCTTCTGGTATACTGGTTGGCATCCCTTACATGTTTTAGTTGGGGTTAAAATTAAAGCGCCTGCATTTGCGCACAGAAGTACTGACAGTGAGAAGGGATCATTGCCCTGAGAGAATAAATACTCTGAGGGGCCTGCCGACACACCAAGGACCTCTTCTTTTTCAAAGGCGGCAGCGGAAGAATTTGCAAGAATAGTACAAAGAACAAAAATAATAACCTACGTGCGGTGGTCTGACAGTTGGAACTGGCCCTCCAGGTGGGGGTTTGTGCTTTGAGTTAACTACCCAACCATGGACAAAAACTCTATGTTACGAAGCAACCAATAACCTCGGAAAGGAATGATTTTATTGTTGACGCCCCTGCTAAACAAAAAAAGGACAACGGCGTTCGTCTCTGCACCTGGAATGTGAGAACATTAAACAACAGAGGTGCAAGCGAACAACTAGCGGAAGCCATAAACTGCAACAAAGCAGACATTACTGCCATCCAGAAAATACGATGCGGGGCAAAAAGAGGATGAAAAACTGTAACGTCTACTACGGACCGTGTGAGCAGAAACAGCGACTATTCGGATGCGGATTTGTTATAAACACGAGACTTAGGCAAGAAGCCTTCTGTTTCCAAGACATTAGCGAATGCATTGTAACAATCCGAATGAAGGCCAAATTCGCAAACATGAGCCTTATATGCGCTCACGCCACAATGGAGGTAAACGATGATATAGCTAAGGATTGCTCCTATGAACGACTACCGAAGTACGATGTTAAAATCGTACTGGGGGAAGACATCTTTAGCAATATTGTCGGAAAACATAGCCTACACTACAAAACGTCTGGTAACGGACTTAGGCTAATTGACTTCGCTACGCAACGAAATGCCACTATAGCAAGCACACGATTTCCTCACCACGATATCCATAAGGGGACATGGTGGTCTTCAGATCAACGAACGGTCAACGAAATTGATCATATTGCGATAGACAAGAGGCACGCTTCCAGTATTTTGGATGTCCGAACATTCCGAGGAGCTAACATCGACTCTGATCACTACCTTCTAGCAGCCAAGGTAAGAATGCGTATATCCACCACGCCACAATAATCCAGAAATACTGTGAAAAATTGTAATGTCGAAAGACTGCAATCGCAAGAGACCGCCAAGACCTTCGCGCAATGCGTATCCCTTAACCTCTCGATTAACACCATACCACCAGCATAGAATGTCGAATGACCAATGATGCTAATATCGACGGCGTATTTTAGTAGTGCGGCCGATTCATAAAATATTGTGCCTCTGGTGATGGCTCGGAAGACCGTTGTTTCCTACAACCTTGCAATGCTTAAATTGATTGAAATCCTTACTCCACTTCACGGGTGGTTGGTAGTTTCACATCGCAGAGTGGTTGTACTCCCGAACACAGGCAAGTTCCAAGGTAATTTGGGCTCTATGATGACGAATCTGAAAACAGTTTTGATGCAACTTGTCACGATTTGAAGATATATTCGGTAAAACTGTTCAAGATCGGTTTACTCCAGTTTTACCATCGGGAATTAAGCAGATTCTGGTAACATATTATATGTATTTGAAAAGTTAAGAAAATTTCAATAATTTGTTTTTTTTTTAATAATTTAGGAGGGTTAAGAAATTACTTCGTCTGAAAAAACACAAACTTTTTATGAGTTAATTTTTGTAAACTTGGCATCAAAGGATTTTCTTAAATAATTAGTCTGGCTGTTTCCAGTGTGATTTTTTTTTTAATGTTCACAGTTAATATTGAAGCCAAAAGATAAGGTGATGAGTATTGTGTAAGATCGCTCAAGAATGTTCTTATCGATTCCCGTGATCTTAGCCGAAATTGAAGCATTTGCAAAATATTACGGGCAGTGTTAATCAATATATGTTAGACTGCCGCCACAAGGAATATGTTGTTCTAACTTCAATGTTATCTATTTCCAAAACAAATGGATTGAAATTGGAATTTTATTGAAGTGAAATTTCTTTTGCGACCGCGACGGTGTGAATTGAATTTTATGAAACATAAAACCATCACTATGACGGTGTTCTGATCCGGTCAATCCATCGAAGTACTAACCACAACCGTTGCTGCTTGATGTCGGTGATCACGAGCTCTTGGTTTATTTTGTTTCTTTGAAGTGAAACTTTGTTTCGGACGGCTGTGTGGTGGCTGTTTGATCGTATGTATGGAACGGAACAGGAAACACGTACAAAAACAAGGAATGGTTTCGTGTTGGCATGTTGGATGTAGAAAGGACGTTGGTGCACCGGTATGCACAAAGAAGATGTGGTGAGCCTGATAGTTGCCAACTTCACGTATGTTCCAAAACTACACACCACTGTTTCACTGCGGATACCACCACAAAAGATGGTATAATGATCATAAAACATTAGTAAAAAAATAAATTTACAAAATTTGTTTAGTTTATGGGACAATATGTAAAGAAATTCATTGTTATCGCAAAAATCGCTCTTTGTATTTGTGAAAATTTTGAACAGATGGCGATACATGTCGCTGTGGAAATGAATCGCTTGGTCCAAGCGGTCGCTCTATTGTTAGCATGGTACTATATAAATTTAATCTTGATAACGGCATGTGTTTCTTTGCTAATCCGCAGTGAAACAACAGCGCCTGCGCTGTTTTGGAACACATTTTCTCGCAGAAGCGTATGGAAATAACATTTCACTAGCAGTCCTTATACAGGGTGCCCGCCGGGAAGGTAAACTATCGCGTTTTTCAACAGGGAGTACAGGGACGCTACAAAAGTTGAGCGACAGGGACAGCAAACCATGCCATATTTCTTGCCGCTCTTTTGATATTACTCTTCAGTAAGGTTTGCCATTTCATGATGGAAAGATATACGATCCAACAACGAGTCGAAATTATTAAAATTTACAACCGAAATTGGGAGTCAGTGGCCTCAACGTTAAGAGCGCCACGTCCAATTTATGGTCGTCATAATCGTCCTAGCTGATCAACAATTGAGCGTCTACTGGAAAAATTTGAATCCACCTGCACAGTACAAAATGTTCCCGTACCAGTGAGACAAATAAGTGCCCGTAGTGTCAAGAATATTGCTGCCGCTGAGGCTTCAGTTGAAGAAAGCCCAAATGTGTCTCACACGTCGTTCTCAAGCGTTGGGCATCTCTGTGACGTCGTTGTGGCGAATTTTGCGAAAAGATCTTGGCCTACATCCTTACAAGATTAAATTGACGCAAGAACTGAAGCTGCTTGGCCACCAGAATGGTCGTATGTTCGTGAATTGGTCTGAGCAACAACTTGAAAATGATTCGGATTTTCATCGAAAAATCATCTTCAGCGATGAGGCTCATTTCTGGCTGAATGGCTTCGTCAATAAACAAAATATGCGGTATTGGTCAGGCAGCAATCGACACGTACTCCATATGTCATCAAGTGCATCCCGAAAAAATTACGGTTTGGTGTGGTCCGCGATGATCAAGACCGTGAATGGGAATCGCTACCGTTCAATGATAACCGAATATTTTTGGCCCCAATTGGATTATATGGACTTGAAGGACATGTGGTTCCAACAGGACGGCGCCACAAGCCACACAGCGAATGCCACAATCAATTTATTGGAAACCAAGTTGGAGAACGTGTTATCTCACGAAATGGTCCAGTCGCTTGGCTGCCTCGGTCGTGCGATTTGACACCGTTAGACTATTTCCTGTGGGGCTACGTCAAGTCTATGGTCTATGCCAACAAGCCAGCGACGATTGATGAACTTCGTACGAATATCGAACATGAAATTGCAGCAGTATTGGCCGGTTTATGCTTAAAAACTGCCGAAAATTGGGTTTAAATGAAGATTTTCCGTTATTGGCCAAAACCGAAAATTCCGTTTAAGGATAGTCAGGCCAATACTAATATTATGGAATGGTTTCAAACAGTAATAAGAGTATGTAAATTCAATTTCATTCAATACGACCAAATAATTTGCGAGAAATTTACAGGTTTCATTATATGGCCTAAATGAAAAAATCCGTTAAATGGATCTTTTCGAAAAAACTGGGCATGCAATTTTGTTGCATTTTTATATCACAGGTACCAATAAAAAAATGGCTAAAAGCTTAAAAAAAAACATTACGGACAGACGGGCCGATGCATGGACGGAATTCCAAAACCCACTTATTTGGGTCCCGCTATTGTCGTAATATTAGAATCAAAGAAAATCTCAAGGTAGAATTTTTTCACGAAACAATATCTTTCTCTTTGTAAGAGAAAGTTAACAAATGGCCTAAACAAGTTAAAATGGAATAAACAATCTTCGATAAGACCACCATTATGGACCAACGGACCGACCGACGCGACGGCCGAAGGACCGACGCACGGACAGAATTCCAAAAAAAAAACACTTTTTTGGGTTCCGTTATCATCGTAATCTTAGAATCAATGAAAATCTCTAGATCGAATTTTTTCAGGAAAAAAATATCTTTCTCTTTGTAAGAGAAAGTTAAAAAGAAAAATTGTGTACTCAATTTTTTTCATACTTTTCATTAGCATTAAATGCCTTGAAAGTGTTCAATGGAAATGAAAAAAATCATCAAAAGCATTGCTTTTCTCAATGCTAATGATTTTTTTTTCATTGGAATTACGTTCACTGAATGCTAATACTGTTTTTTCATTAGTGTAGTAATGCGTTGATCCCATGGGTGTTTAGAAAAAGTTTGAAAACAAATCAAAACACATTTGCCTTTTCGTTCTTATTCGCGTTTTGTATTTCGAACAGTCAACGCCAATATAGTTGCACATAACTCATATATTCCCAAGAGCTTGCGAATTTTCAAGTACCCAGCTTGCAATTGTCAATATGTCAATCCAACTTATTTCAAATAAGATGAATATACCATGGAGGTGTTAAACAGAGAGAAATTAAGCAGATTACTGTGATTTTTCTTAATATAAGATTCTTCTTGCAATTAAAGCTTCTTAGTTTCCTTTGCAAATTAGAAAAGAATCGGTCTACAGTATCAAGTAGATCTAGGGCATGGGTTTTTCAACAAAACTTCATCTAACGCTTCACAAATCAAACGCAAAGGAAAAAATTACGACACGAACAAGCTTCTGTCATCATCAACATTGGACATTTGGATCTAAAAACCGCAGTTTGTATTCACTTCGTTCAGTGCTGCAATCGAACCCCCGTTTCCTGACTTAAACCATATTAGAAAAATCAGGTGACAACCTTTGCAAAATTATTTTTTTGTGACTTAAGTATACGCTTGGCAGACTTCTTGTTTTCAGAAATAATATATACATCCTTTGTATTAAACAACCCTGAATAATTTTTAGTTTCGGTAACTTTTTCCTTCGGTAATTTTTTTTTTTCCTGAAATACTTAAGTTTTGCTGTATACTCTGCATTTGGACGGGCTGGGATTTGTTGCTTTCACTTACAGAAGCATTTCTCGTAAATGTCAAATAAAACAAATTAGACTTTAGTCCGCTTAGACGTTATTAAAAAGTGGACCCGTAAGATTATTATGACAATAAAATGTAGATGAAATTACCTTTCTGGCAATATACAGGGTGTCCGCCGGGAAGGTATACTACTTTGTTTGTTTACAATTTTTGATTAAATGAAAGAGAATTGATCTTATGCTGATAAATGTTTTATTTAATGTCGGCAATTATGTATGGAATACAATATAAGGTAAATGTCCGCTTCTGTTAGTCTTACAATTGCGAGTGCTTTTGAGCAAATTTTTCATTACATTCTCACACATTTCACGCGGTATTTCATTAATTTCATCACGAATATTTTGCTCAAGCGTTTCTGGTTTGTTTGCATAAACCTTGCTTTTCAGATATCTCCACAAAAAGAAGTCCGGAGCAGTCAAATCAGGCGGCCGTGGACCCAAATAAACTTCACAATTTCTTGAAATAACTTGCCGTGGAAAGTGGTCTCGCAGTAATTAAATGGTAATCCTGGCTGTATGCGAAGTGGCACCGTCTTGTTGATGCCACATGTTCATAAAGCCCAAAGCATGCAGTTGTAGCGTTAAAAAGATTTCAATCACATCACGATACCACTCCCCATTCACAGTTACCGTTACTCCGTTTTCATTTTAAAAGAAGTAAGGTCCAATGATTCCTCCTGCCAAAGTGTATACCAGACCTGTAACTTCTTATGTATGCAAAGGTGACTAATGAATAATTTGAGGGTTTCCCATTGCTCAGAACCGACTATTCCGCTTATTCACATATCCATTCAAATGAAAATGTCCCTCGTCACTCATTATGATTCATGAAAATCGGCGTCGTCATTGGCTAGCTGTAACATCCTATTGGAATATGTGCGGTGGCGTAAATGGTCTTTTGGAAGAAGCTCTTGTGTCAACTGAATCTTAAATGGAAACAAATGCAAATCCTTGTGCTGTTGTGTCAACTGAATCTTAAATGGAAACAAATGCCAACCCAAGCTCCTGAGCTTGGCGTCGAATTTCGGTTTATGGATTTTCCGCCTATCTTGCAGTGCATTGTATTCCATGATTGGGCCTATCACCTACAGACCCTCTTTCTTCGAAATCATTCACTACCCGATAAATAGCGCGTTTTGTTTGCACGTTGTTTTCCCCAAAAATGTCACGTAACTTTCTCATCGTCACAGTAATCGATGATTGATTCTGATAAAATGTTTTAACTATTAAAACACTTTGGCTTATGAAATATTTTTCCATAAAAAATTTGCCACGTGTCTACTTCACGACTGCCAAATATGAACTGTCAAGACTAATGTTTACCAAAATGGCGGCAAAACAAAGTAGTATACCTCCCTGGCGGACACCCTGTATAATTTTGTTGGGGCGTAACGGGGTGTAACAGTAAAAAATGGTTAAAAGAATATGCAGTAAACATTTTTTTAAATCTTATTTGAGCCTTATTTATGCTAATTGCACAATGGACTCTCAAAAGGTAAATAATAGACGTCTTACCTTTTACTAATATCTCTATTACAAAAACAATTTCCTGCTTAAATGAGAATGCAAGAAAGTAACTAAATCCAAATGCAGTCGCGCTTACTCTTCGTGCACTTCAATTTCATCTTATATTATCTAACAGCATTTTTTTAAATTCAACTCAATTAAGACATAATTCACGTTTATTAGAATACTACTAGTGGACATCTTAAAACATCGGGTAATTGCTTCATTTGCACCATAATTATAAATGTGTCGAATATGTCTTCCTGGTACATATATAAACATTAATTCTAAGAGTGAACTCTTAGAATTAATTAACCATTTTATTTAACACCATTTAAGAAAACATCATATGCAAATATTAAACAATGAACATTACGATGCTTTTGAAGAGTATCTAAACCGATGAGAGCACATGTAGTGTGTAAGACGGCAAGACATTTAAGTTCCAATGTAATTGTTTTACTAAAAATCTAGTAAACGATTTTTGAACCTTTTCAATACGACTTTAAGCATTTTCGTAACATAATTATGGAAGCATATTCTGAAATGGGATGTACTAGAGACATGTAAACTGTTTTTATAGTGTAAGGATTTGAGAAATCTTTGCAACTTCTTCTTAGGAACTCCAGCATTGAATTTCTCTTGCGAGAATATATTCAATGTGAGTGGAAAATGTTAATCTAGTAGCAGATATAGCTCCTTGATATTTTACATCACAATGTCTACTTAAGTCGTTATCAGGAATTGAGTAGTTGTGAAGAATAAGTGTTTACATATGCGAAGCCAAGAACATTTTAATCACACCATTTTGATATATTGTTAAATCGATTTGAACATTAAAACAATCATTTTTATTGCTTGTACGGGTATACATTCGGTCATCACCAAACATAAGAAAGTTAGTGTAACGAAGCAAAGACGGAATTTCATTAATAAACGAGATAAAAATGATGGACCCAAATAGCTATACCTTGAGGAACTCCTAAAGTCGCAGTAATGGTTCTGGACATGACGTTTGAGATCCATTTTATAGGTTGGGAATGAATTCCAAAAGAATTTGTTTTTTAAATTAAATAATAGTTCTGGTACGGTTAGAAAACGACGTAAGCATAAAGTTTCCCGCTAAGCAGGCTGAGTGTGGTTCTTTAAATTTGCTTAGCGTTGTGCGTTTTCTCCCACCACATTGTACAAATATTTTGCATCCCCATTATATATTGGTTTTAAGGTCATACAGGTTCTTAATTGTTTACACCGTATCTGTTTGTGGAATATGCCAGTATTTCAAATCAAACCTTTGAACAATTATTAATGCATACAGAAAAACATATATTCTACTATAAGAAAATTCAAGATATCCTGGCTTAACCCAACATATTTCCCCACACAAAATTTAAAATGAACAAAGAACTGACCACCTGATATTGGTACCTACCTACAAGTGCTAAGTTGTTGTTACTCCTCTTCTTGGCATGCCACCTGAGCAGACACATCTATACATATGTATATTCCTAGACTACATCCTTCAGAAAAGTATCAAATGCCAAGCAAAAAGTCCACATTTCCAGTCTCCCAACCATATTCCTTGTACTCGTATCAAAGAAACGATGTCAAAAGGAATTAATTCTCAATTCATCAAGTTTCGGTCTGTTTCTGTCAATGTGTAATGTCACACAAGTTCACATGCATATACACTCATTTGAATGGCGAACGGATTATGACTAAAGTAGCCTATACACACTCTCATCATTGTCTCATGTTACCAGTCACCATACATTGCATTGATGTCGTTCTTCACTGTCGTTACCGACATCGTTTCGTGTTGACTATGGATTCTCTTTGGGCAATTAGAAGAACACGTCGTGCTCAACATTTTCGATGTCAAAAACCTGCAGCGACGAAAAATGAACCGACAGAGATATTAAACAAAAGGAATTCCCAACAGATACTCGTTGAACCAAACTACAGTAGCCCCTCTTACCCCATTACTCGCCAACAAAATAACAAAATATGCTGTACAAGAGTAGAACTGCTAAGTAGGCAAGTCCAAAAAAAAAGGAAGATTGAAGCTCAAAAAGAAACGGAGCAATAACCCACACGAGGCCTAAAACCTCCCGGGAAACAGTGTGAATATTCAAAAGGCTGCGTTTGTAAAGGAACCAGGAGGACTAGAATTTTTTTCCAATTTTTGTTTCGGCTTGACTCCTTAATGTTTTTTTTTATATCTTTCTTCTGTAAAGAGTGGATACGTGTCTTCAAAGCAGTGACACACCATCACTTGCCGACATCACTTTTACCCCTCACGTGCACTACCGGACCCTAGCTTGCATCCGCCACCGCTATGCCTCTGTTCGTAATTTCGCCCCATGGCTTGTGCCGGTATCAGCGTGACTGCCACCGCTGCTGCCAGTGCCACTGTTACCGGTACTACCAAAGTTGTCATTGTTGTCGTCGCTCCTTTGATGTTCTCCTCCTGTAATATGAAAATCGGTGGATGCCCTGAAGTATAGTATAAGCTTCCCCGCCCGCAACACATCAATCTTTGCGCGCTTCATTCTTACATGGGTTTTTGCTATTCATTTTGAGTTCTTCAATTTTGTTTTACCAATTCTTTTTATTTTATCCTGGTGTTTGTATGTGTGTCCTTTTTAATTTTGCACTCAGTATTTTTAGATGTAGGTATTTTGCTATTTTGTTGTAGCCTAATGTCACGTTGGAATTGCACCACCACCGCCCTGACAAGGCGAGTGCATTATTCCATGGGAATAGCAATAAAATAACATCAAACCTGATTATCTTTGGATGACAGTTTGTCTAACAGATGGAGATACATTTGGATATAATGATGCATAAGAATAAGTTGCTAGGTTAGGGAATGCCGCCTGCATATTTTCATACAAATTTGAGTCGATAAGCAGAAAAATTTTTCGTCACCGATGCAAACCATTGGCTACAAAATATCTTCTTACACCTTTATCATGGATTTAAAATAAGGCCAGAGGAAGAAGAACATTTGATACTCGTCTGGAGGAAGCGTCTGATCCAAATATTGATAAACTACTTCTTGAAAATGATGGCAATCGCTCTGTCGGTAACTTATCCAAATCCTCCTTTGTAAATATTTTTCTTTGCAAGGTAATGATATAGAAGTATAGAGCTAGGACAAAGAAAAACTGCTAACTTTCTGATATATATTCCGAATCGACGTTTAACAGCAGGTCCCATTCTCTGTGCCTTCAACTGCACTTCCTAAAGGCAATTTGGAGAAGCTATGTTTGGGGCCTCATATGTTACATGTATCAACAAAGCCAGGACCGGACTTTTCGCTCTACATCTTCTAGTCATCTTGAATGTCTAACTCGTAATTTGTTTACCAGGTCTAAGTCGCTATTCCGTTGTTAGAATTAATAGTGAAGTCGAGGAAGACAATGGCCATTCCTTACTCGAATCTGTAGCTATTGACGGCATTTCGTCAGGCTTGTTGTGAAACAAAAAGAACTTTAACATTCTGTTGTTCTTGTTGTTGTTAAATGGGCAGTGTTCCTATGAACTGAAACGGCGTGCCTTGTAGGTCGTTGAAATTCAACAAGTCAGAGAGGTTTCTCTAGTAGCTAAGGTACCTATAATAAAGAGACAGAACTATATGAAGACTTGTATCACTGAGCCAAAGCTTGCAGATGTAAAGTAAGCGAAGAATCGTTTAAAAGCGAATATGTTTAGTGCGGACCACCAAATATGAGTTAAGTATTTATGACATGCTAGCACTTTGGCGCGCTGGCGTTAAGTATCTGAAACATAAAAGGAAAAATTGAAACACATAACAAGTATACAAAATTATAAGGATAAGTCGAAAGGCAAAAATAATAATGTCTACGTTAAGCTTAGAGTGTCCGCTAAAGTTCAGTAAGTTAGTTTAAGCAAACTTTATACTTCATAAAGGAATTCAGTCCAGGATTTGGAGTAGTAATACTCTATGTCTCTGATCGCATTCTTTTGTTTTCTTTCTTAAAGTCGCTGTTTTTAGTAAGGTCAGTCACCTTCAACGCATAAGTGGAATTTTGGATGCTATCAAATTAAGATGATTAAACGTGTTGCAGAAAAGAACCGCTATCGGCCCTTATTTTAGTCGCAGGTAGAGTAGAATTTAAGGCAAGCCGTAGAATTAACCGCTTTGCTCTCAATGTTGTTGCCTTGCTTACTTTTCGATTTTTCCCACAGTGTTGTGGATATTAACGGAAAATCCTTCTCTATGTTTCAAACTTAATGTCAAAACTAATATACACCTATGGGGTAGGGAATGTGAACTCCTGCAACGAAATATTCGCAACCGCCTTATCCTAGTGGAGTATCTTTGGGAAATTCGAAGGGTCTTTTTTACGTACGTAGACTCTGATTGCTTTTACTTGGCAATGTCCGGCGGTTGTAACTCTGATTACACATCAACTGTACTTATTCTTATCTCCAAGTGGTCACCATCAGATACTAGTCTCATCCAACTGGATTTAACTTGCCAAACTATAAGTCGGTGCTTTGATAATAAGACGAAAAGCAACAACACTATGAACAGCCTGGTCAGAATGGCACGGAATACCGGGCCTTCTGTTCCAGGCGATCAAGGTCAAATAACGGAGGACAAATCCTATGAACGACTTAAAAAGTACGGTGTTGAAATCTTGCTGGGAGATTTTAATGTAAATGTAGGAAAATAAGACATCATTAGCAGTAGTCTACACAGCCTACATGACAAGACGTCTGACAACGGACTTAGGGATACGCAACTCGCAGTCATACACGAGGCCCACAAGGCTAAGCTGCAGGTGAAAACAATGAGCTCTACATGCATATATGAAGTTAAGAACACATGGAGGATATAGAGACGTGCCACTCCAGATGCGATGTTCGCAAGCTTTACCATATTGTAAAACGTCAAAGCCAACGATAAAAGGCTCGAACAGAATCCTGTCGAGAGGAAAAAGGAAATATGATAGTTGATACAATGCTGAGGATAAGAAAAAAACAATTCTGCAGACTGTTTAAGGGCAATGACGAATAACATTCCACTATCAAGCAGAACGAAATATTCAATATTGGAAACGACAGCGAAAACTACCAAACTCCCGACCGAAGTGAAGTGAGGATAGTAATATCTAAACTCAAACTTAACAAGGCTGCCCGAAACGACTGCATTCCCGCCGAACTTTATAAAGTCGGCGGTGATGACTTGGTAAGTACCATCGATCAACTCATAAGCCAAATCTGTTCGGATGAAGGTATGCCTGAAGAATGGAAACTCAGCATCGTTTGCCCGATCCACAAAAAAGGAGACGCTCTGAACTGAGCCAACTACAGAGGCATAAGTTTTATCATTATCGCCTACAATATCCAATCTGATGTAATATATGAAAGCCTGAAACCGTTTTTCAACAACCTGATCGGCCCTTATCAGTGTGATTTCAGGTCAGAAAAGTCAACAACTGATCAAATCTTCACACTTCTGCAGGTCCTTAAATAAAACCCAAGAAGTACAAATCGATACCCACCACCTATTCATCGATTTCAAAGCCACATACGACAGCATTTATCGAGACGTTACCGTTTGTGTAGGATGACGATGGATAATTCTGCTCCATCAGGGTCGGAAACGACCTCACCGACACATTCGAAACTAAAATAGGATTTAAGCAAGGCGATGCACTGTCATATGACTTCTTTTATTTGATTCTTGAGAGGATTGTGAAAATCTCCTAGCCAACACCAGAGGAACAATATCCCAAAAATCGATACGCGGACGATGGTCGCCCTCAGCGTGATGTCGTAGCCATGTTTGCTAGCAACAATGGGTTTAGGAGTAAATGAGGCTAGCCACATATAAGTATATCTGTCAACACGAAAGGACACACAACATCGACAAATTGGACAAAGCGTCACCATTGACAGATATACCTCGGCTCCGCTATTAATTCTGACAACAACTTCTCGTATGAAATTAAACGCGGAATTACTCTCGCCAACCGCTGTTTCTTCGGGCAAGGGAAGCATTTTAGTAGTCAAGCCCTCACTCGAACTATTAAGGAGATCCTATATAAGACCCTGATCATCCCCGTCCGGCTCTATGGCGCTTAATCATGGACCATATCAAAAACGAATGACGAAATCCTTGGTCGATTCTTTGGTCCCGTTCGCGTTAAGCGGCTATTGAGACGAAGATTCAACTTAGAACTATACGAGCTGCACAGCAACATGCCCGTGGTCAAAAAAAAATCCTCATTGGACTTTTAAGATGGCTATGGCATGTAGAACGAATGGACACCAATATTCCGGCTTGCAGAGTCTTCGATTCCCAGCCAGACGTCGGACGCAGCAGAGAAAGACCTCGCCTTAAGTGGCGCGCAAAAGTAGAAATCGACCTCATCCAACTTGGAGTGCGCAACTGCAGGCAGTAAGCTAAGGACCGTGAGAATTATAGAGGCATGCTGGTTGAGGACAAGAAAAGTTTGTATTCTTATGGAGTTTTATTTGTCTGATTAAGGTAGCTAGGTTTACAAATATTACTTCCTCTGGTGTCATTCTTAAAGTTGTGTGGAATCTGTTATTACAGTTACTTAATGCCTTGTGCATTTTTAATGCATTTTTTGTATATATGTTAAATCTAGAAGTCTCATTGTTACTAATCTTTCCTGTAATGTTGAATGAAATCTTTCTATGTCGCTGTTTGTCTAAGTTATTTTTTTGCGCTCTTAGAGTGGTCTTAATGAGTTTTACTTAAATATCATAACTGAATAGTTCGATTAGTAGCTGCTGCATTTGGTATCCCTGTAATACCTGGTTTAATATACCTATCTAGTGCATCTGTCCAGTATTCCACCTTGTCATTTCAGTGGAAATGATTCCCCTTTCGTGTATGATTGTTAATTCTCTATCCACTGTGTTTGATCAAATAAGCTGTGTTTTATATTTATTGACTATAGTTTCCTTGATGGGTATATGTTCTTCCGTGATTGTATTATGACAAATTTTTAACTGATTGATTGTCATTGAGTTCCTTTTCTTGATAATACTCAGGGATTCTACTTAGCAAATCTGCTATCTTGTTGTTGCTGCCGTTAAGGTATTCTATATCGAACTAAATTTAGTAGCTTGAGTGGCCATCTTTGTGAATTAATTTTAATGTTTTGAAAGCTTGAACAGTCCAGTTTCTTGCCCTATGTCTATTTAGTAGATAATGAAATCCTGCATGAACAAATCTTATTTGCTTTTCTTTTGTGGCTATGTTGCCACCACAATGTTATAGAACTTGAATTATAATTTTCTTGTTATTGATTTCCGCCTAATGGGAGGCTATGACTTTTTTCTACTTAATATTTATTTATCTTCCCTCATTTTGGCTAGATACTCTTTCAACGTGTCAACGACTTTCAATATCATGTCCCTATTGAAAAAAATCCCTGTAAAATAACAATCTTTAATATGTATGCAGTCCCTTGTTTGTGAGACATACTATGGTGTCCAGAAATTGTTTCATATTAGCAAGCAATTGCAATTCAAAATGAAGAGCCAACCGTATTATCAGCATGGTTGTCGTCGTCGTCAACGTCGTGGTAGTCATCATCATCGCCATCGTCAATGCCCTTGCATCGGAAGGAAACACAAGCCGAACCTCGACGAAGGAAGGAATTTTCGTAAGGTTTCACCAAAACCAGCCAATAAGTCATTTGGTTAAACGGGCAAACGAAACGAGTCAGATGCCCCTGATATGCGCTGGGTGCTGTTGCTGGTGCTGCTGCATCAACCGCACTTCGGTTGGTGGAAGGCGATTATATTGCATATGACAGACTGACGAACGAAAAATTATGATGTGCGAGGAGGGAACCGTCGTCATCCTTCTACAAACGTACGTTGCCGGGATAGATAGATGGATGGTTGGTTGGGTCCCCAGGCGACTCCTCTCTACACGGTCGATGAGACTACTACGCCAATACGGTCTACGACGAAAGTGCTTGTGAAGTTCTGTCGCTTTTTTTCTGCGTTCCTGCTGTCGTTGTCGTTACTGTCGGTTTCCATTCTTCTCTTCTTCTTTTTGCATTTTCGCATACGAATTTAAGTTTTTTTTGCGTTGTCGTTCCCGTCCCGAACCTATTCCAACCGAAAATGAATTGAGACGAGTTCAATGAACCTCCACTCACTTAGGTTTCGAAGGCCTATGGATTGCGTACGCGGCGGGTGTGTACGTTTGTGTGTTTGCTTGTAATACACATGGTGGAAACGCAAATTTTTTGAGTCGGGGCATTGGGAAACATAAATTTCTTGTATACATGTTACCTCGTGTGGTTGGGCTACGTGACATAATGAATTCGAAGTGAGTATTAAAAAAAAGTCACACACACAAGCATAGAGGGGTGAGTTCCTTGCTGCGATGCACCACTCCAAACCTTTTGCTGGGGAAAATTGGTAGTTCCAAGGACTTGTGTTTTACAGCCCTCTCACTCCTTGTTCCACACAATATACACAAGGTAGTAATGCGCTGTTTCGGAGATGATTAAAATTATAAATGTGGAGGAAGGAAGTGAATATAGTCACATGCACAGATTCGGGACCAAATGCAAACGAAAGCGTAACATGGCGGCAGCTACCATCCTTGACTCATGCGTCATGCATTACCGGAATCCATGAAATCTCATTTTTGAAGCCAATCATAGTTGTCTGGCTTTTTGATACTTGCAGCTAGGCAAATACTTGGAATACACCTCCTCCTTTCCTCCTTTTTTTCAGCCTTTGCGTAATGATTTTACGTTCAGATGTAAAGTTTAAGTGTAGCGGAATGAATTGTTTTCAAGTGGTGAAATTACACGTAACATTCATTTTTTTAGTATGTGCTGTTCTCATACTTTTTTGGGAGTCTGACTCTGCTGCTTTATAATGACTCAAGGTTCAGTAGATTCTGATTTTTGTTTTGTAATTATGACGAATGGGAATACAAATTCGTACATGCTCGGGTAATTTGTATAACCGGAAGTGAACAATAGACTCACAGGAAAGGTATTTTAAGACTAATTAAAAGACAGAATGGTACTTACAAACTGATTTTTAAAATACCAACATTTTGTTTTGCAAAATCGAACTGTGATCCTATTTTTTTTGTTATAGATGGCTTACGAGAACCATACCCATAGAAATTAAGTGTGACTCACATTTTTCCCAAGACGAGTTTTATGAAACAATACATTTTCCAAAAATGTGTGTAAAATATTTCATGAAAATCGTTTTTTGTTGTTCAAAATTATATCTTTTTTAGACTCTTTTTCAAAAATCCTTACGGTTCGATAAAAAAAACAAGTGGTGGGTGCAGGACTGGGTCGTACGCAACTTTCTCTTTCACAGCGAGTTAATTTGACGTTTAAAACAATTTGGCCAAAATACACAATTATATTTATTTTGATTAATTGTTGTAAAAATGATATAAATAATGTTGAAACGTGATTATACGAACGTTTATTCCGTAATTGAAAGGAATCGGTGTCCATATGAATAAAATTGATTTTCCGTTGTTGTCCATTATTGAAAATTTCGCTTAGAGAAGATTGGGCTAAAATTTCTAATTATTTCATGAAAATCGTTTTTTGTTGTTCAAAATTATATCTTTTTTAGACTCTTTTTCAAAAATCCTTACGGTTCGATAAAAAAAACAAGTGGTGGGTGCAGGACTGGGTCGTACGCAACTTTCTCTTTCACAGCGAGTTAATTTGACGTTTAAAACAATTTGGCCAAAATACACAATTATATTTATTTTGATTAATTGTTGTAAAAATGATATAAATAATGTTGAAACGTGATTATACGAACGTTTATTCCGTAATTGAAAGGAATCGGTGTCCATATGAATAAAATTGATTTTCCGTTGTTGTCCATTATTGAAAATTTCGCTTAGAGAAGATTGGGCTAAAATCATGAAAACGGTAATTGTAGTATATAAATAGAATTTCATTCAAGTTGGCCAAATAGTTTGCGATAAACCGACAATTTTCTTTATATGGCCTACATGCAAAAATCCGTTATATGGATTTTCTCAAAAAAAAAAACTGGGTATGCAGTTTTGTTGGAACTAATATGCTTAAAGTATGTATATATAAAGTTTAATCAAAATTATTATACTTAGCCGTTTTCGAGAAAATTGAGGTTATGTATAATTTTTATATGGCAGGTACCGGTAACAACATGGCTAAAAACAAAAAAAAAATGGCCTTAAATTATGACCAAAAAACGCCGGATATTAACTTTGAAGAAAATCAGACAAGTCGTTTAGGCTGGAGAGACCATTATGGACAGACGGATCGACGAGCAGACGAACCGAAGGACGGAATTCCAAAAAACAATTTTTTTGGGTTTCGCTATCATCATAATGTTAGAAAAAATCAAAATATCGAGGCCGAAAATGTTCATGAAAACAATATCTATCTCTTTGTAAGAGAAAGTTTAAAAAGAATTCTGAGAAGTTGAAATAGTAGCTAAGGACGAAATTTAATCATGTTTACACTTAATCTGACTCTTTTGTCAGAGAGTTTATATACGGAATCTCAAAATGCTATGTGACATACAGACATAATTACAAAGAGACTGACATACATAGTTAGACCGACTCAGATTTTAGTTCAGATTTGTAACATATTCTTAATGATATCCTTTTATTAAGTCGCGATGCAGTCCAGGAAGAACTTAAGAAGTAAGCAACATACTTCTTCAAATAGCTCGATTTTTAACAGCCTTGCACTTTAAGTCCGTTGAATTCATTTTCTACTGATGGCACACTACCTCGGAATCGAAAAGAACGTTGGTGCCCTATTGCTATACGTGTCCTAGTCATCGTATAAATCCAAGACGAAGTTTGTTGACTAAGTCCATGTTGCTGTACAGCTTATAAAATTAGCAGTTTGATCTTCGTATCTTATTTAGGCAACGGTGCTCAAATTCTTATCTATAATCGGTTTTTTTTTATTTTAATATTTAAGCAACCTTTGAGACAGATTTTAAGAAAGTCTAATAAATACGGCTGAATATATTTATAATGTCACTATCTAAAGATCTTGATTTGCAAATTTTTCAAAATTTCTTAATAACCGAAGTGTAACTGAAAAGTAGAAATGGATGAAAGTTGTACAGTTGTACATCTATAGCCTCATTCATAAACTCATTATAGGGAGTAGTATACTAAGGTATGCATTCCTAAAAAGTCTCTAAACGCAAAAACCTTATTCATAAAACATACACCACGTTAATAAGCCAAACGCGTCCACTGGTTGGATAGTGCTTGTACGATGGTGTTTAAGGTTTTTATCTTTGTTCCAAACAGCCGAGCGTCAGAGTTACCAATGACACCATTTTAAATTGAAAAAAAAATCGCCCAGAGGTAAAAAAGGGTGCAATTGTACTTTAACAGTTGGTTTAATTTTTCATTATCTACAGACCCAACATTTTGAATGAAATTATTGAGTTAACCGTTCAGATGAGTTTTAGCAAATTCTAATGAATAAGGGTGATTTTAAATTGATTATAACGATTTTCATCATGCCAGCTCAATTTCGAATGCTTTATGGCTATAATGAATAGGATTGAACTACAAAAAAAAACAAAAAAGGTATTAATCTAATCTAAATCTCGCATTGAAAAGCAACTTATCTGAACTATTATAAACATGCACCGATTCTGGCAAGTAGATCCGATTATGGCTGAGGCTAACCCGTAGAACTGGTGCAGTATGAGAACAAAAAGCACTGGCGCAAATTTATAGTCAATCGATGTTTAAGGGTTTAACTCCACACTACTTAAAATCTACCTGAAAATTAAAAGCTAGCTTTAACTTATTTTAGTCAATAGACACTTTTAAACGTGGTGCTAATTAGTGTCGTACCTCTAAGAACTCTAAGTCAAACTCACCTAAAAAGCGACAGTTCTGACAATCAAATAAACCCAATTTCAGTGAACACTCTCAAACACACCTAAAAGTAACAGTGAAAAATATATCAGTTGTTTGTTCCTGTGCCCGTTGCCCGATTTGAAAATTGCAGATGGCTTTACACTTACTCAGCATTAGATATTTAAAGTGAGGTTTCCGTTTCTTTAACTTTGATGCAGAGTGATAACGCTGAAGTACACTTTTTGACGACTATAATTATAAAAACGTGTTAGTACATGATAAAATAATTTTAAAGTCTACTTTAAGCGACTATAAATTTGCGCCACTATGTTTAACAAATACGAATAGCTGCCGGGATGTGAAGATGGTATCGATAATATTGCAGTAAATATATGACTCCTTCGAACGAAAGAACCATTGGCGGGTTCAATGCAGTCAGTCTCACTCACGCAACGGTGGGTCAAAATAATTGTGAATTTGTGCAAATGCTAGACTCATACATATATCAAGGCCGCGAATAGCCTAGCCACGCCAACTTTTTGGAGATGTTTAATTTATAGATACAAGGAGAAAGGGTATCAACCAATTTGCACAGTGGATTGTTTCCTTCTTAGGTATTTGCTTATTATTTTTTTCTTAAAAGCTTACATAAAAAAAAAATAAGTGAAACTAGAGTGCCACATTCCTAGTTTGTAGTAGTAATTTTATATTTATAATTTATATCCCTGATTTTCTCTACTAAACTGGCTGTGATATTGTGAGTTAAGATTATCAATTGTTAACCGGTACAATACGGCAGCCATTTTTGAAATCTAAGATGGTACTTTTCGAAAACGATCGCATACATAATTGGTTTGGTAGCACATTTTCTATCGACATAAGTCTTGTAGATATCCCGCTTTAGCCAAATCTATTTTAAATAAGGTGTTGTTATATTTTTTAATACTGAAGATTATAAACAAGGCCTGGGGAACATCATTTTTCTGATATGTAAGTCATCAAATCAACAAGAGCTGTCGCTGATTTTTCAATTCAAAGTCAATTCTGAGTGTTGACTCACCAAAATTGTTAGGTTAACTCTGAGTAAACTCATGCTTCTCGACTTAGTAAAGGTTAATTCTGAGATTAGGATATTATGGTACATAAAAACTGGCGCTTGATGGTTTGGGTGTTATAGAACGAGGGTAGACTCTAATTGGCCTTAACTTGGCAATGCCCAGTGGTTGTAACGCTGAATGCACATTAAGTGATTATTTTTAACCTCCAAGTGGTAACCATCGAGTACTGGTCTCATCCAACCGGAATTGGCTTGAATGGAACCTCAGCATCGTTTGCCCGATCCACAAAAAAAGAAGACGCTCTTAATTGCGCCAACTACAGAGACACAAGCCTCCTCAACATGGATTTAGGCCAGGAAAGTCTACAACCGATCAAATTTCCACACTTCCACACAGATCCTGGAAAAAACTCAAGATGTCCAAATCGATACCCACCACATATTCATAGATTTCAAGGCATACGACAGCATTTATAGAGACGAACTTTACAGAGCCATGTCTAGTTTTGGTATACCGCCCAAACTCGGCCGTTTGTGTTTGATGACGATGGAGAGTTCTTGCTTCTCCATCAGGGTCGGAAACGACCTCACCGACACATTCGATACCAAAAAAGGATTTAGGCAAGGCGATGCGCTATGTGAGTTCTTCAATTTAATTGTACAAAACCAAAAACCAATGTTCCAAAAATCGGTACATTTGCTAGCATACGCCGACGATATTGACATCATTTGTCGGACACAACGTGATTTCATAGCCACGTTTGCTAGTTTAGAGAAGGAAGCGGGAAAAATGGGTTTAGCAGTAAATGAGGGCAAGACGAAGTATATGCTGTCAACACGAAAGCACACAAAACATCGGCGAATTGGACAGAACGTCACCATTGATATATATAACTTTGAGGTAGTACGGGACTTTATCTATCTCGGCTCCGCTAATAACTCTGACAACAATATCTCGTCAGAAATTAAACGAAGCATTACTCTTGCCAACCGCTGTTTCTTCAGGCTAAGATGGCAATTAAGTAGTAAAGCCCCCACTCGAACTACTAAGGAGATCCTATATAAGACCCTGATCATCCCAGTCCTGCTCTACGGCGCTGAAGCATGGTCGATTTGAGAGGAAAAATCTTTGGTCCCGTTTGCGTTGAGATGAAGATTCAAGCAAGAGCTGTAAAGCGACATGCCCCTGGTCAGAAAACTCTGCATTGGACGTTTAAGATGGGTAGGACAGTAGAACGAATAGACACCAATACTCCTGCTCGCAGGGTCTTCGATTTCCAGCAAATGTCGGACGCAGTTAAGTGGCGCGCACAAGTAGAAACCAACCTCAACCAACTTGGAGTGCGCAACTGAAGGCAGTCATCTACGGACCGGGTTAGTTGGAGAGGCGTGTTGGTTGAGGCCCAGGTTCATTCCCCGCTATAGTCCGGCTACAGCCAATTAACTACAACTACTAAAAACTGGCGCTTGGCATTTGTGCAGCAGAAGTATAAGTCGCCCAGCGCAAATCGGCAAGTCTTACCGAATGGAGTTAATTAGAAGACAGCTTCATAGAATTATATCAAAATAGCATAATTTCATCGGGCTGTCAAATAACAACCATTTATTATACATTTTGTGTTGAGGGTTTGTGTCGTGAATATTTGGAAAAAGTAATCCTTATCCCAGTCGCAAACGATCCAAATCCCTTATAAGATCAAGCTGTCTCGTGAACTAAAGCCACTTGGTCATATGAAGCGACATTCCCGAATTGAGCTCTGAACATGATGAAAGAAAATGAAGAATTTCATTGCAAAGTCATATTCTGAAGCAATGAAGCCATTCGCCAATAAACAAAATATGCGTTAGGTGAGAATCCCTTATGTTCTTCATGAAACAGCACTATATGCATGACCCTTTATATGAATATAATTTGTTTACTCATAAACTTTAAGACATTAACAGAGTTGTTAAAGTTGTTTTTTCGGAATAAGATTCCGCTTTTATTGAATCTTGTTTAGAAACTCTATATGTAAATGCAATCAAAATATTTCAAACCAAAATTTGTATAACTTTATCGAAACTCATAAAACTGGTATTTTTATAGCGATTTCGGTCTAATATGGTTAATCTTTCACTTAAGAAGGCAGTATTTTATATAAATTGTCATTCCTACTTCGAAATCGAATTCGTTGTCCCTAATCCACTAACTGAACTTAATCGACCATTGTCAGTTGTTGTTCTCCTCCAAATTCTTTTTTTAAGTTTATGATTTCCATTGTTTTCTTTTGTATACGACATTTCTTTTATTCGCATTTGAATTTAATTCCCATTTTATTTTTATTCCCTTTTTGTTGTGTCCAATCATTTTGTTTTGCTTTGCGATTTTTTTTTTTGAAAGCCGAAACCATGAGAAGAAACCTATCAACGCACTTGACAGAACAACGACAAAGCAAAATAAAAGCACACACACATGTGTGTTGTGTTTTTGTTTTATTATTACATTTTTTGGAGTCAATAACCAGAGAGTCCATAACCTGCGACAACAACATTCGGAATGAGCTCGCCATGGATGGGCCTGGCGGTATCGGAGTACCGGCCGGACTACCCGCCGCGTCACGCCGCTTTGAGTCTTTTGCGATTACAAAACCATTTGTGAACGAAAGACGGCATAACGCAAAAAATAGAAAACGTATATCAGTGTGGACACATAAAAACTGCTGGGGTTTTCGATTGCGATTTGTGGCCCTATTGCCCTGGAATGATTTTCATTGTTTTTGTCTCCTCTTTTTTTGCTCGGCCGACTGACTGTGTCCCCGTGGTGCCATACCGTTTTCGACTTATCGCAAGACGGCACAATTTTGCAAAGACATGTGACATAAGACGCGGCGCGGCCACTGTCAGCCAAACACAGGCTAAGAACTAAGAACACAAGACAAAAACTCTAAAATTCGGGATTAACGGAGCTTGTTGTTCTGATGAGAGAATAATAATGTTGATTGATACACCACCCTCTGCTTTGACAAGGCAGCCTTCTATCCTCTTCTATCCCGGGCACGTTTCTGCCGCGATCGCTTTGTCCTTAAAGCGGAGGTTCGATCTTCCTTGTCGCCTCCAACCTGAAGGCAATAATGTCCATTCGCTAGTTGTGGCCGAGCCAATGTAGTCTAGGAAAGCATCGGCTTCCTAGGGACAGTCGATGATACGTCGACTGTCCCTAGGAAGGAACCTAGGTGTCATTCATGGGATTGATGTTGAGTCTGAAGTAGATAAACTTATTAACTACCTAAATTTTGTTGCTATCAACAGTGACATTGTATCCAAGGTTGTGCGCCGACAGTACTTTATTTGTTGATAAAATATACTTAGACGTGCCCCCGCTAGCTACAAGGCAAAAGCGTTTTGCCTCTTTCTCATTTGCCGTAGATGCTTCTTTAAAGGCACGGTGGGAGGGACCAATGATACCGATGTTGCCTGCATACCCTAGTAGATGGACGGGCTTATTGAAGATAATACCTTCCGTATTACATCGCATTATGCGCATCTCCTTGTAGGCATCCGGTGTATTCCAGAAAGGCTTAAGATGTTCACACAATACGTTAGATAAAATCCTATATGCGACATCGCTTGTTTTGTAGATGGGGCATATGGAGTTGGTATTGAAGTAATTGGGATTACACTCATCTATACATACTTGGTTGATGGTTTGGTGCATGCACGATTCTACAGCACCACCTCCATATTTAAAGAGCTCTGCTGATCATTCATCAGAACCGACTGCCTTGTTGTTCTTCAGGTCTTTTTCAGGGCTGCTCCTACTTCTTCAATACTTCGTTCACTATGGAGGTGGTCTGGTTTTTTGTCCTACCAATCTCTCGACAGTGTTCCCAATAAGTAATAAAATTGAACGATGTTCTTCCTATCACTAGAGTCTTCAATGTCCTTTAGCTGGGATCAATTGTTTCCTAAACCGGATCTTCTTCTTTTCCCTTCTCCTGGTTCGATACTCTTCTCGCGCAGCGCTTCTTTTAAGTCAAAGCCGCTTGATATCTGCTTCTTCTGACATATATTTTTGGTACTTGCAAATATCATCGGACATCTTTTCGATGGTGGTTGTATATAATTTGATAATTAAAATGCAGTCATTACAAAAATTTGTTAGGATGAAAGTACTGCTCGATCCAAAAACTGGGTGGCCAAAAGAGATCACCCTATTGGAAGATGGTCTTATGGATGCAATGGACGCAAATGTCTAATCTGTTTTGACATTTGTGGACTAGAGCGATACACTCCCCAAGAACGCGAAATAATCGTGTCTATTTTTTTGCGTAACAATTTGCCTGTAATGTTGGCGCAGCGAGAATTCCGTTGCCGATTCCCCGGCCGTCCGACACCGAATGCGCAAACACTGCTCCGTTGGGCCACCAACCTTGAAGAGACTTTGCCAAGAGTGGCCGGCCCCGAAGACCCCGTTTTGCCGAGAATATCGCCGCTTTTGCCGAGGATGTCGAGCTGTCGCCAGAAACATCGAACAGACGCAATTAGCCATCAGCCGGTCGACCATCGTTTCGTTACCGTGCATGTACACCATTTTGGCGTCAGTGGAGCCACCTTGCGAACCATTTTGAAGGATGATTTCCATATATATCAGTATAAAGTGCAATGGACTAAAAGAGTATTGCCGAAAGATCATCCACTTTGCTTATAATATTGCTAAATAGTCGCTTGAAAGTATCTGATTTTTGCAAGCAAATTTTGATGACCGATTAGGCGCATTTCACACTCTCTATCTCTGTTACAAGAAAAATTGCCGCAATTGTGGAATCAAAGAAATCAAAAATGTGACAGTTTGGGATGGCGTTTGCGACAAAAGCATCATTGGGACAATTATCTTCAGAGAAGGGAAAACCGTCGATGGGAATCGATATCATTGGATGGCTTTTTATGCCTGAACCAAAATGTTTGAGAAAGGTCTAGGCGTTTACTTGTTTCAACAAGACGGTTCGCCATGATCCACTGCAATTTAAACTCAAATAAAGAATACACAGTTACAACTTTTACTGAGTAAGGGACTGTTCTTCTCTCGGTTGCACTATTAAAACCTACACCTATAATTAGAAACCATGCGAAGAATTGCTTTTCCCATCGGCTGGTTTTTTTTGACTAAGTAGGCAATTTAGTAATAACGCCCTCACAAGAACTTCTTCAACTCTAATACCAGCGGAAAAGCGTAGAAGAAATCCTTGGTCGCCTTGAGCGAAAAGTCCTACATCAGTAATTTAGCCTTAAATAAACAATGAATTAATACGTGCGCTGATTCGTTTTCCCTGAATTTGTTCAATCTTATATTTTCGGAAATAAGCTGTCAAATTTTTATGGAAAATCAATTTGTGAATCATATGATCTATCAATTCTTCAGGCTTTTTAGTGACAAAGACGCAAACAACACTCGCAATGCATATCATATCTTTTAAATAGTTAATGAAATCAGAATACTATTGCATTGTAATTTTCAATCATGACCCAGTTAATAATCGCTTTTGCGTTATCTTTAAAACCCATTCAAATTGACATTTTCCTAACAATTTAACAATGTATCAGTGCATCCCTTGATTTAATTAGAATATTTTACACGTTCAATTATGCACGAATGAATCCATCTAAATACTTCAGCGTATCCTTTGAATATACCTACTTCTTTTTCGACCTCCCTCCACTCGGTGTGATACTGCAGAAAAAAATTAAAATTACATACAAAGGAAATTTAAATTCCGTCAATGCGTTCTGATTTTCATTCCTTTTTATTATTCTCATTTTGCGGCTATGTAAAGAAATTCGTTCCACCAAGCCCAAGCCATCCAATCCTCTAATTCACACAGCACTTTGTTTTCGAGAGAAACTGTAAAATGGGAAACCAACTCACCACATTATCCTGCACCAAATGGATATGCAATGACGAGACACAAAAGCCTAATGAGTAAACGACGAAAAATCTCATAAAACATGAAACGTCAACACACGCATATATCGCAACAGAAAAAGGATATCCATACCAGATTGTCACAGTCAAACAATTATTCGTACCTCTTCTGCTGCCGCCCCGACGGTCCTTATGACAAATTCCTCCATTTTTTTCTGATTAAGAGAATCTCTGTTTGCACAAAACTGAAATGCGTATCTCGCACATTCGTTTACTCAATTTGATAAAAAAAAAATCCACACAGAGAAAGAAAAACTCCCACCATGCGTGAACCGTTTCCTACTTTTATTTGAAAAGCACTCAACAACCAGGATTCATCGTGAATTGTTTCCCTGTCCCACCGCAATTATATTGGCAGTAGTGACAGCAGTGGTGGAGTCGGCTCGACGCTGAAAAAATGGAACATTCTAACTGACAGTCATCTCGACACAGATGAGAGTTGGTAGCCCGTCGATCACCTCATCCTCCTCCATTATCGACCATTGTTATGCTACCACGCATCCTACGAGTATCATTGCCCGTCTAACCTACGTCCCTCTTGGTATATATATATTTTTTTATTTCTTTTAATTAAAACAAATTCAAACAAGCAAAAAAAATCCGAAGCCGAAAAGCAAATTCATTGGACTATATTCACAATGAAACGCAGCACACGCAGTGCGAATTGAAAGAGGATAACAAAATGTTCATGAAATCACAATGATGTGGGGTGGATGGAGCGTGTAGAGGTGGAGAGACTCTTGCTCGAGGACCAAGGATGGCTTCTGATTCATGCGAATCAATGATGTTGGCTGTGCGCTTCTGGTACTGCACGCATTTGCCGTCAACGCAGCATATCCTACCTATATACTGCTGAGCGGATGGTGGGCATATTTTTTTTCTGGACTACTCCTTCTGAGTGCTTTTTCATTTTGCTTAACCATTTCAGCGTAATTTTGTTATTATCATAACTTGGGATCCGGTGTGTGTGCGAACTCAGCTGGTGTGTGTGTGAACTATTGTTAAGGACATGGCAGGAGTTTTCGCTAAATAAGACAAAATATCTGCCCTGATGAATACTCACGGTTGTACAAGAAGGACGAACTTAACGAGTACTCTTTAGGATATTTTTTTGAATATGTGGAGATGAACAGACAAAAAGAAGTATTTTTGTTAATACAACATAACTATTTATGGAAAATTCATATTTTTATCAACTAATGACTTAGGACTTAGGGTCCTAAGGCTAGGTTAATATACCTTTTGGAACTTTTTTTCGGAATTCAGTGTGTAAATGAGAGAAAGATAGTAACAAAAGCCCTAACTCAAATATGACGCATCAAATTAAATTAAAAAAACAGATTTGTAATTAATTTCTAAACGAAGCTTAACAATGCTCAAACAAATTCAACGTGAATTAACGTCGCATCTTTTATCGGCTTACGTCTACATTTCAAAATATAAACCAGCGCTAATTTGTGAAACACAGGTGGGGGTGAAATCTGAATTAACAGAATCAACCCTTTTTAGATATAACTCATTATTTTTTTTTAAACCGCGGTTCCGCCATATATATATGTACACTCTAAAATTGTCATTGCTGACGATTTCAAGCAGTCTACATACACCTAGAGGCCTAACTGTATCATGTCAACAAATTTCTTATACTCCAACCATCAAGTAAAGAACAAATTCACAAAAATACCTTAAATACTCCAATGCCCTGTTTTTCGCCGACTCTCTTTCTCATTTTTATAAACTATACATTCAATGCATGTTCAAATCCAATTCATTCCTTCGCTGATGACAGTACTCTCAGCTTCTCATATCCGTTTTCAGGCCCTCGTCCCTCACCTTCGGACGTGATCTAGTCTTAAACGACAAATTACCACATTGAATTCCGACCTTGTTGTAGAACAAGGGTAGATTCTGATTGGTTTTAACTTGGCAATGCCTAGTGGTTGTAACACTGACTGCACATCAAATGCTTATTTTTAACCTCCAAGTGGTATCCATCGGGTACTGGTCTCATCCAACAGGAAATGGCTTGCTAAACGATAAGCGCGAGTGTTGATAACACGACGAAAAACAGCAACACTATGAACAGCCAGGTCAGAATGGCACGGAATGAATACCCAGCCTGCTGTCCTAGACAAGCTGCTGCGACATATTCGGACAACAGGTTGTCTAGGAATTTCAAGGGTAAGTAAGGCCCCTTGAACAGAGATGGTGGCGGATGAACCAAAAGGCCAACGGCAGCCCTCAATCCCGTAGTGGGTACTGATGGCCCCGGGTCCTAGGGGTATCTAATAAATTGAAACTGACCCTCCAGGTTGGGGGTTGTGCTTTGAGTTAACTACCCAACCATGGAAAAACTAAAATGTTACGAAGTACCAATAGCCTCGAAAAGGACTGATTTTATTGTTGACGACCCGGATAAACGAAAAAAGGACAACGTTTGTATATACAGCTGGAACGTAAGAACATTAAACAGGAGAGTGCAAGCGAACAACTCGCGAAAGCTCTAAACTACTATAAAGCAGACATTACTGGCATCCAGGAAATACAAGGGCATGGACCTGGTAAAAAGAGGATGAGAAACTGTGACATGACGCGCAACGCGTATCCCTTAACCTCTCGATTAACACCATACCACCAGCATCAAATGTCGAAGAACAATGGTAACGATGCCAACAAGCCATTAGATCAGCCGCAACTGATGTGCTAGGTTTCTCGCGCCAAATGTATTCTGCATTTTTCTGATTGATAAGACTCAAATACGTGGTCTGTGTATGTAAAAGAAAAAAACTATCAAATCTTCTTCAAAAAACTAACGGAGTCTCCAATTCATGAATTCATTCATAGGGATTATCAATGACATTTTAGGAAAGCTATCATTTGAGCACTTACAAACATGCATGATCTAACTTTACTACGCTATTGACAATGCTATTATTTTTTCTTTTTGGTTTTAAAAAAATCGCACGATATCCTAACCTCCAGCAGCAAAACTTTTTTCACACTTCCCTTTCAAACCTACATACAAATCAAATCCCGAACACTACAAACTGCTCTAGGGTTGGAAACGAAATCACGAATATCACAATCCTGAAATCTAAACGTATCCGAATGAATTAGTGAAAAAGTTCGTTCTTTTTGATTCTCACCACTTGACGGTTTTTATTATTTTTTTTTATTGTTTTATTGACGCAGTGGGCGGCATTATAGCCTTCTTAGACCGAAGAAACAGCGGTTGGCAAGAGTAATTCTTCATTTAATTTCTGACGAGATGTTGTTGTCAGAGTTAAAAGCGGAGCCCGTAGTAGTCTCGTACTACCTCAAAGTTATATTTGTCATTGGTGACATTCTGTACAATTCGTCGATGTTGTGTGTGCTTTCGCGTATACAGCATATACCTCGTCTTGCCCTCATTTACTGCTTAACCCATTTTTGCCGCTTCCTTCACTACACTAGCAAACGTGGCTATGACATCTCGTTGGGTCCTACCAATGATGTCAATATCGTCGGCGTATGGTAGTAGTTGTACAGATTTTTGAAAAGTTGTACCTCTGGTATTGGCTCGTGAGTTTTGCACAATCCTCTCAAAAAACAGATTGAAGAAATCACATGACAGCGCATCGCCTTGCCTAAATCCTTTTTTGGTATCGAATGTGTCGGTGAGGTCGTTTCCGATCCTGATGGAGCAGCGAGAATTCTCCATCGTCATCCTACACAAACGGACGATTTGGGCGGCATACCAAAACAAGACATGGCTCTGTATAGTTCGTCTCTATAAATGCTGTCGTATGTGGCTTTGAAATCGATAAATAGGTGGTGGGTATCGATTTGGACTTCTTGGGTTTTTTCCAGGATCTGCCGAAGTGTGAAAGTTTTATCGGTTGTGGACTTTCCTAGCCTAAAACCACTCTTATCTAAGGGTGATCAGGTTGTTGGTAAACGGTTTCAGGGGTTCACATATTACGGCAGATAGGATCTTGTAGGCGATATTAAGGAGACTTATGCCTCTGTAGTTTGCGCAATTTAGATGGTCTCCTTTTTGTGGATCGGGCAAACGATGCTGAGGTTCCATTCTTCAGGCATACTTTCTTCTGACGAGATTTGGCTTCGATTCCCAGCCAGATGTCGGATGCAGTAGGGGACGACCTCACCTTAAGTGGCGCGCACAAGTAGAAACCGACCTCAACCAACTTTTAGTGCTATATTGGAGGCAGTTAGCTAATGACCGGGCTAATTGGAGAGGCATGTTGGTTGAGGCCCAGGTTCATCCCGGACTGTAGCGCCACTTAAGTAAGTAAGTAAGTAACTGTTGTCCATACTGTCCCATGATAGCCATTACAGTTTTTGGCTGGTATCGCTAGATTCCCTACGCGAAGGTATTCTAAACAGAATTCGGTTTCTTGAAAACTGATTTCCATTTTATTTTGTAATCGCAATATCCATAATTTGATCAAAATCACTCTGCAGGAGTACGTTGATGCTGAAGCGTATCTGAAGGGACTTATAACATCACTTGCATTAATGTTAAAAAAAATAAATTTACTGACCCACGTTTGACAGCAAACATTTTCTCCAATGATCATTTTATAAATCTTATAAAGTGTTGGTTTACGCGAACCTGTTAAATTAATTAAAAAGTCCCTTTTACAATGAGGTGTCGAAATGTTCGGCACAGTGGCGCGATGGTAAGTGCGATGACTGCCGCGCAGAAAGTATGGGTTTGAACCAAAATCATGTTTGGAATAATTACGTTTTTACAGAAACCTTGTTAAGTATTTTCCAACAAGCAACATTACGAATGCCAATATATCGAATTCATTAAATTAAAAATTACAACATTTTGATTCATTTCTAAAGGCGAAAATAGTGCGTTCTTCTTAAAGCCGTTAGTTTTCTAATCTATAATGCCGCCCACTGCGGATTGTAGTTCAAAATAAAATTTGATTTGGGGTCAATAAAACAATAAAAAAAAATAATAAAAACCGTCAAGTGGTGAGAATCAAAAAGAACGAACTTTTTCACTAATTCATTCGGATACGTTTAGATTTCAGGATTTTGATATTCGTGATTTCGTTTCCAACCCTAGAGCAGTTTGTAGTGTTCGGGATTTGATTTGTATATAGGTTTGAAAGGGAAGTGTGAAAAAAGTTTTGCTGCTGGAGGTTAGGATATCGTGCGATTTTTTCAGGACCAAAAAGAAAAAATAATATCATGAGGCATTTATGGGTTTGATAAATGGCGGGCATGCATTGTCAATAGCGTAGTAAAGTTAGATCATGCATGTTTGTAAGTGCTCAAATGATAGCTTTCCTAAAATGTCATTGATAATCCCTATGAATGAATGCATGAATTGGAGACTCCGTTAGTTTTTTGTAGTTTTAGTTAGTTTTACATACACAGACAACGTATTTGAGTCTTATCAATCAGAAAAATGCAGAATGCATTTGAAAATTCTTGCGTGATCTACTGGCTTTAGTTCTTGTGTCAACTAAAACTTTTATTCAAAATGGTTACAGATTGCACGTGATCGTCTACAAACACACACCTGCATGGGACAGCTACGAGCGCGAACGAACATCTTGTCGGAAAAACAAAAAAAAAAAAATTAACATTATGCTCGATGCTGAGATGTATAAGAAACACTTTCGCGGACTATTTAAACCCAATGACAAGTAGCCAGCAGATTTGAAACTGGCGCTGAAATCATGTGGTAGTCCTGATTCCGAACTTGACAAAAGAGTAAAGTACAGGGTTTCCACCGGGAAGGTATACTACTCTGTCTTGCCGCCATTTTGGTAAACGTTAGTCTTGACAGTTCATATTTGGCAGTCGTGAAGTAGACACGTAGCAAATTTATTATGGAAAAATATTCGATAAACCAACGTGTTTTAGTCGTTAAACATCAAAATCAACCATCGACTACTGTGAGGATGAGAAAGTTACGTGAAATTTTTGGGAGCAACGTGCCAACAAACCACTATATATCGTAAAGTGAATGATTTCCATTTAAGATTCAGTTGGCACAAGAGCTTCTTCCACAAGACCGTTTACGCCGCAGTACATGTGGCAATAGGTTGTTATAGCTAGGCCATGACAACCCCGATTTTCATAAAAAAATCATAATGAGTGACGAGGCACATTTTCATTTGAAGGAATATGTGAATAAACATAAAAGCTGGTTCTGGGCAATGGAAAACCCTCAAATTATTCATCAGTCACCTTTGTCAGTCAGTCAAACAAAATATTCGCGATGAAATTAATGAAATACCGCGTGAAATGTGTGAGAATGCATTTGTGAGACTAACTGAGGCGGATATTTACCTGATATTGTATTTTATACATAATTGCCGACATTAAATAAAATGTTTATCAATGTAAGCATTCTCTTTCATTTAATCAAAAATTATGAACAAACAAAGTAGTATACCTTCCCGGCGGACACCCTGTAGTAAAAACAAAATAACCGTATGTATCATTATTATAAGCTACGAATTAAGAAAGCATTGTTTTACCGAATAAATTCCGTCAAATATAGGTTATGCTTATACATTAGCTTGGGGCCAAGCTATTAAAATGTAGCAAGAGTTACAAAGCTCTATAAAGCGCAGCACGCTAATGAAAACTTGTAAAAAAAATTGCAGAAATTTTATTTTTGAATAAAAATAAAAATCAAGCTTGAATTTTTTTTCAAATGCACTAAGTATTTGTACAAAATTTCCTACAATCTGATGCATCAAATCTAATTTATGGAACTGACCCCTTCATTCAAAAATTAGGTCCTATCAAAATAAACACAAATAAGTAAATGACAATGGAATAGGTTCAACCTATTAGTGGAGTGGAGTTTAAATACTTAGAAACCCATTAAGTTTAAAGAATATTTGTATGTGACATAAGATCGTATCGACACCAATGATGCTATGTAATACTTTCGGTATAGTAACTCCAAAACTACAAAACTTACAAACTAAATTTTTAAAAACTTGTTAAATATATCTTAACGATTCACGCCAAATATCAACTGGATTTCGTTTGACGTGAAAAAAATGAATGATTCCATTCATTAAGTTGTCTATTCCCATTTAATTTTTGAATTGCATTTAAAGGTATAAATCAAATTGGCTGTTGAAAACGTAAATGCCGTGTAAAAAAATTAGTTACTAAATAATTTGTTCGCTTTACTATATTTTTTTTGGCTTCAAGTCCAATAACAGAACATAGACTGTTAACCGCGGACGAACATATTCTAATGAGATCGGTTAAGTCCGTTACATCAACAAATTATCAACAAAAACGTTATAGAGCCAGTATTTCGGGCAGATATCAGGTTCGAATTTTACCATTGCCATGGTTTGTCTATTCCTACCAACCTTGCATGGCTTAACTGTGTAAATCTAACAAGTACAAATATTTTCTAAATCAGTTTATTTGCTTTCACAAAAAAAAAGTATATTTGCACCAAAAGAACGGAAACCAACTCACACACCCATACAGATAATGATGATCAACTTTTTCACCGAGAGTAGGTAATTGGCTGATGCGTCTCTTGTTCTCAATTCAAGAAGAGAAAAAAAAACAAACGCAGCCTATTCGCTGTACAAAATACGTTTCTACTGGCATGGAGGCACAAAACCTTGCTTCCGCAAAAAACCCAGTGTATTAGCCTGTTTTTTTTCTGGTCACAAACCATATCCTACTAACGCAAAAATAGGAAGAAGTAAAAAATTATATCCTTGCATTCTGGTACACTCAGGGGCACACACACACATACGACTACATAGCTGCCACCCAACGTATTCTTCTAAACGCATCCCGCAGTGCGTGGTACGCCTATGCCGACGACCATTTCTAATGCATCTTTTCCAATTACGGGACGAGTGCATTTCGAACGATATGTGATATGATGAGGTCGACGACGATATATGTGTGCATCACATTGAGGACTACGATGAGGATGATACCATCCACCGCACCGCTCTCGAGATGTATTCGCTTTATAGTCATAGGGATTATTTTATTTTTTCGCATCCATTGGTGCATTTTACTAAAATCGCCTCACATTTGTTTTGACTTGAAGAACAACGACAGGAAAATTGGAATTGGAAAAAAAGGCAGCTAGGGTGGGAAATAGAAAAATTGTGCGTTGGGGAGGCGTTTGAATAATAATAAAAAAAAATCCCAGCTCCACCGACAACTCTAACAAACGCAGAAGTTTTCATTTTAAATAAAAATGCTAATAGAGCAGGAATTTGTTTTCCCAGAATATTTTTGTACAAACATAAATTTTCGAATTGCGTTCGAATGAGCAGGATGCGAATGCAAGTTAAGCCGCATTACGGATATGGGATATCCAACAACAATCACGACGAGTGGAGAACAAAAACCAACATTCACAGCAACAATGCCAGGATACTGATTAATCATTTGTCGTTTGTGTAGGTATATTAAGCTGCAATCCGCACACTTGATGCTGCGGTATGGTGTAAACGGTGGTGGGGAGGATGTTGGTACGCAACGCAGCATATCATGGGTAATATGATGAATTTCTGGTCATTGTTATACGGTTATGTCATTCCGTTGGGATATGCTGCTATTGCTCGCATTTATTAGAACGATATATCGGAACGCAATAAGTGCGTGCGGATTTATTGTAGCGTTAAAGTTTAAGTGTTGGTTTATTTTATTTGAGTTTATTCGGTGCTCTCTGTGGTTTGTCTGGCATGTTTTAAGTATGTAATGCCCAAACATGAGCACTTTTGGAAAATATTTTCTCAGCTGTAACAGTTTACAGGACTACGTACAAACACTTATTTACTTACGCTAGAAAGCCTGCCGAAGTGTAGCCATAATTATCAAAGCTACCAGTTTGCTTGTATGGTATGGAATATCGGGGAGGCGAAGGTTTCGTATGCTGACTTTAAACCAAAACAAACAAACCCAAATTTCCAAGCCATTGTCTTTTTTACTAACTTAAGTGCCTCACAGTGGCTCGATTGTTTGATTGGATTTGATTTTCTAACGTAGGGTGTCCATTTACCTTCATTTGTAAAGAGATGGTCTGGCAAAGCATTCCTACCGTAACAGTAACAAAATATATTTCACTGGTCCTCCTCTCGCGATGATTTCTTTATCGACTTCTGTTACAACCTAAATTTAGCGTTCGTTATAAAGAAGAGCTGTTATGATCAGGATCATACACGAGGTGGTGTAAAAAATGGTTGTAATTGTTTGCAGAAAAATTCGTCGGTGATGGTGGCGCTGCATGAATTTTGGCGTAGATTTCTGGGTTTTTTGATAATAAATGTTCAAATCGACCAAATAACACTCCTTCACCGATTTCGACATCGTCGAAATAACAAAACAAGATCAATTTCCATACAAATAAATTCCATCACAAAATACACAAATTTATCAAACACAAAAAAATCAGAAAATAAAATAATTTAATAACAAGAAACTAAAATCGAACTCATATAAACATCTTTTCGAAATAACATGTAGCAAAATATAAAAATCAAGTACAGGGTGTCCGCCGGGCAGGTATACTACTTTGTTTGTTTATAATTTGCTTTATTAAATGAAAGAGAATGGATCTTATATTGATAAATGTTTTATTTAATGTCGCCAATTGTTTATGGAATACGATATCAGGTAAATGTCCGCCTCTGTTAGTCTCACAAATGCGAGCCTTTTGAGTACATTTTTCATTACATTCTCACACATTTCACGCTGTATTTCATTCATTTCATCGCGAATATTTTGTTTGAGTTGCTCAAGCGCTTCTGGTTTGTTTGCATAAAATTTGCTATTCAGATATCGCCACAAAAAAAGTCCGGAACAGTCAAATCAGGCGACAGTTGATTATTGTTTTTGATAAAATGTTTAAACGATTAAGACACGTTGGTTTATCGAATATTTTTCCACAATAGATTTGCCACGTATCTACTTCACGACTGCCAAAAATGAACTATCAAGACTTATGTTTGCCAAAATAACGCCAAAACCTGTACTATTACTTATTTTGAAGAAATTGAATTCTCTTAATCCAGGTACTAACGACTGTCAATTTCGAGGGCCCAACTAATCCCGAATGCTAAATAATGCTCGGTACTACATTTGTACGAATTTGGGTACTAACTTAAGGTCTAATACCGTTACTAGCGCTAGTACTTGGTGAAGAAATCGGCCGTAAGATATTTAACTTACAAAGTACAGAAAGGTGTTAGCTGTTGACCAGCAATCGCGAATAACCCACGCTTAAGCCATCTTGAATACCGACCACAACTGTTCATCGAAAATCATAATGATTTAAGCTAACTAACTTAATCTAAATTATGTTAAGCTAAATTGTTGTTTTTAGGGGCACCAAAAATCGGCGTATAACTATCGAAGAGGCATCACAGTTTTGCATTGTTTTCGAACGACTAAAGGACGGCGAGGGCTATAGAGACATGCTCAACGACTTTCTTCTTCCTCAGTTGTTTGAATTGTAAAATATGTGGCTCCAACAGGATGAAGTAACGGCGCATACTACACGAGCCGCAACCGAAATTTTGAGGGCTGAACTTCTGGTTCGCCTTATCCCGCGTTTAGACAATTTCCACTGGCCGGCAAGATTTCCTGATTTAACCGTTGCAGAGTTCTTTTGTAGAGCTTTCGAAGTCACGCGTCAATCCTCAGACTTATATGAACCGGAAATTCTGGCCGTTTTAAAGTACCAAATTCTACATATATTTAAAATTCGTCAGACCCTCGAAAAAACCGAAGAAGTCTTAATCTACCCACACTGCCTGTTCATTGATTTCATTGCCACATGCAATATAATTTAAAGAGACGAACTATGCGGAATTATGTCTGATTTTGGTATACCCCAGGAAATCGTTAATTTGTGAAGTATGGTGATGGAGAATTTTCGCTGCTCCATCAAGGTTGATACGAACTCGCCAATTCATTCTATACCAAAAAAGTATTTACACAAGTTGGTGCATTATCATGCGGCCTCTTTAACATCATCTTGCACAAATCTGTAGAAGGTTGGATTGAACGAGATGACAGCCACGCGTTTGTGACTCATATGAAGGAAGCATCCGAAGTAGCTCAAGCAGTAAACAAGGGCGTTTGTCGTGCCGGAGCTCGCTAAAAAAAACTCAACCTTTCTTTATGAAAATCGATTTATTAGTGATTTAATATAATTTGTTCAAACCTAAGGATAAAACCTAAGAATATATGATATAAGATATTTCTTGGAATTTCTAAAGTTGCAAAAATTGCTTACAAGTGCAATGGAATTAAACAATGTTGTAGTAAATGCTTATTTAGAATTCTTTGAAAAAAGTGCGGGTTGATGATCGTCTGGAATAATGCTGACATATAATATTGGGCGACATCCAGTTTTTAGGTGCACGGTGATTGTAAGGATGTCAGTGGTATATACTTCTGTCAACAAGAGATGATACGCAACATAGACGAAATAGATAGTATTTCATAATCGACAGCTACAACTCTTAGGTAGTAGGCCTACCTCGGCCCTTAATTCATTCTGACAACGACATCTCGTTAGAAATTGAACGAAAAACTATTCTTTTCATCCCTGCTACATTCTAAAAAAATGTGTGTAAAATAACTACGAAAATGTATGTTAATTTTCGTGTAACATTGGCATTTTTAACAACTTTTTCAATAATAATCTAATATTAATAAAATATTACTCTTAGAATGTTTATAAATAAACAGAAATTGTTTTGATACAAACACCTTAATTCAAAAACATTGGGCTATATAACTTTATCAAACTTATTCGCAGAGAACTTCGGCAAATCATTTTGCCGTCTTTAGTCTTAGAAGAACATTATTTCAGTTATCTCATTGATTGTCCTCAACTTAGTTTCAGCTACGTTGCATTGGAAGATGATACACTATTTAAATGTATCCCTTACTAAATAATGATTATTCTTCGGGGTCGATGGAACTCCAACAAAAGTAGCAACCTTATTTCTGATATTTTTGGTCGTTTTCTGTTGAAACATAAACTGTGAGGACATGGCTTTACCACACGTCTTTTCAATTTTGTTTTTATAATTATTCCAACGGTTTTGTCCAGTTATTACATAATACCAGTCAAAATATATACCATCCTATTCATCGATTTCAAAGCCGCATACGACAATTTAATTCTAGTTTTTGCATACCGTCCAAACTCGTCCTTTCTAGAAGCATGAGATTTCACGCTGCTCCATCAGGGTCGGAAACGGCCTAACCGAAACATTCGATGCCAAAAAATAATCTAGGTGATGCACTGTCATGTGACTAATTTAATCTAATTCTTGAGTCGATTATGTAAAACTCCCGAGCCAATACCAGAGGATAATCTGCCATTGAGAAGAGTTAGTGCAGCTACTAGCATACGCCGACGATAATGCCATCATTGGTTGGACTCAACCTTATGTCATAGCCACGTTTGCTAGTATAGAGAGGGAAGTGGCAAAATTCGGGGTAAGACCAAGCATATGCTGTCAATACGAAAGGATACACAATATCGTTGAATCGAACAGAACTTCATCAATCACAGTTATGACTTTTAGGTAGTATGAGACTTTGTGTACTCTTAAAACAGTATCTCTTCAGATGTTAAATGAAGAATTGCTCTTGCCAATAAAATTGAGTTAAATAAATACATTTTCTTTAATTAATCCAATTCTATGCCACGCTTTTGGTATATAATTTGTACAATTGGAGTATGCCGCACAAGTTTGGAAACCGTTTTATATAGTTCATTCAAATAGAATTGAAGCATTGAATCAAAAATTTATAAAATTTATTTTGAGAAGAGTTAATGGGGTGATCTAGATAATTAACCTCAGTATAGGTATCGAATTAAACTGCTGCAGCTGCTGCCTTTGTCTGAATGTAAACCTAACAGTAACATGATTTTATTACACCAATTATAATCAGGACAAATGGATGCTCCTAATATGTTAAGTGGTATTGGTTTTAATATCCGGATAGGTTGTTAAAACTTACATGGCAAAATATTCAGCGTATAACTAATCACAAACGCAACTATGGTATGAATGAGTCTACATTGCTTAGTGGAAATTAAGTAAACATAAGGACGCATGTATAGTTGACCTGCATATTGGTAAAAGTAATCAAAAAAAGTACCCTCCGATATTGTATTCTAGAGACATAAGCGTATGTAAAGGTGTTTATTTTTATAATATATATAGATAAAACATAATTTCGATGGTTGGGTATTGTAGAACGAGGGTAGACACTGATTGGCTTTAACTTGCCAATGCCTAGTGGCTGTAACTCTGACTACACATCAAGTGCTTATTTTTTTACTCTTTTTTTTCATAGTGGTAACCATCGGGTACTGATCTCATCCAACCGGATTTTACTTGCTAAACAAGCTGCTTCGACATATGGGACAACATGTTGTCTAGCAATTTCAAGGGTTAGTCAGGCCTCTTGAAAAGAGATGGTGGCAGATAAATCAAAAGACCAACGGCAGCGCTCAATCCCGTAGTGGATACTTACGATCCCGTGTCCTAGGGGTATCTAATAAATTTGAACTAGCCCTCCAGGTTGGAGGTCGTGCTTTGGGTTAACTACCCAACCATGGAAAAAACTAACGGTTACGAAGCAACCAGTAACCTCGAAAAGGACTGATTTTATTGTGGACGACTCTGCTAAACGAAAAAAGGACAACGACGTTCGTATCTACACATGGAATGGGAGAACATTTAACAGGAGATGTACAAGCGAAACTCACGTGGAAGCCCTAAACTGCTATAAAGCAGAAACAGTGACTATTCGGATGCGGATTTGTTATAAGCGCCAGACTTAGGCAAGAAGTCTTATGTTTTTAAGACATTAGCGAACGCATTGTAACAATCCACATCAAGGCCTAATTCGCCAACGTTAGCTTTATATGTGCTCACGCCACAACGGAGGAAACAGATGATATAGCTAAGGATTGCTTCTAAGAGCTCCTTGACAAAACCTATGAGCGACTACCGGAGTACGATGTTAAAATAGAGCTGGGAGATTTTAACGCAAAGGTAGGAAGAGAAGACATCTTTAGCAGTATTGTCGGAAAACATAGCCTACACGACAACAAGTATGGTAACGGACTTAGGCTAATTGACTTCGCTACGGAACGAAATGCCACATTAGCCAGCACATGGTTTTCTCACCTCGATATCCATAAGGGGACATGGCGGTCTCCAGATCAACGAACGGTCAATCAAATTAATCACATAGCGATAGACAAGAGGCAGTAATTTGGATGTCCGAACATTCCGAGGAGCTAACAACTACGGCAACGATGCCAACTTGGACCACTACCTTGTTGCAGCCAAGGTTAGAATGCGGATATCCGCCACGCCACAACAATCCAGAAATACTGTGAAAAAATTAAACGTCGAAAAACTGCAATCCTTCGCGCTACGCGTATCCCTTAACCTCTCGATTAACACTATACCACCAGCATCGAATGTCGAAGGCAACGATGTCAACAAGCCATAAGATCAGCCGCAACTGATGTGCTAGGTTTCTCGTGCCCACCAGCAAGAACCCCTGGTTTGATGAGGAATGCCGACTGATGCTCGCAGCCAAGAACGAGGTCTACAAGGCTAAGCTGCAGGTGAAGACGATAGCTGCCGTTGAGCTCCATAGGTAGTGAAGAAGTTAAGAACACAAGCTTTTCAGATAGAAGCAAAAAGATCAAGAAAAGCGCGCGATCGAGGATATAGAGAGGTGCCACTCCAGGAACGATGTTCGCAAGTCTTACCAAAGTGTAAAACGTCAAAGCCAGACATTTTATAGGCGATGTTGAGGAGAAATATGCCTCTGTAGTTGGCGTAGCTTAGTGGGTCTCCTTTTTTGTGGAAGAACCTTTTCTGCAGACTGTTAAACGGCAATGACGAACAATATTCCGCTGTCAAGCAGAACGAACCATTCAATATTGGCAACGACAACGAAAACTGCCAACCACCCGACCTGAGTGACGTGAGGATAGCAATATCTAAACTCAAGCTTAATAAGGCTGCCGGAAATGACGGTATTCACGCCGAGCTTTATAAAGCCGACGGAGATGACTTGGTAAGAAACATCCACCAACTCATAAGAAAAATCTGTTCGGATGAAAGTATGCCTGAAGAATGGAATCTCAGCATCGTTTGCCCGATCCACAAAAAAGGAGACCCTCTGAACTGCACCAACTACAGAGGCATAAGTCTCCTCAAGTCAAGATCCTTTTTGCCGTAATATGTGAACGCCTGAAGCCGTTTACCAACAACCTGATCGGCCCTTGTCAATATGCTTTTAGGCAAGGAAATAACCAATCAAATTTTCACACTTCGGAAGTTCCTGGAAAAAAAGCTGACCAAATCGATACCCACCACCTATTTCAAAGCCACATACGACAGCAGTTATAGAGACGAACTATACAGAGCCTATGTCTAGTATAATGACGATGGAGAGTTCTCGCTGCTCCCTCAGGGTCGGAAACGACCTCACCGACACATTCGATACCAAATACAAATACAAAATTTGAGAGGAAAATTCTTCGAAAAATCTTCGGTCCCGTTTACGTTTACGGGCTATGGAAACGAATATACAACCAAGAACTATACGAGCTGTACAGCAACATGCCCCTGATAAAAAAAACTCCGCGTTTTACTTTTAAGATAGCTAGGACATGTAGAACGAATTCCCAGCCAGACGTCGGACGCAGAGGAATAGAAAGTAGAAACGGACCTCAACCAACTTGGAGTGCGCAACTGGAGTCAGTTAGCTAAGGACCGGGCTAATTGTTGGTTGAGGTCCAGGTTCATTCCGGACTGTAGCGCCACTTAAGAAGAAAACATAATTTAATTGTTTATTGATTTTGCTTATAACTTCTATGTGTGGTATGTCCCACTAAAATATGCCCTAAATTATGAGTCTGTGGATGAATATAATATCATTTGGTTAATCTCTGCTCGTGGATGCTGCTTGAATTAGGCTCGCTAAGGCACAGAGTATTAAAAAAAATGATTGACCTTTGGGCCAAAAACAAACCTTTCCCAAAAACAAATTCAGCGATCGATTAGCTATGACTTAGCTACTAGGGTCCATGTTTAGTTCTAACTAAGTCGGATGCCTGCTATTTACGAAGTCGTGAATATTTCTGGTCAATATTATTTCTTGATGAAAATTACATATTCCCTCGCGGCTCTAAATACTTTCGGCATTAGGAAAGGTGTAAGCAGCGAGCTCATTTGCACCGATCGCATTAAAACTAATAGCGATACGCTTGCGATATACGCGTTATTACCTCCTTTTCAAATATTCATAATCTACGCACTATGCATGTATTCATGGAGTAAGCATATACGATTCACTGAAATCTAATCAAACATTAATATTGCAACCCAGGGAAAAAGCTCAGGACCGCCCATAAATAAAAATGCCAAACAAAAAAGGAAGAAAGAAATTATAGGCATTAATGTTGAAGGGTTATTGTGTGCTATTACGCTGAAAGTGCGTTTACCCTTTACGGTTCATATTATGTCAATAATGCAATAGGTCTGCACCAAACCGCCAGTGCTTCGCAACAACAACAATCAAATAGGGAGAATCCAATGTAAAACTGCGTATACACCATATATTCATACTTCATAGCTACACCAAGAAAACCTGTGGAGAACTCATACTGAACACTGAAACGAAGAACGGGAAGCGGAACAAAAAAAATATGAAATATAAAAAAAATCAACATTAATGCGTTAAGATGACGGACATTGACGTCGGACAGTCCGCACTAAAGGATCAATGTGCAAGGCAGTGATTAAGTGGCAAATAGCTGCTGCCTCTTAAAATCTGTTGGATTATTACCCTTTTATGCTGCAGGCCATGAACTAGGGGGGTTATTTTGAATACTTACACACTACGACTATGTGCGTTGTGCGTTGTGTACCTCTATTAATGATTTAAACTCGCAAGCTTAAAGAGAGCTCACTGCATTTATATCGAATAACCGCTGACTTTCGAACTTTCGAAATGATTGCCTTAAACCGATTTAGGAAGTGAACTCAATTACACCAAGTAATGTTGCGAGAAAGCATAGCGGAAAACAAGGAACTTTACGTAAGAAAAGTTGCAGAAGCTTTATATAATACGAATTATGAAAAACTCTTGGGGTGGTATGGATCAATTTACCTTTCTGAGTATAAAGGGTGAGTTAGGCTGGTCCAATGTGTTGACAGGCAGAAGAAATGTTTCGCCAAGTCAAGCTCGATCCTTTAGGATGCACTCAATGTGCGAATCTGGACTTGACGGAAAGTTCTTACGATTCATAATTTTTAAGTAGTTTTCTTGGATTTATAATCGTAGTTTACAGACCCTGGGAAGTGATTTAGGGAACTTGAGCATTACTCACTTGAGAAAAGCTTTTCATGACAATTAATTTTACCGGCTTGATTTGACAGATTATTTAACAGAAAAATGTTTGTTGACTCGGGTCGGTTGGGTATGAAATACAGAGCTTTTGCGCAGTTTCTACCGATCCGTCAACTAAGTTAAGTCATCCAGCACAGAAGGACGAATTTGGGCGGCATACTAAGACTAAACATGGCTCTGTGTAGTTGTTCTTTATAAATGCTATCGTATGCGGCTTGTAAATCGGTTAATAGCTTGTAATCTATTTGGGCTTCTTTGGTCTTTCCAGGATATTCCTAAGTTGAAAGATTTGATCAATTTTGGATTTTCCTGGACTTAAACCACACCGATATGGGTTCCGTTATTATAAGGTGTTGGTTTGGGATACGCATTCTGCCAAAGGACTTGGCGATCCTTTTAATCAATTTTTTTTTCACAGCTGTTGTGGCTTGGAAAATATCTGCATTCTTACCATGGGTGTAATCAGTGTCGATGTAAGTAACTCGCAAAGTTCTGACTGGAGTGGTGTTACTGTAGTTACTTTCCAAGGCTTTTGGTTGCTTCGTAACAATGGGTTACTTGGAGGGCTTTAATTTTCTAATTCAATTATACATGTAGATGAAGCCACGGGATAGAGTGCTGAAATTGGCCTTTTAGCTTATCCGCCACCACCTCTATTCAAGTGGTCTTGAGATTGTCTAAATATGTCAAAGCTTGTGTAGAAGGTTGCTGACGTTGTCCATAATAACCGGGAGTATAGACCCCACCGTTGACACCATCTGCGAATTTTTATGCCACCGTCGTAGAAATGAATAAATTCCTTAGTGTGAGTAAGTGTTGCTTTAACATCGATAGTCTATTGTCTAAATATGTCAAAGCTATCTAAATATTCCTTAGTGTGAGGAAGTGTTGGTTGAACATCGATAGTCTATCGATAGTAAAAAACTATCGCGTACATCGAAAGTATTAAAAAAATATCAAACCGACCATCGATAGTTTCAATACTTCTAAAATCCAAAATGTTTTACCACAAACCCCCCAACGAACGATTTTGGGTAATAACCAAAGCAAATGCCCACTGTCGTAATTGATTCCATGCCCTTCTTTGATATTTAGAGCAGCTCCTGAGAAAGTGTGCGTACAACTAACTGGCTTCCGAACGGTTCGAGATGCAGATAATGACATCCATGTGGTTCAAAGGGGTACACTGCATTTATTTTTTCAAATGCCACGCTAAATAGATATAACTATTGAAGATTCTGTGACACTACAGCAACCATCCACGTCTGGTTATGAGCCTGGACAATCAAAAAAAAGATCAGCTGCTCTTTAAAATTCCGGCGACATTTGTTCCTATTGAACGACAACGAATCTTCTCAAAGACAGACCAGGTGATGACCAAAAAGTGCAATAAAATAGAGGCTTAACATCCGTCCGTACGTCACCAGTTTGTGGGCCTTAAGTGAATGATGAAATTTGGTACATGTGCTCTTTGTTGCTCCCAGCTTAACCAGTGTTAACATTTTTCAAATGCGCCGACTGCCACGCATCCTTTTTAGAAAGACGTAATTTTTTTTGACAAATCGTAAGGAATTTTGAAAAAATGTCTGAACAACATATTTAGACAATCTCAATACCTATATTTAGTCTATATAAAGTTTTTTGCAAAAGCCCACTTTTTGAAGGCGTTTTCAATAAAACAATAACTTTTTTGATAAAATTTAAAATATTCGAATAAAAACTTTGGATGCAAAATCATTGGGTTTGATAATATAAACATTTCCTGTATACCTAGGTCATTTTAACCCACATAATGCAATAGAAAAACGTTATTTTGTTCGAACCATAAAAAATTTAGAAACATTTTTTTTTTTAAAGTTAGAACAAAATATGGTGACAATGAAGGTCTCTATCGACCCTAACATGGTATCCGTTCCAAAAGAAAAATTCTCCGATTTTGTGCGAATCAGAGAATTTGGTACATTTCTCTGACAAAGCGTAACGCATATCTACAGTCTACCTCTTATTGCGATGGGTTGCATTTTTTGCATATGTTTTTGACAGAAACACGTAAATTTCTCTCCGATGGTTTTCGACATCTGTTCGTCGCGGAAATAGTTTTAAGTGAGAAAAATGTAAACAATGAAATAATTTAAGTTCAGTTTTTCTTGAATTTTTGTTGAAAACTGGTGTTTAAGGCAAATTTCGAATGAAAACAACAGGCACCAAACAATACTAGCGCGACAAACCTGAGCACAGCTCGGAATTTCACCAAACACCAGATAAGGTTACTGATTTTTATGTCTCTGAACTCAAAAACACTTTTTATGTACATTAATTTTAAGAATGGGATGGTTTTGGGATGCTTTTTAAAACTTTGCAATCGTTATACAAATACGGCCATAAACGCTATATTTTTGTAACGCAAAAACCTTATTCATAAAACTTGTTGATCCTGCCATAGAAGCATTATAAGTTTTACACGTTTAGGTGTTGAATAGTAACTACCTAATGAAAGTTTAGTATCGAAATGTCACATTTACATTAAAAAAATGTCAAAAAATTCAGCAATCATTTTATGACTTCGCATTTTGTAAAAAAGAAAAGAATAAAATAAGGCACAGTGAAAAAAACTCTCAGAAGAAAACTGGACTGTTAGCCGAAAATGCCCTTAAGTTTTTCTTCTCTTTTGAACGGCATTAACGCAACAATTCAAACTTCACGAATTTAAAGGAAGTACAGATTTTCAAAATAAAATATGACGAAAATCATAGAAATTGTGATATAGATGAGCTTACATATATATATTTATCTTAAAAAGCAAGTTAACAATTGAGTTGGTATATATCTTATTGCATTAAGTTAGTTTTAAATTCAAATACATATTTACATTTTCATCAGATTTGCAGTATTTGTTGGGTTTTTTACCTAATAGAAACATTTTTAAATATTTGGTAAAACTATCGATAGTATCGATGTTATCGATATTTTTTCATCAAAACTATTGGTACTATCGGAAATGGAAACTATCGATGTTTAACCAACATGAGGACATGTCTCTCCCTCCGCTTACATTTCCTACCGGAAAGGCTTTATCATCTGGTTGGCATCACCGAATCGAAAACGCAATTTGATTCATATAATCACATTGATTTCCATATGACCGCTGATTTGATTTTTTGGCCAGAAATATTTTCTGTGCTTGAACGTACTTATGTATGATATTATTTTCTCTTTTTAATGCCATCGTTGTCGATTGTTAATCGAAGCGTTTGATATCAGTTCTTCCACCAAACTTCTTGGCTGGTAAGTTGTAGCAGGTTATAAATTACGTAATGTGCGGAACTATTCCCAAACATCACACATAATTGAATATTCAGTTGTTGATTTACCTACATAACCGCCTGCTTTCGAGCAGCCCTATTGAAAGGTAAGTATAGAGTTTGTCAATTTAAGCCAAATAATTGACAGTCTAATTTTATCGATATAATTTATATTAACCCTCCACTCTCCAGATATGTGCTCAGACCTACAGAATTACAGGACATAATTTTTCGGAATTCTCTATAATCGTTGATTTGTTAGAATTGATTAAAATGACGAGTTCGATTTTTTTCACGAAACTTATACTCGCTTGAGCAAATTAAAATACTGATAAATATTTTATATCCCCTTAATCATCAGGTGTTGAAAAATCTAAATAACCTCAAACCTAGAACTCAATCGTTATCTATATTCGTAGTTTCATTTAACTTTGTCTGAAATTGAATGCCAAAACGCACAAAGCAAAGAAAAAAAACTCATCCAACGGAATCAAAAACCTTTAAAATTGCATCTTGGCCGGATGTAGTGAAATTGCAGTAGAACATAGGGCAAGTAGAATAATTGGCAGAACCTTGTACCGCCAATGTGCTTAGATAGTCGTTTTTTTCATTGCTCTCACTCCCTTTTGTTAGTGTGTTTAGCCTTGGGACAGATGCCGAAGTGCAAAAAATTCAACCGGAAAATAGAAAAGCTAGGTATCCATGCATCTGGCCGAAAGTATACGTATACCTATCTACACCTGCATACAAAAGCAATATATAAAAGAAGCTGGATTCATTTTTTTGTTCTTTGTAAACCTGTGTTCCCGTGTGTGTGGTTCTTCGTTATTCGACACGCACTTTTAAGTTTTTTTTTTTTCATCCACTGGACAGATGTTTTGTTCCATAGAAACCAAAGAAAAACCGTTGGCCAAACTTAAACAGAGCCCATGATATTTGATGTAGCTGTGTAGTTGCATGTGTTTATGTAGGTATATATTTATAAAGAATTCAGTTTTTTTTTTTAAAACCTATGCGATATGGAAATGTATATTTCATGATCACTGTAAGAAAGGTTGTCATTTCGTCTGAGAATAGATTTTAAATAAAAATAAGTGGAATGTATGATGTCATGAGAAATTTCATGTATGATGAAATATAACAAACCGTTGAGATAAAGAATGGGGTAGATGACGTTCACGTTTTTTCGAGATATAAGAATTCAACATCTTTCGTTCAAGTTAACAATCAGATAAAGAAGTAAAATATTTCACATTTCAGTCTTTTTAAATGTAAATCTTTTATTTTTAGCCAACAGTTTAAGTTTATATTTTTCGATATTTTTGGTTAACAAAGTGCACTTAAATCCTTTCTGCACTGATAAAATGTTTGTAGGTTTGAATAAATAAATAAATAAGTGAATAAATAAATAAATCAATAACAAAAAATAAATAAATAAATTAACAAACAAATAAAAAGATAAACAAACCAATAAATAAATAAATAATTAAATGAATAGGTAAATAAATAAATAATAGTAGTATACATTGTCAAGAAAAGCTTATCTCAATTTAGCCGTTCGGAAATGGCATAAAACAGAAGGTCCCGTTGTCGTGCAAGAGGTACACACGCACACACGTATGGTTGTGAAAAAGCAAGGCCCTGGGTACTAACGAGCCTGTTGAGCAAAATAACATTTTTTTTGTATAAGTCTGTGTTGGCTATGTGTATTTCTTCACGCGTTCTTGGGTATTGTCTTTAATGTTCAGTTTCCTATCAAGGCCAGAGCCAGGTGCTTGGTTGATTCTGCGAATTTGAGACTACCGCCATTATGTTTTGGAGGGTCAATGTGTCGGAATTTGTTTATTTTCTGTTAAAAATGACTTATTCAAGTTTTTGAGGGTTTGTTCCAAGTTCATATCTGGCGACCCATTTAGACCATTTTGTAATAAAATGTGTAAATAAATGTTGTATAAACACTTTTTTAATGTTATTTAAGACATTAAGGTACTTCCCTGATACAGCTTTTGCCACGTCATTGGCAATCACATCTAGATTTTCTTTGTAGATTTACTATAGTAGATCGTTGACCACTAGGTTTCAGCAAAAAATGAGACAGACCCCTCCTTAGCTTACAGATCTAATTACGGATGAGACGCTAAGATTTGTGTTAATGAGTTTGCCTGTAAATAGCTGATTTATCACAGCACTCTCAGCGAATCATCAATATTTTAATCTGAAAGTGCATTAGTGATTGCGTCCGCTTTAACATTGTTAAATGCTCCTTCTATATCAAGAACAGCAACCACACTATTGACCTTATTGAGGTTTCGATGATGCGTACGAGTGAGTGTTTCTCAACCGACTTCCCCTCTCGACATGCAGAGAATCGAAGATCACAGTCACATATGTAGTGAGGGACTAATAATTACAAAAGATCTAGATAGAGTCCATATTTCTTCAAAAATAAAGCCGGCCACAACGAATGATAACCGAATATTTGATGGCTGCAATTGAAGCTCGTGATCTCGATAAGTTTTGCTTTGAACAAGATGATGACACTTGCCACACAGTCCATTGTACCGGCACCGTGTCAAGCCGCTCGAATCCAAAAAATTTCGTCCTAAATTTTGGACGATTTTGTACTGATTAATAAAAAAGCTGAAAATATTTTTGCGCTTGTGATTTTTCGACAGAATTTTCTAAGAGCATTTTGCCAAATAGACAAAAAAGCCCTTAAAGTTGAAAAAATCAAAAAAGTCAACTACTCGAAAATATCTGTGGCTGATAGACTTTTTGTTTGTTCGGTCTATTTTAATGTCGGTTCGCCCAAATTAATATAATTTATTAATATTATTTTATTTTATTAATATTATATTATATTTAATTAATATTATTTAAAATATAATAAGTCTTACCAGAAAATTGTCTATTCTGTTTATGTTGGCCCCGTTATATAGCACCTGGTTGGAAACTTTTTTTGTGTAGTAAGAGTCTGGTGCTCTGTGTAGTCCAAGAAAGCTTCTCAAACACCTGAATCTTTTCCATTTGAAATGGGGCAACGTTGAACCACACCGAGCAGCCATAAGCAATCATCTGCCTGATGAGGGCCGTTTTGCAAATCATCTTCACCCTGCTATCAAGACGACCGCTATAAGATAATCGTCTTGTCAGGAAAAACCCTAGCCCAGCCAGACATCAAGTTACTTTACTTTATTTGGAATCGCCAGTGGATGTCTATTTGGTCCAACGATCACCAGCTTGCGCCAGTTCTTTCTCGTATCCCTACAGGCCCTATGCAACGGTGTCCTAAACAGGATAAATTCCGATTTCTAAGAGTTGATTTTTATCTTCCAGTCATCACAATATCTCTGGATTTGGTTGAAGTTCCGCTGCAAAGGAGTTCCAATGACCTGGACAGTAGGGGCTGTTCTGTACGCTATAAGCTTTGTTAGCATATGCAATTGCCTGAGTAAAAGTACGCTGGTGTAAACGCTGTTGCAGACATTTTTTTTTTGTTCCGTGGGCTGGTGGAAATCTCAAAAGACACGATGAGCACGTGCCCAAAGTAGTGTGGGACTTTAACCCACTAAAACCACCACTAAATTAACTAGATTACTATCGGTTGTAGTCTCGAATAAGTTAATGTATTCCGGACCATCAAAAGGTTTTAATGTTTCCTCTAGATGTGATGCAAAAAGTCTGCTTTTTCCTTATCGCTTTTTGCCCAAACACAGCGTTTTTGGCCGTTTTATGATTTAAATTGCTTTCCAAAGTGAACAATTCGATTCTATTCCAGCGGTTAGGCTTGCAGATAAGTTTTTTACTGTATGGTTTTGAAAGTTTTTAATCGAATTTGAAATCATGTTACTCAATCGATCGAGATGTGTGTTATCTTGCGGGGCACGAGCTTGGTGCCATCTTTTCGAGCTTTTCTTTATTGCGTAACCAAATCATTTATTTCCCATGGGTGCTTGATATTACTATAGTTCTCTATTTTGCGTTGTTGAGGAGTATTATTCCATGCTGCTTTTTGAACGGTGTCGATAAATAAGTCAACCGCGACTTCCAGTTCTAATTAGGATTACCTATACAACCAGTCGAATATTATATTCAATATCGTTTTGGAAGCCTTCCCAGTTGGTTTTTTCCGTTTGTTAGTCTGGGTGGGTTTTAATTTCTAATGATTGACTCGCTCGTTGTTAGAATGACCGGAGAATGATCAGAGCAAAGATCAAAGCATTCCTCAACTTTGATTCGATTGGACGACATACCTTTTACGATGAAAAAATCGATCAAATCCGGCATTTTTGTATTATCAGTTGGCCAGTAAGTTGGTTTCCCCGTAGAATAAAATTCGGTATTGTACTTTCTACCAACATCGTAAAGCATCCTACCTTTCTGTGATATGCATCTAGATCCCCAGAATGTATGTTTTGCATTAAAGACCCCTCCGATGACAAAACGCTGTCCAAGGGAATTAAGCAATTTTTCAAAGTCAATTTTCTCAACCTTGCATCGTGGTGGGCAGTAAATAAAAGATATCTTCAGAAGGGATTGTCTGCTTTTGACTTGTATAGAGCAAACTTGCATTGTTTCGACTTCTAATTGAAAATCAGTCGAATGTTCGATACACTCTTTTATATATAGTGATGCTCCACCTCTAGCCTTGTTTAATGGATGTAGAGCATGATAATCAAAATAACCTTTCATCTTTAAGTGAGAATTACTCTTTTTCCTGCATAAACAATTCAAGTTCTCAAAGTTTCTGTCAAAGGCCATTGGCATTCCACGTAAGAATTTTAAGAAATCTTTTCATGTTGGTAGATTAAGTCTGTTGCAAATACTATTTTTAAGCTTTACTAGCCTGTCGAAAATAAGTTTATTCGTTTGGCTTTATTCCTCTAGTTTTAAAAGAATAATCGAAAAAACGTTGGAAACGGGGTCTGGTGGAATATTTTTATCGTGTACTGTAGCTTGGGTATAAGTTTGTACGTTTGGTTTTGGATGTACAAGATCCGATCGTATTTTTATTGACCGAGGATTTGTTTAATTATTTGTTTTTCGATTGTTGCCTGCTTTGGCTTTGACTCAAGTTTAGGCGAAATTTTAGACTTCTCCTTAGTTAAATTTAATTTCTAAATTTTATCCGTCTTTTTTGCAACTTTTTAGCTACTTCGCAGCCGCGGTAGCTTGCGGGATGATCGCCTTTACAATCAATGCAAATAGCATGAGTTTTCTTATCTGACCCGCAATCTACCGTCAGATGATTTCCGGCACATTTTACACACCGCGGCTCTTTCTGACAATAATTTGCGTATGATTATATCCTTGGAAGCACTTGCACTGAGGAACTAATTTTGAATCCTTACGGATGGGTTCGATTTTTACAACGATATTAAGTATTGTTTTTTTCATACTTTCTTTTTTAACGAAAGTGAGTATAAATAAAAGCAAAGCGCATTTTATTAAATTTTCTTCACCCTCTTTCTGCTGTTTGTTTCGCTTGACAATGTTAACGGCATCTATAAGTTTATATTGTCTGTTTTTCAGATCGCTAACTATGTCATCCTTTAAGCACGACGCATGTAATCCTCTCGCTACAACGCGTAAAGGCCTTTCAGAATTATTCTCAAATGAATACGATTCAATTTTCGATATTTAGCTTCCGAGATAATAGACGGTAACTTTCTGGATCTTTTACGCAGACTTTTAATGTATTTTTTTTAAGTGAATTTACTTGGTAGCCTGATAATGGTAACGATTTCATCAAGGTATGCAACTTGTTATAGTCGTTTATAGCGATCACATTTATTGGCGGTGGGGGCCGTTGTTTTAGCTGTTTCGCTTTATTAGTATTCTCTTTTCGTGGTTTACTAATAAGGGTGAGCATATAGCTTTCATTTTTTTCACCGTTCTTTTCTTTAGAATCCAATCCAGTCGGTTTCGTGACTGAGTTCTTTTTCGACGAAATGGTATTCTGAAATAACCGGACACTTTGCACTCGGTTTTGGTTCATTACTCAATTTTTTAATGAACTCTTTGAGTCATGGTCATGATAATTTCTTTTCGAAGCTCTTCACAGAGCAGTTCGCCTAGTTCGAAGAACGTCGTTTTTCGTCATCAAGTCTTTTAATTTTCACTGAGTCTCGTTTTTCGTGAGCCGACACTTTTGGCGTTGTCGAGCTCCTGGAGACGCATATATTTTTTTGATGTAGGTGACCTCGAACTTTTTCTGATAGGGTTACGCAATTGCAATAACTGTCTCTCCCCAGAATCCTTAGAGCCGACCTCCGAAGAGGGTGGATTTCCCAGTGAAACAAGATTGCCACCTGGGGTATTACATCTTTTCGTTTTATTCATTGCATTTTTTTTTAAACTCGGTATACTATACGGGAGTGGATTTTAGTCGCCTTCTACGACAGGCATGCCTTACCTCGGGTATATTCTAACCCCTAACCCGAAGGGGGCGCAGAAATTTTTAATGAAAAATTCTGTGGCAGAAGTTACCACTATGTTATCACTTTTGACAACAAAAGTTCTACCACTTAGCATGTCATGAAACATATATTGCAGTGGTTTACTTATGCCAGTTCCGGTCATCTCTATATAGAGGCCCTCTAACCATAGAGTGCCTTCTCTAAATTAAACAAATGCACCCGTGCATTTTAGCTAGCGATTATCCGTTGATCCATATACTGAAATGTAAATCCAGCTAAATCGTTTCTCTATGTTACAAACTATGTAACAAAACTTGTATACTTGCCTATGGGATAGGGTTTAAAAAAGTTGAACTTCCTGTACAAAAAAAATGTATTTTCTCTTGTTTTTGCATAACCACTGGCGTCATTGTTGCTTATCTTAGATATTCAAGCAAGTGCCAAAATGACCGTATTCAAATCAAAAACATTAATTTATTTTCAATGCATTTTATCTTCATAGCATGCACACCAAACAAACACGCTAGTTTCATAATAATTGGATTGAAAGTTATTATCAGCGAATAATTTTCGCATGTAAGGCGAGATGTCTTATTTATTTCTTAAGTACACGTGTAGGCCCATATATTAACAAGTTCTTACCTCTTGCAACATTGTTTGGAAAAAGAACACCCAAATGAATTCTACAATTATAAATTTAGTTTAAAAGCCTTCCTACAGCTACGGACTTTTTTATTCCAAGTGAAGTTATATAGGTAGCACCTAACATCGTCATATAGTCGTCGCTGTCGTCCGTTTACCGCCATCGCGTCGTGCCTACATGGAGGGTATAATCGAAGGCCAAACATGGTGAAGAAACAATTGTTTAGCATAATTAAATATTAATTTATTTGCATTTGCAATGTAAACAACTTCAGATAGTTCCTCTGCACATTAAACACTTGGTTGAAGGGAACGGGTTCGGGTTCTAATGTAAAAATCCAATTTACCAATTAAGTGGGGGTTTGGAAGTCTTTTACATATTTCGTGTAGTACAGCAAGTAGTTTCAGCTTTGCTTTTCTTTCTTCTTGTATTTATCTCTATGATTTGCTGTTTAAAAAAAGAAAAGGAAAATTTATAATTAAAGGTTAAGTAATGCTGGAGCAATAAGATTTGGTGTTCAGAATTATATGAAACGATTATAACATCGATTGGCTTGTATGGTTCATTCATGCATTTTTTTTTTCTAAAATAGAATTAAGATTGAACCGAAAAATAACTATTAAACGCAATCGACGTGTTACGACGTAACTTCCCCGTAACCACTTTCAAGACGTCATTACGTTGAAGGTTACTTACTTACTTACCTGCGCTGCAGTCCGGTCAGTAGCAAACTGCTCCCAGTTGATCACTTTATGTTGGTTGAGGTCGGTTTATGTGCGCGCCACTTAAAACGAGGTCCCCCTTTACTGGGTCCGACGCGCACATCTGGCTGGGAATCGAAGACTTTGCGAGCTAGAGTATTAGTATCCATTCCCCATTTTTCGAAGAAGGGAAGGATAAAATGATACTGAAGTTTCATTCGAATTGCAAACTTTCATCCGACCAATTTACCTTATGAGTTGTTGAATGTCTTACCAAGTCATATCCTACGGGTTTGTAAAGCTCCTCAGAAAGGCTGTCTTATAAACCTTATGTCTTGATATTTTCATTAATCTAACGTCGGGTGTTTGGTAGTTTTCGCTGTCGTCGCCAATATTGAATGGTTTATTCTGCCTGACAGCGGGAGATTGTTCGTCATTGCCGTTTAACAGTCTGCAAATGTTATTCGTCCATATCCTTAGTGTGTCTCAACTACTTGTTGTACATTTCTTGTTCATCTGGACAAGATTCTGTTTGTCATCTGTATCTCTGACTTTGACGTTTTACCAACACCTTCTTTGTGAAAAGCCAGTATTTAGTTCTTCTTTGCCTATAAAACATGCAGGTTTTTCTTGTAGACAAGGGGTTTCTTGCTGTTAGGCGCTAGAAACCTAGCACATCAGATGCGGCTGATTTTTTAGCTTGTTGAGATCGTCTCCATTGTTCTTCGATATAAGATATTGGTGGTATGGTGGTTATCTTGGGGTTTTGGGATATGCGGTTGGAAATAATTCTTGCGATTGAAGTCTTTCGACATAACATTTTTTTCCGCAGTGTTTCCCTTTTGTTGTGACTTTGTGAATATACGCATTCTTACATTGTATATAACCATGTAGTTGGTTGTACGATTCGATGTTAGCCCCTCGAAATGCTTGGATATCCATAAAACTGGATGTATCTTGTCTTTCGCAAACTGATAAATTTTATTGATCGTTTTTTAACCTGAAGACCGCCATTACCTCATCTGGATATCGATATCATAGCACTGTTATATAATGTATTTAATTAGTCCCCACCATCCATTATTAGCGATATCCGCTGTGCAAATCATTGAATACCCGATTAAATTGAAGATTCCCAATAAGTGGGCTTGGCTAAAAACGTATAAAGATAATGACATATTTACAATATTATTCAGACAGTTTATCAAAATCTTTAATGATTCGGCAAAGTTATTCTATTGCATATGCCTTGGGGTAGGGTAAACAAATGGTTATTTTTTTAAGAAAACGCCCCCAAAAAGTGTGCGCTTGGCAGTGGGCGGATTTTGAATTTTTTTATAATTGTTCTGCGTCGGCAGCTAGAGAGCCTTTATACAGAATTTCATCAATCTAGCTCAAAATTTAAGGCTCAAAATGGGTGATATACAGATGAACCCACGGACGGACAGTCGATCCATATACTTTGAGGTATTTCTCAAATTATTTGTATATTTTACAAACTTAATGTCAAAACTAATATACACCTATGGGATGGGTATAAAAGGATGTTCTGTGTAGCATTGGCTTATCCCATCTGATTCTTACCTACAGATTCAACAGTGTGTTTATTTATTACAGCTTATTACAGCTTAGTACAAGCTGAACTAAAGACTAATTTAACCTTAATAAAATAAATTATAAAATATATTTGTAATTTTTTTTGCTAAGTTTGAATGCTCAACCTTTTACTTAAAAGCCAAACTAAATTATTAGATATTGTTTTTAGAATGTTAGAACCAAAAAAAAACCTAAATCTTACCACTAATCCTCGGACATCCAGTGTATACACATACATGACCAATATTTACCAACACATACATCTATTAAACGTACCGAAGTGATTGCGATGCAAATCTGTTTTCCATCGCAATAAGTCTTTTGTATGTAACCTATAATTATGAAAATGCCGACGCTCGACACAATTCCGCCTACAAAATAATTTTGTGCGTATTCGTACAGTAGTACAAAATTGCGGTACGTGCGCCCATCCTACTAAACACTGCAAATGAGGGGGTTGACCTGATAGTATATCCTTTAATAGGCAAAATCTAAACGAGCAAGCGAGCGAAAACAAAATACCCATCTGACTTTGTGTCCCGCTGTAAGCTTTTAATCAAGCTTTTCCAGTGTGGTTTTTGTAATTTACATACACCCCGCCCCCTAAAATATACACAAATAAATATGTTTTTTGCCCTCCTCTAGGATGTTCATGTTTTTTTATCCTTCCGTTATTGGCACGCATTAAAACTTAGCAGTACACAAAAGGGCGATACGCACATGCACACAGCTGCAAAGGTACACATCAGGATATCACATTGTGCAAGGGTTCTCAATAGAACTTTAAACAAAGCTAAAAAAAAGCAGAACTACGCACAATTCGGTTTAGAGTTTAGTAAAATAATGAAAAAAAAAACGGCTAAGTCTGAAAAATCCAACCAACGAAAGGACGAATGCGAGTACGCCACTTATTGGTATAAAAAGGGGGACGAACAAAGGAACGATCCCTATCAATATATTCGCACTCTTACTCTAACCGACCGACTGACGTATCCTAGTGCAACGCAAATAGAGAAAAACATTCCGGTTGCATAGTGATTATTTTTAGGACTGTGCGTGCCCCATTCCAATCAGAAGGCAATCCAACCACACCAAGAAGGAAACCTGCCATTTATGTGTTTGTGTTCGTGTATGTGAAAAGAAAATTCGATGCAGCAAGTTCGTATTTGAAAGCTGGCATCATAAAAAGCCCGCTTTTAAGCGAAGGAACATTTGGCAACTTAAAAATAAAAGGCAAGAAAGCAGTGTTAAAATAGAAATAGTTATAATGATAATACCCTTTCCCATCCCATCCTATATCTATAGACGAAGTATATAAATTACTATAACCAATGATTTTGCATCGAACGTTTTTTTTACCGAAAACCGTTTTTTTTACAGCAAACGCCGCCAAAAAGTGGGATTGGTAAAATATTTCAAACAGGCAAAATTTCCAAATTCCTTATGTTTTGGCTAAAAACTACGTTTTTTTAAGGAGGCCTGGAATAAAGTTGTAAGTTCCAGCTATTCATTAGGTTTTGGCAGTCATCGATTATGTTGGCGTTAAAGGGTGGATTTATTTCTATAAACTTTTCTCATGTGAACCTATACAACCTATAAAGCTCCAGGAATTCTCTGAGATTCAATCGCTTGATTGTTCTGTAAGAACATTTCGTTGTTCCTGTCGTTGTAAATGGATAGTGTGTCGGTCTTTGAAAAACAGCGAGTCTCGGGATGATTTCCCTAAGCTCCTCTGAACATCTGCAATTACATGATACATATTGGGAAAGATCTCCTAGAAGAGACCTTCATAAGACCTTTATCATCCCAGTCCTGCTCTATATCGCTGGAGCATGGATCGTATCAAAAATGGGTCAGGAAATCTTTTGCGTTTTGAGAGAAAAATGCTTCGAAAAATATTTGGTACCTTCTGCGTTGAAGGGCTACGGATAAGAAGGTTCTATAGCAGAAGTACAAGCCGGTCGAGCTAGTTGGAGAGATACGTTGGTTAAGTCCCCGGACTGTAGCGCTTTACTTAAGTAAGTAATATATCCTACAAGTCTTCTCTGTGCTAGAGGATACAGCTTTGAAGTAACGTAAGAATCGTCTTCAAGGATTGTACATCTTTGGATAGAGTTCAGTAAGTTTAATGTATGTGTCGCGACTGAACTCGAAACATGGGAACAGTATTCAAAATCTAGTCGTACTTGGGCATTATACAGGAGATGAAGCTGGGCTGGTGCGAAATATATCTTACATCTGAAAAGATAATTTATTTTGGACGATGCCGACTTGACAATAGAGATTACATGTTGTTGCCTTAATACACCTGCCCAAATTGTTATGCCTAGAAGATGCATGATGGTTGGGTGTTGTAGAACGAGGGTAGACTCTGATTGGCTTTAACTTGGCAATGCCCAGTGGTTGTTACTCTAACTATACATCACCCGGCCTGCTGTCCCAGGCAAACCTAGGCATGCTGCTTCGACAACAGGTTGTCTAGGAATTCCCAGGAACAGAGATGGCGGCGGATGAACCCAGAGGCTAACGGCAGCGATCAACCCCGTTGTGGATACTGATGGCTTCGTGTCCTAGGGGTGTCTAATAAATTGGAACTCCAGGTTGGGGGTTGTGCTTTGGGCTAACTACCCAACCATGGAAAAAACTAACGGTTACGAAGCAACCAATAGTTTCGCAATGAACTGATTTTATTGTTGACAACCCTGCTCAACGAAAAATTAACAAAGACGTTCTTATCTGCACCTGGAATGTGAGAACATTAAACAGGAGAGGTGCAAGAGAACAACAGGCGTGAGCCCTAAGCTGCTACAAAGCAGACACTACTTCCACCCAGGAAATACTATCGGTTGGGACGGGCAAAAAGAGGATGAAAAACTGTGATATCTACTACGGACCGTGTTATAGTGAGCAGAAACAGTGACTTTTCGGATGCGGATTTGTTATAAGTGCCAGACTTAGGCAATAAGTCTTATGTTTCCAAGACATTAGCGAACGCATTGTAACAATCCGCATCAAGGCCAAATTTATTTAATTTATTTACATATGTCAACGACAGCTAGAAAAAAATCATGCCTTTTTCATTTTGACAACTGACCACGCGGGACGTAACAAAAAGAAGTAAGGAAAAAAATAAATTTGTAAGTCGCGTAAAGAATTTAATATATAAATGAAGTAAATGAATTCAAAATAAAATAAAGTTTTTTAATACGCGTCTTAACCAATTTTAAACGTTGTGTTATTGTCGCAACATAATTACAAATTTATTTTATGTCTCAACCAAAACCAACAATTCCAATGGAGACTTCGGTGAATCCAGCAAAGGAGTACAATTGCCAATTATGCAACGCTTCGGATTCCTACGATAACATGGTGGAATGTGACCAGTGTGATCTGTAGTATCATTTCGTGTGTGCAGGAGTGGATGAGGCTATAGACACCCAAGACTTTATCTGTGCGGTGTGCGCTTCTGATAACCACCCGCCGAAAACCCATTCAACACCAGAACGCCCCGAAGCTACTGTTGGGACCAGGCGTACTGTAGCTGCCAACTTCAACACAAATTCTGCACCAAAGTTTGTAGTCACCAAGCATCTACAGCCATCATTAGGTTCACTTGGAGCACCGGCAGCAACTTCTGCAGAAACACCTTTCATTGGTGCTAGCATCCAGAAAGATGTCAATCAGACACGTGATGTTAACCACGACGGCGTCAGAGAGTATCAACACCGAAAGGTCACATCAAAATGAACTCCAAGACTCCAATCCAGGTGTCACTTATGCCAGCATCAATCGCGAGTTGCGTCAGGTCGCAAATCAGCCGATTATATCAGCTGTACAAGTGGTAAGTGGCACCCAGGCTCCATCGACTAATTCTCTACCTTTGACAGACCACAATTCGGCAACACGTGCAGCGCACGTACCCCATGTGCCCACGCCTTTCAACATCCAGCCTACACCACTTCCTGTCCAACAAAAAGTGAATCAGCTAATTTGTTGCCAAACGACCCTCTGCCAGCGAACAATATCTTCAAATCTGCATCATCAACAGCACGTGCAACAAACGCCACTCAGGTTATGTCCATGTCATCTACTCATATACAACCCTTTGATGACCAACCAGTGCCCACGGATCAACTCCCACGTATACGAGCTGCATCGAGACGGTCGTCTCATGGCTCCAAAGGATCTGCGAGACGATTGCAAATCGAAATGCAAAGGTTAGATGAGGAACGCGCTCTTCAGCAGGACTACATAAACAAGAAATACCATTTGTTAAACCTGATGAATGAGGAGGGACATACCAGCGAAGAGGACGAGTCCACTGATGGAAACAGCAAGGTACAGGACTGGTTGAAGGAGACACAAAGTTCAACGCAGAGGTGTGAATTCGAAAATCGAAGGCCAATAAAAGCTCAGCTGAAACTCCATAGCTATGGAACGAAAGTGAACTTGACACGGATGGGCACTAATGTTAACTCACAACAGCAGCAACGACAACACTTGCCATCCGCCTTTTCGGATACTCAATGCCAATATGCCACCTATCAGTCAACAACACCAAACACTGGTTATCGACAACCAGTGATTCGACATCGGCGAAACTGCTGATAATAGGTACCAACAGTTAGCTCAGCCCTCACTTACCAGAGGTCAATTAGCTGCAAGGCAGTCAAGGAGCTTCGCCACTTCGATGGAAATCATCCTGAGGAATGGTCATTATTTCTTTCCAGCTTCTACCGGACTACCGAACTCTGTGGTTTCTCTGACGAGGAGAATCTGGTTCGACTGGAACGTGCAATAAAAGACAAAGCCTACACTGCCGTCAATAGCCTTCTATATCAGGTTGTGTTCCCCGTATAATAGCTACACTGAAAATGATGTTTGGACGGCCGGAGCTAATTCTCCATTCACTTCTCCAGAAAATACACCACACGCCGACGCCAAGGGCTGAACAGCTGGACACAATAGTGCAGTTTGCAATCGCAGTACAAACTTTCTGCGCCACGATTGAGGCAGCTGGTCTTGCTACGCATCTCAACAATCCTACCCTCTTGCAGGAACTTGTTGAAAAGCTACCCTCAGCGATTCAGCTCAACTGGGGATTATATAAACAGACTTTGACAGTCTGCACCCTATCTGAGTTCAGTGTTTGGATATACCATATTGCAGAGGCGGCGAATTGCGTTATTGGCCCAAGCTCTTCTGGACCATGCAAAAAGGATAAGGGATTTCTTCACACACACACTGAAGCGGTACCAAGTAGCAGCAACCATTCGGCCTCTCCACAAATGGACAAATCCATGAAGCATAAATGTATGGTATGCAAAGGGAACTGCGCTACCATGGACAAGTGTGCTAAATTGACTCATTTAAGTCATGCTTCGAAATGGGATGTTGTGCGCGACTGCAAACTCTGTAGGTGTTGTCTTCAAAAGCATACTGGATATCCGTGCAGATCAGATGCTGTGTGTGGAAAGAACGGTTGCATCTTTAAACACCACTTGCTACTCCACAATGACCAGAAAGATCTCCTAAAGAATCAAGACCCATAGCTCAACCCAGCAACGCACACATCCAGAATTCCCAGGGGATTATGTATCGAATAGTTCCAGTGGTTTTGCACAGAAACAACTCCCAAGTCAAGACGTTTGCGTTCCTGGATGATGGATCATCACTGACGCTAATGGACGAAGAATTGGCAGCTGAACTGAAGGTCGAAGGTAAGCCTGATCCTTTATGCATTAAATGGACCGCTAACACCCACAGGTACGAAAATGACTCAAGAATGATGAGTCTTCGCATACCCAGTACTGGTGATAGCAGAAAGATGTGCCCCTTACAGAACGTGCATACCGTAAAGAGCCTCCAGCTTCCACTTCAATCCTTGGACGCAGAGAAGTTACAGAAGCGATACAGACATTTAAGTGATCTTCCTATAGGTTCTTATTTCAACGCGGCCCCTCGATTGCTTATTGGGCTCAATAATTGGAAGCTGGGCCTACCACTAAGCTGCAGAAAAGGAAAGATGGATGAACCAGTGGCTGCCAAGACTCGCTTGGGGTGGACCATTCACGGTCTTTGCGTTCAAATCCCACAAGTACGAGGTGAAAGCCTCTATACTAACTTCCACATTTGCGAATGCAGTGCTGATAATGACGCCATGATGGAACAACTCGCCAATGAGTTCTTGTGTACCGAGAAGTTTGGAGATTCGGAGCATGCTAACATCCTTCAGTCCTCAGAAGACCAGCGAGCTCTAGAGCTGTTAAATAAGCAAACTATACGGAAAGAGGGGCGGTTCGAGACCGGACTTCTATGGAAATACGATGACATTTCACTTCTAGAAAGCTACTCGATGGCTAAAAGACGGTTGCTGTGTCTTCAAGAAAGAATGAGACGGAATACGGAACTCGCAGAGGAACTTCACCGAAAAATAGAAAGCTATATTTCTAAGGGGTTCATCCGGAAGCTTTCAAGGACGCAGCTTGAGAAAGGACGTTTTTGAAAATGGTACCTGCCGATTTTGAGTCTCGCTAAACTCCATGCTCCTGAAGGGTCCTGACTTAATGGCACCGTTAATATCAGTTATTTTCAAGTTCAGAGGGAGGCGATTTGCGGTCTGTGCTGACATTCAAGAGATGTTTCATCAAATCCTGATCAGGAAAGAAGACCAAGACTATCAGAGGTTTCTATGGTTTAGCCGAGACAACGAACTTGAAGAATACGTCATGATGGTGATGACGTTTGGGGCAACCTGTTCTCCAAGCACTGCGCAATACGTGAAGAAAAAGAACGCGGAGAAGTTTGATCGTGACTACCCTCGAGCTGTAAGATCCATTCGTGAAAACCGCTATGTTGACGACTTAATGGACAGCGTGGACTCGGAGGAAGAAGCGGTAAGACTGGCTAAAGAAGTAACCTTTATTCACCAACACGGGGGCTTCTGTATACGAAATTGGACCTCTAATTCGAAAGTAGTAACTAATGTCATGTCATCCAACCCAAAGAAGGAAGTCAACCTCAATACCAACTCTGAGCTTACCACGGAAAAAGTGCTTGGGATGTGGTGGTGTACTTCGGTCGATTATCTTACATTCAAGATCTCCTTAAACCAAAAGAACGTGGATGTGCTACAAGGTGGACAAATTCCCACTAAACGCGAAGTGTTGCGGGTCATCATGCAGATTTTCGACCCATTGGGACTGTTGGCGAATTTCCTGATGTACGCTAAGGTTTTACTGCAGGAAGTCTGGCGCACTGGCATTGATTGGGACGACAAAATTCCACAGGAGTTGCACAAAAAAGGTTGCATTGGACTCGCCTGTTACCTTGTCTGGAAGAAGTACGGATTCCGAGATGTTACATTTCCTCAAAATTAACCGATTATCCAGAGATGCAACTCCACGTCTTCGTCGATGCCAGCGAAAATGGATTCGCAGCAGTTGTATATGTCAGATCTAATTTAGACGAGTTAGTGGAATGTGCGCTGATCGGAGCCAAAACAAAGGTCGCCCCGCTCAAAAGCCTGTCGATTCCTAGACTCGAGCTTCAAGCAGCTCTTCTTGGAGCTAGACTCGCTAGAAGGATTGTAGCATCTCGCTCCATAATATTTCGGCAACAAGTCTTCTGGTCCGACTCAAAAACTGTGCTGAGCTGGCTTAGGTCTGATCATCGCCGATATCGACAATTCGTTGCTGTTCGAATGAGCGTAATTCTTGACTATACATCCATATCTGAATGGCACTGGATACCGACGAAACTGAATGTGGCCGACGAAGGCACCAAGTGGCAAAAAACATTCACCTTTAACACATCAAGTCCGTGGTTTAGCGGACCCCCATTCCTAAAACTACCAGACTCATCTTGGCCCAAAGAAGAATCCACAGACAACGTCACCCAGGAAGAACTGCGAGCCCAGTTTGCCGGTATTCACATCGCTGGAGTAAGACAAGTCTTTCAACCTGAACGTTTCTCCGAGTGGTTCCGACTACTGCGATGTGCAGCAAGGGTTCTTCGTTACGTCGCAAACTTGTCAGCTTTATCCAGGTCACGCACAGGAGAGTCAGCGAAACGTAGTACTGGACCTTTTACTCGATGTGAGATTCAGCGTGCGGAGCGTGCTCTACTCAAGCAAGCCCAATGGGACATCTTTGCTGATGAGATTTCCAGCTTACCCGCTAAGGGTATGGTCGAGAAGTCCGGTGCGCTTTTTTCCTTGTATCCAAATCTTGACGAGCATGGAATTCTAAGGGCTATGAGCAGAATTGACCAGCACGAGGAATTCTTTGCAAATGTTAGGCGGCCAGTAATTCTACCGAGGCAGCATCGTATTACCACACTTATAGTAACCGAATACCGTAAACGTTATCACCATCAAAATCACGAGACGGTGGTTAAAGAGCCACATCCCAAGAATGCGAACAGTTGTCCAAAAGGTACGCCAAGAATGTCAGGTATGTAAGAATGCTGCTGCAACACCACACCCGCCCATCATGGCAAATCTTCCTAAGGCGAGATTATCTTCGTTTTCCCGACCATTTTCGTTCGTTGGAATGGACTACTTTGGTCCAATGTCGGTGGTGAACCTGAGGAGAATCGAAAAGCGGTACGGAGTTGTTCTAACTTGCCTGACAACACGCGCTATACATATAGAGGTCGCGCATTCTCTGACAACAGACTCCTGCATACTTGCCATCAGAAACTTTATCGCGCGTCGAGGAACACCCCTTGAGATATTTAGCGACAAGGGTACAAATTTCGTGGTGCCGTAAAGGAGCTAAGAGAAGCCTACAAGCAGGTTAACAATGACAAACTTGTTCATACCTTTACGTCTGCAACCACCAAATGGACGTTTATACCGCCTGGATCACGGCACATGGGTGGCAGCTGGGAGCGGCTGGTTCGCTCCGTGAAAACCATTTTTTTTAAGATCGCTCCTACCCGTAATCCTTCTGACGAGCTGGTGAAGAGTATGCTGTTGGAAGTAGAGAATATCATTAATTCTCGGCCGCTGACTTACATTCCCTTTCACCATGAGAACGATGAAGCTATCACCCCGAATCATTTTTTGCTCGGCTCGTCAAATGGATCGAAGCCATGGGCAACATTCAATGATGAAAAGGAAGTCCTACGAAAAAACTGGCTGATATCCCAGAGATACGCACAACGTTTTTGGAAGCGATGGGTGAGCGAATATTTGCCGACTATCACGCGACGTACCAAATGGTTTACACCAGTAGATCCAATAAAGAAGGGTAATGTAGTATTGATCGCGGACCCGCATGGTCCCCGGAATTGTTGGCCAAAGGGGCGGGTTATCGAAACCAAGCTGGGTCCAGACGGGCAGGTGAGAAGTGCGACCATCTTAACCAAAGCGGGTATCTATGAAAGGCCTGCAGTTAAGCTAGCTGTCCTTGAAATCAAAAGGGACTTAGAGGTAGGCCCGTCAACGGACATACCAGGAGGGGGTGTTGCGAACGCACCCTTAAAACCAATGACAGCTGAAAAAACCCATCTATCTTATGTCAACAACAACTAGAAAAAAATCATGCCTTTTTCATTTTGACAACTGACCACGCGGGACGTAAAAAAAAGAAGTAAGGAAAAAAATAAATTTGTAAGTCGCGTAAAGAATTTAACATTTAAATGAAGTAAATGAATTTAAAATAAAATCAAGTTTTTTAAAACGCGTCTTAACCAATTTTAAACGTTGCGTTATTGTCGCAACAGCTTCTATGAGCTCCTTGACAAAACCTATGAGCGACTACCGAAGTACGATGTTAAAATCATGTTGGGTGATTTTAGCGCAAAGGAAGGAAGTGAAGGCATCTTTAGCAGTATTGTCGGAAAACATAGTCGACATCACGTCTGGTAACGGACTTAGGCTAATGACTTCCCGAAATGCCACTATAGCCAGCATACAGTTTCCTTACCTCGGTATCCATAAGGGGACATGGCGGTCTCTATATCAACGAACGGTCAACCAAATCGATCAAATTGCGATAGACAAGAGGCATGCATCCAGTATTTTGAATGTCCTAACATCGACTCGGACCATTACCTTGTTGCAGCAAAGGTATGAATGCGGATATCCAACATGCCACAACAATCCAGAAATACTGTGAAAAAAATTTTATGTCGAAAGACTGCAATCGCAAGAGACCGCCAAGACTTTCGCGCAACGCATAGCCCCAAACCTCTCTTTTAGCACCATATTAGATCAGCCGCAACTGATGTGCTAGGTTTCTCGCGCCCACCAGCAAGAAACCCCTGGTTTAATGAGGAATGCCAACAGATGCTGGCTGGCAATAATGAGGCCCACAAGGCTAAGCTGCAGATGAAGACGAGAGCTACCGTTGAGCTCTATAGGCAGAGAAGAAGGGAAGAACACATAGAGAGGTGCCACTCCAGGAACGCTGTTCGCAAGTTTTACCGAACTGTAAAACGTCAAAGCCAAGGATACAAGACTAGAACAGAATTCTGTCGAGATAAACAAGGAAATATCATAGTTTTAAAGTTAGAACTTAGGATGTTCCCATACTAATTTCAAATTGTGCAAGCACTGCTGCCGCAAGACCACCGACATCGACTACAATACGCTATTATTATTAAATTGATGAACAAATCATGATTTAGCTACCTTTGCCTTTTTGGCAAATTTTTGTTGTTGACATCTGTAGTAATTTTTTGTTTACTTTTTCTTACAAGAGGAAAGGTAAAGGGTTCGTGAAAATTCTCGACCTCAAGGTTTTGATTAATTCTAACATAACGGCTATAGCGAAACCAAAAGTAGTGTTTTTTTTTCAATTCCGTCCGTCTATCCGTCGGCTTACTTAGTTACTTACTTAAATGGCGCTATAGTTCGGAATGAACCTGGGCCTCAACCAATATGCCTTCCAATTAGCCCGGTCCTTAGCTAACTGCCTCCAGTTGCGCACCCCAAGTTTGTTGAGGTCGGTTTCGTCGGCTCGTCTGTCATAATAGTCTCTCCAGCCTAAATGACTGGACTGATTTTCATCTAACTTCATATCCACAGTTCTTTTTTTTATAATTTTTGGCCATTTCTTTTTACTTTTGGTTAATAGATTAACGGTACCTGCCATATAAACATTTTACATTACCCCAATTTTCTCGAAAATGGTTTTAACGATTTTGATTAAGCTTTATATATGCTATACGCTTATTAGTTCCAACAAAACTGCATAACCAGTTTTTTCAATAAAATCCAGATACAACAGATTTTTTGCATTTAGGACGTAAATATAAAGAAAATTGTCAATTGCTCGCAGACCATTTTGTAAATTTGAGTGAAATTTTGTTTATATACTACTATTACTGCTTGCAACAATTCCACATGATTAGTTTTGGCCCAGTATCCTTTAACGGAATTTTCAGTTTTGGCCAATAATGACAAATCATAATTATTCACATATACAACAAAATAAATCTTCGTGTAATCAAATTTCGGCATTAGTTATATAAAATCGTCTAATGCTCCCATGCTTGGCCCAACTCGCTGTGAAAGAGAAAGTTACGCACGACTCCTAGATACCACTAGCTTTCCTTTCTTTTCGCATCATAGACAAACAGTTTACAACAAGGAATGATGAATTCAAGAATAAGAAAACAAAGCATATTTAAGCTTCTGAACCAACTTGAGAGAAGGCCACGCATTACGAGCGAAGCATATTACCAAGCCCTTTGCATGCATCTAAACATATACAATTTATGGAATACCTTGTGCTTTTTATCTTGGTAGCCCGTGTATATCAACTCATTGCTGCAATGTTGATGGGGTCGTCGATATTGCTCACAAAAAGGGTCTTGGTGCGTAAACAAAAGCATATAGATAGGTTTTCACACGTGTATAGATCCATACACGATATAAACAACGTTGGCCATTGAATGAGAGCTTTTAAGGGACGCTGCTCAAAGCCAATAAACCAGCTTCGAATGGATATATCACTAATAATGGTTGGGGGATTTTATGCTAAAAGTAAACCAAATACCCTATTCTGGTAGAATTTAAAGTTTAAAGGTTGCCGAAGGTAGTCACGATATTGGACGGAACTGATGTGGCCGTTGCAAGTTGCTATAACCAGGTGTGCACCTAGAAGCTACGATGTGAGCATATTAGATTTATTTCGAAATAATTGTGCAATACTGGAGCTGTACGAGTATGCACTGTAAGTAGGTCTGTATATAGGAGCATGGTTGTGTTATTTCGCTACTGGAAGTTTACCGCCACGCGTATGATGGACAGTCGACTAAAAGTGACTAACGTACTGGATGCGTTATTAATGAAATGTAATGCGTATGGGAAATGATTTCGTAATTACTTAATTGTGTGCAAGTGGTTTTCTTTTGCTCACGTAATACGTTCTAATGGATTGGAAAATTGCCAGCGGAAATTTTAAGTCGAATGAACTGTAATTCGATTGACTCGAACATTTCCCATACAGAAGTTGTATCCGAATTGAAATTGAAATTGAATTTAACAAACAAATTTAACGAAACCAAGGTATGCGGTTGCGTTGAAAATATATTGCCTGACCCTTTTATTGAATTCAATAGGTATTTCATGTCATACATAACCTGGTAAAGTATTATATCAAATGTAAACAGTAACAAATTGCTTAGTTTAGTTTATTTCTAAACTTCAAAATTGGGAAAAAATGTTTAAGGCATCATTAGACCTGATTTGACCTATATCTGATAAACTGTAACGCTTTGCTTTATTGAAGTTCCTAAATATTAGAAATCGTGACAGCTCAGCGCACACATGCAATTTCCGTCGCACGACTATTTATATCAATAACAGTAGAACACATACAAAACTCCCAATGTCAACGAATTCATATGACACCTAGCAATGGCAACGCGTTTATACATCTGCGATTTGTCTGGCGTACTAACAAGTGTATCCACACACACACTAAAAAATGTTTATTGCGACAAGATATGTATATTGTCAGTTTTTCAGATGGTTTACTATGTCATCCTTTAAGCACGATGCATGTTACCATCTAGCTAAAACGCGTAAAGCCCGGCGTTCCAGTATATACAAAAAAATCCCAATCGCTCTCTAGTTTCGAAGCTGAACTTCGTTTTAAAGACTCAATCATACGAGAAATAAAGTAAAAAGTCTAGAAAAGTATTATTACATTGCTAAAAATTGCCTCAACGGAAAAAAGGAACATTCACTAGAACACGAAAAAGTAGAAAATCTAGCGAGCTCCCAATGCTGATACCATGCTGACATAACTGACGTCCTGGATATACGATGGAACGAGACGGATTCCCAGCCGTAGCAACACCTAAATGATTTTTGCGTTTTGCACAATCCTCTCATAAATAACATGGCGTCGCCTTGCCTAACTCCGTTGTTGGTATCCAATGTGTCGGTGAGGTCGTGGAGCAGCGAGAATCCTCCATCACCATCCTGCTCAGACGGACTAGTTGCCGTGTACCAAAACTAGACATGGCTCTATAGCGGCGTTTATATATCACGGCAGATAAGATCTTTTAGGAGGTGTTGAGAAAACCTATGCCTCTGTAGTTGACGCAGTTTAGAGGGTCTCCTTTTTTGTGAATCCGGAAAACGTCAACTTTATAAAGATCGGCGTGAAATCCGTGATTTCCGTTAAAATTAACTTTGGATATTTTGGCGTTTTACAATTGATTAAAGTTGCGAACATCATTCCCTCTATATCCTTAATTGTGCGCTTTTCTTGCCGGTGTTCTTCCCTTCATGTTTTCCTATATATGTCAATGGCAGATCTTTACTTCACCAGCAGCTTAGCCTGCGAGCATCTGTCGGCACTCTTCATCAAACAAGGAGTTTCGTTTTGGTGGCAGCGACGCCAGAAACCTAGCACACCAGTTGCGGCTGATCTTATGGCTTGTTAACATGGTTGTCATTGTTCTTTGACATTATAAGCTGGTGGTATGGTGTTAGTCGAGTGGTGAAGGGATACACAATCTCTGCGATAGCAGTCTTTGGACATTAAATTTTGCAATCGCAAGGGACCGACAATCCGGAGACTAAAATCTGTTGTTGCTGGTTGAAATATTAAAACGTCAGTCTTTTGTTGATCAATATGGTCAATTTGAATAATTCTTTTTTGGTCTGGAGCCCGACTTAACCCCTTTTATTATATCAAGGTGCTAACTGTTCGGAAGTGAATTAATTTAAATCTGTTGTCTATAGGTTGTATATTCCGTTGTTCTCATTGGTATTTAAATCTCGAAGTTAATTCATCGATGTGTTTACAATGTAATCGACCAAACGACACACAACAACAAAATCGAATACAAAGTACAAAGTAGACACAAGCTTTTAAAACTACACCAACTGTGCGCTGGACATATCAATGCTGCAAATGCTGTGGCAACCCAGTGGGGTCATCCAAAAAATGGGCTACCCAGTGGTGTAGTGAATATACCTTATAGTGGTATATAAATTTTGATACATAATTTGTAAAATAGAGAAATAATATAAGTGGATATGCCTCAAAGTATATGGAACGAATTGGAATCGCTAGCTGAGCTGAGCTGAAATTTGCTACATGTGATCCTTGTTGGTACTTTTCGAACATGTGTAAACATTTTCAAAATCCGCCAATATCTATACTTTGTCCATATAAGCTTTTTTTCTACTCCTACTTGTTAAGGGCGTTTTTAGTATAAAACGTTTTTCGGTAAAATTTTAAAATATTCGAAAAAACTTTTGATGCAAAAACGTTAGGTTGGATTCAAACCCACGCTTACATTTTGGGGGCGTTTTCCTACAAAAACCATTTGTATACCCTACGCCATACCATATGCAGGAGAAAAACATTGTTTTTTGTCAAACTATACAAGATTTTAATAAACTGTCTGAACAATATGTTTCGAAAATGTCAATTTTATTATTTCTTTGCCATTAAGCCAACATTTTTGGGATATTAATTTTAAGGATGGGATGGGATAAAGTATAAAACGATCCACACAGTGGATTGTAGCCTGCTTGTTTTCCTTTGTTTAGCATTGTTTTTGTTTTTGTAAAATAACTGAGCCTTAAATCTGAACGAAGGTATTTTGTGCACGTTAAACCATTAGGATGTATAGGGCTATCCTTCATAAACCAGGAGAATAGCCATTAGATGAGCCATTGGACCCGGTCAACATTTTTCAAATACATATCGGGTTCTGGAAGCACAATTTTCGCGGAATGGTAACAGGAATCCTTTATACGGTAGATTTAGGTTAGTTTTTTTTAGTTTCACGACATGTTCCTGATCTTTTCCAGTGATAGTGGCGAAAGCTAGTGTTCGATTTTAGTTTCTGTACCTTTTATATCTCTTTCCTATCTTCTAAGTCTAACCGAAGTTTAAGAAGAGTAAGGATCTTCTTTTGATTTCTTATTCTTTTGATAAACAAATTTTGCTCGAGATAAATGTTTGTAGAATAAGGTTGTATAGTTAGTGGGCTGAGACGAGAAGATGCGAGCTTGCAAAGCCCTTCTCTCCTGCACCAAAGATACCTCCATGGGTAAATAATCTTAACTCAAAATAATGGCGTAAATTTTGTATTTAGCTCTGGAGACAATTATACCTAGCTAGTATTGAAAAGTGACTTGGTATGACATGGGGTTACTACTTAGCTCCGTTCTTTGATAACGTGTACACATTTAGTTCCGATAATAAAGATTGGACATACAGGTTAATTACATTTGCCATGGCACATATCACAAATTCCAAATGTTGTTAAATACTTCAGCTCAACCTATATTCCTAAACTCAATTAAATTAAAATTCCACACGAGTGAATTATATGTTCTAATCTAACTGACAAATTGCTTTTGTGATCCCTTAAATTAACCCCTAAAGTGTTTCTATTTGCTCACTTAAATGCGCCTGTCAACAGATTATAATTTTCAAACCACGCTAAGCATCAACCATACGAGTACAACGAGTACGTGTAGGAAAACATCCTGAAACACACGAACTATAGACCGAGGCTAAAAGTCATCCCCCAAAAGTTGCACCAATTAAACCGAAACACTCGAGCAATAAGGCATCAACTAACTGGTCCTATCACAACAATACCACCAATTGCACAACTCTCTATGCCTGGCAGAGTATAGTCCGTTATTTTATCCTACTGAAACGTTCATCCTCCCAGCTAGGAGCCTGGCAGTTTGCACACAAGTCATTCATCAGATTCACGATGATGTTATTCCAACTAGTATTGTGGTAACATGCCATACCACACCACCCGATGCACCATATTGTTGTCACGTCGCATCGTCGTCGTCTGCATGTGCATCCACCAAGTGTGGTCTGGGTATTCTCTACCCCTTCCATTCATCTGTGGATCAGAACCCATATGTGCGGTAGTGGCAGGCGAAGCCTCATACGTCTACTATATGGTACATGAAGCATGATATCGGGAGCAGACCGAGTGCAAAGTAAAATTTTCGGGAGATTACCACACGAGTTTACCTGTTGCATGCGCCACACAGAGTTTTAACTCTGTGTGCATTGGCTGTTTGCTGCTCTTCCGGCCTACAAGTACTTGAACGATGTTCTCCAGCACACAGGACATTTTCGGTAAAAGTTCACTTTCACTGGGGCTTATTGCATTTGTCCTTGCCAATGGGTTGATGACAAGAGACGCAGGAGGTAAATTTAATCCCATACACTCGACATTTGAAAATATATTCGATGCAGGAGCGTTGTATGTTTGTGGTGAACTTGTTCCCTTGAGATGAGTGATGTTTGGTTGGTGCATTTAGGTGCAGTGTTCGCATGGAAACACCATTATCGTCGTGAATCTCCGGACCCAATACCGAAGTAGAGGATAGAGTTGAACAAAAGTGAAAGTTGGCCAACAAATGTGATATATGACAGCTAGGAAAAAGGTAAAAAGGAAAAAGGGGAACCTGTTCATGTAATTTCTACAAAACGTGTCGATAAGACGACCTAAAGATTGACGTGATGTTATTCATGCCTTGTCGCTTTGTATGCAATTTAGGTGATTTGGTTATGCAGTCAATATGCCCCCAACTTTTTAATCGGCATAATGGTTAAATGGTTTAAAAAGAAAAAAAATGTTATTAGGATTATACGGTCAATACTTATGTTTTTTGTAAGCTTCTGAGAATTGAACTCCTATAGAGATGTTGAAATGCAACAGCTTTCCCCAGTTGCTAAAAAACTCCTCAAGTCCAACTAACTGCCCAAATTAAGAAGAAAATACAAATCTGTTGATTCATACTTTCAAAGATAACTCTATCAACCCCGAGATTCTCTGGATTTTAGAGTTTGGCATCAAAGCATGCATTCAACTTCCTGGACTTTGAACAATTCATTCTTACATCAGATAAATTTTGAGCTCAACGAAGACTTTCTCTTTATTGCAAGGATTGTAATGCTAGACTTTTAGAAGAGGTATGCGAAATCTTCCCATCGCTTATGAGATGTGAACGATCAAAAAGACTTCATTCGTTTTTTTTTTTTTTTTTTTTTTTAAATTCATTTTTATTTTATTTTTCTTAAAAACTGACTTAAATGCTAGACAAAAATTCATGTAAAAAACTAGCCTACTTATCAACTACTTAACTAACTTACTTGCTCTATGCGGGCGCCCTAAATTACTCGATAACTTAATTCTAATGCCTTTCGGCCTATTATCTAATATAAAATATAAAAGTAACAACATTTTTTTACCAAGAAAACTTTGAAAAACTTGGTTCCTTGTCTTTTTTTTTATTTTATTTTATTTAAACTTACATGCTAATTAAAACTACTTATCGACTAACTTAATTACTTAAAAATTCATTAAAACTACCTAAAATAACTTAAAAACTAGAACAGCCACAGCAAGCGTTTTTTTTTTTTTTTTTTTTTTTTTTTTTTTTTTTTTTTTTTTGCCACCATGACTGCTTTGCACCTAAACCTAAGACTAAAACTATGTAAGTCGGCCATAAAATAACAATTTTAAGTCAACTATCTTTAATACTCATTCAACCACCACAACAGGTTCTCCTGTTGTGACCTACTCCGACGGTCCCAATCGGACACACTCCTGCTGAACCGCAGGCGCTCTCCTCCGCCCTGAGCGACGACGTCTCGGTCGTATAGGAGCCGCCTATCCACAGTTCGTCGGAAGACGTGGTAGATTAGCGGAACCGCCGATCTATCCTGTATTAGCCCTCGACTATCCAAATATAGGAAAGCTTCGGGCGGAATAAAGCCACTTAAACGCGCACTCTCAAAATATTCATCATTGGGATAGAAGGCCCCAAAGATGAGACTATTGTTCGAAGCCATCGCTCTTGCCGCGTGAAACCGAATGAGTTTCACCAGAAAATTGTCTATTCGGTTTATGTTGGCCCCGTTGTATAGGACCTGGTTGGAATAGTATTTTGTGTAGTCAGATACTGGTGTTCTGTGAAGTCCAAGGCAGCTCCTCAGACACTGCCTCTCAAACACCCGTATCTTTTCCATTTGAGATGGGGCAACGTTGAACCACACCGGGCACCCATAGGCAATCATCGGCCTAATGAGGGCCATGTAGCAAATCACCTTCACCCTGCTGTCAAGACGACTGCTATAAAACAATCTTCTTGTCAGGGCAAATGCTCCCCTAGCTCTGGCCAGAGCAGCATCTACATGTCTTCCGAAATATAGATACTGATCTAACCAGATGCCAAGGTACTTTACTACACTTTTACTCGCCAGTGGCTGTCCGTTTGGTCCAACGATCACCAGCTTTCGCCAGTTCTTTCTCGTATCCCTAGAGGCCCTAGACAACGGTGTCCTAAACAGGATAGTTTCTGATTTCTGAAAGTTGATTTTCAACTTCCAGTCATCACAATATCTCTGGATCTTGTCGAAGTCCCGCTGCAAAAGAGTTCGAATGACTTCGACAGTGGAAGCTGTTCTGTACGCGATAAGATCGTCCGCATACGCAATTGCCTGAGTAAGACTACCTATCATATCACTGGTGTAAATGCTGAAGAGAATCGGCGAGTTTACCGCTCCCTGTTGCAGACCATTCTTAATGAAAAATTCTGTGGTAGAAGTTACATTGCCACTTTTGACAACAAACGTTCTGCCAGTCAGCATGTCAACAAGCATATATAGCAGTGGTTTACTTATGCCAAGTCTGGTCAGCTTTAGATAGAGGCCCTCTAAAGATACGGTGTCAAAAACCTTCTCTAAATCAACCAGACAAGCACCAGTGCACTGTTTTTTGGCTTTGTTCCATTGTATATCAGAGACGAGTTTGGAGGCGGCATGAATACAGTCATGTCCAGCCTTGAAACCAAACTGGTTCTCTGGTATAATATTATTGTCCTCAGACCACTTGAACAGTGCTCGATTGAGAATCTTCTCGAAAACCTTGCTGATACTCGGAAGGAGACTTATCGACCGGAAATTCGCCGGATTGGAGTTGTCCTTTCCCTTTTTCGGGAGAGGATGAACCACCGCCGTCTTCCAACGTACTGGATAATATGCATTATTCAGCGCGTTGTTGAACAGCGTGGCGTAAATGTCCACAGCTTCAGGTGGTAAGTGTCGCAGTACAATGTTGGATATACCATCGACTCCCGCTGACTTCTTTTTCTTTATGGAATCGAAGATGATCTGGAGTTCCACCTTCGAGATTAACAGGGGACTAGACCCACTTCGCTCGGCGACTATGGCGTTTGCCAAGTTTTCGTCATCAAACCGGGTGAAACCACGGTTCTCAGATCGCCATTGCGTTATGTCGTTTCGGAGATAGAAATGATGGTGCAGGGCATTGTTTTCCAGGACGCGGTTCGGGCGAATGCTATCATTCACCTTATACACTTCCTGAAAGACAGCCCCCACTGCCTCCACTTTCTGCTGAGGATCTTCAATAACATAGAAATCGTCGTCGAAGACGGCTTCCCCCGGATCAATTCCTGCTGTCAAAAGTATGTTTGTATTGTCAGTTGTTCGTTGGAGCTTAATACACGGAAGGTCGTTATGACCTTTCCTCCTAAAGATCTTATTAATTTGTGGAAACATACTCGGGTCGCTGGAATTTACGGCCCGAATTCTGTTATTCCAAAACAAATTAATGGACAACCGATAGTTCTCCTTGATCAATTGGTTGATGTTTTTGATCGACGCCTTCAGTGTTCTAATCTCCGGGTCGCGTGGGTTTGTCAGTCGTCTGTACAAGAGTTTAAGTCTTGTCAGAAGTCCGCTTTTTTGTCTGTGTAGTGCGTCAATGGTCGCGTTTCTGTACGTAGATGTTATGTCATGTTCTTTGTATTTCGGTATCGTCCTGTTCATTGTTCGTTGAATCGCTTCGTCCATTTGTTGTAAGTATTCGTCGATTTCGTTGTTTGTTAGGTTTCTGTTGTTTGGGGGTAAAATGGCCCTCGAACGTAGTTCTCTTGATAAGGCGTTGGTGAAGCGAGGCCAGCGCATCTTACCGTAGTTGTAAGAATGCACAGGCACATACTCCTCCAGCGCCACAAGCTCGTTCGGAAGCTGTATTACGGCGGCGAGTCCGCAGTGATCACTGTCGTACTCAATCGTCCGTAAACAGTTTCGCGGGTGTTGACCTACTCTGTTAGTTACTGTCAGTCTTGTGTCTCGCAGTAGAAGATCCAGGAAAGCACCGCTTCTCGGAAACGATGGCCTATCTGTGGCGAGAATGTCGATCCTATATTCAACATTGTAGTGGACCATCCAATTGTAAAGATGGTTACCCCGAGGATTTTGTAATTGATTTCCCCAATCTTCGTGTTTGGCATTTAAATCTCCGGCCAAAAGATAAAAGTTCTCCACTGAGTTCAGTCTTAGAGATTCGAAAAGTTTTCCGAGCTCTGTTGTAAAAAGTGTAGGCTGAGGTGCTTCCGGTGCGTAGGCCGCTATAACATACAGTCGCTTCCCATGTTGGAGAGGAATGCATATGACGCAGGCTTCCAGCAGCCGGAATCGGCGCACTTCACCACTATATATGACCTTATAACTAATGCCTTTTCGTATAAAGATAGCGACCCCGCCTCCTTGAGTGGAGTTGGGTCGGTCCCTTCTTACGATATTGTAATTACTATTAGTCAACTTATGCTTCTGGTTTAGCTTAGTTTCGCTAGCCATAAGCACATCGGGACTTTGGTCTGTAAGCAACTGGAAAAGATTAGCTCTACGTTCGATCCTAATTAGTGAATTTACATTCACAGCTAGGATCTTTAAGGGTCTCTCTGACAGCGCGCCCATTACGATCTAATTTGCGTTAAGCTCGGCAACAAGGAGTAGATATAGTCTACTCTTGACGCCTGCTCCCGTAACTGGTTTTGAAGACCGGTTAGCTGACCTTGAATGGCCCGCAACGCAGTCAACAAATCCGCATCCACTGCTGGAGCCTGAGGCACGGGTACCTGTCTGGCTTCCTTAGGTGGATGCTGTACCGTTTTTCCCTTTCCTGACGCCATTTGGGCGTAGGAAATTTGGGGATTGACGGACATTGAGGGAGGGCGAACGGCTGGTTGATTCGACACAGCCGTTTGCTTCGCTTTTTTATTAATTTTAATTTGCTGAAACTTTGGACAGCCCCGATAGTTTGCGGGGTGCCCGCCGCCACCGCATAGTGCACATTTAAGTAGGGTCATGTCATCGACCCGCTCCTTTCCTAAACTACACTCTCCTATGTTGTGGTTCTCTCCACACTTAACACAGCGTGACCGCATTTCGCAGTTGGCTGAGGCGTGGCCGAACCTTTGGCAACGCATGCATTGAAGCATGCTGTCACCTCTTTTTAATTTTTCCCATCGTACAACCTGGAAGTTGAGGACTGAGATACTCTTCAACTTTTCCATCTTGCTTTGGGGCGATAGCTGTACTAGGAAGATCGGTAGTTTCCGATTCTCCCGTCTGGCCTTCACTGTGGTGAATGGCTTTACACCTACGACTTCGAGCTCGTCCGTCGCTACTTGGCGGAGCTCACTTAACAGCGCCTGCGGATCCGTTGAGGAATCTAGGCCCTTTAAGACAACCGTCTGGCACTTTTCTACTTTCGGAGTAAATGTGAAGAACTCCGTTGTGGTGTCTGCAAGCAGCTGCTTAATTATTTTATAATGCTCCACTGTTAGGCAGTGGATAGCATGCCTATCCTGACTTAATCTTTTAATTGTAAAATTGGAGCCTATGGCCGACTTACATATTTCAATAGTCTCCTTGAGGTCCATTTTGTAGGTATTGATGGGTGGCACTTTTTCTTTTTTCGGCGGCTGTGGCTGCTGCTGCTGTTCCTGTTGTTGTTGCCGCTTCTTCTGCTGCTGCTGCTGTTGTTGTTGTTGTTGAGGCTGCTTCTTTTGCTGCTTATGCTGTTTTTGTTGCTGGTTTATTGCTTGCTGTTGCTGCTGGTGTTTTGGTGGCTGTTGTTGGTGGGTCTGCGGTTGCTGCTGTTGCATATTTTGTGGCTGTCGCAGTGTCTGTGGTTGCTGTTGTTGCATTTTTTGTTGCTTCTGTGGCTGTTGCTGGGCATTGGACTTTGCCTCAGATGTACTGTTTTTTTGTGTAAATACTTTTTGTGGTTGTTGTTGTTGTATTTTTTCGTCGCGGCATTTTTGTTCGTTCTCGCGACGCTTCTGTTGTTTTTGTCTGAGGGCTCTCACCAGCGGTTCTAATTGGGATTTTATAATTTTAATTTGGTCCTCAAATGAACTTATTTGCTTGGTTATAAGCTCCTCCTCCTCCTCCTCAATATCATCATCATCCGTTGACAGCACCGCAAACCTGTTGCTATCCTCGGTAGTGTACCGTCCTTCCCCTTCATCGGAGATGTATGATACCTCTGCATCATCTGATGGAGAGGCAAGTTGTTGTTGCAATTTTGCTGCCGCCGATGTCGAAGACGTCATCGCTTCAGCAGGCAGCGTGGCTGAAGCGGTTTTCGTACGCCGCTTGACCAAATTCGGCGTACAATTTATTTGTTTTTTTCTCTTCGCTATCGTCGGTCCCGTATTTGCTGGGATATCCCCCGTTAGCTCTTTCTTTTCCATTTGGCGGTTTTCCCACTCGATGAAATTTGTAATTTCTCGATTGTGGAAAAAAGCCTCCAACAATTCTTTGCTCGGCCGGGATTTGAACCCGCCCTCTTGCGCTTGCCCGCCTGTCGCCTTTACTAGTTCGGCTGCGGAACGCTTAACAAACACTTTTTATTTGAGTTATATTTTATGTTAAAATAAAAAAATAAAAAAAAAAGCATACGCCCGGTTGGGAATCGAACCAGGGTAGCTCGGAGTGCCAGCCGAGTGCTACTTTTTTTTTTTTTTACTTTTAAATTCATTTTTTATTTCCTTAAAATATTAAATTAATACTAGACAAAAATGCTTAAATCTAACTTATCAATAACATATTTACTTAAACTAAATTATGGCCCTTAGCGGGCGCTGTTAGCTTACATCTAACAGTTTTTATTTTGCCTTTCGGCTTCAAGTTTCTTTTTTTTTTTATTTTAAAATAAATTTATATTTCAAAGAAAAATTTAAAAAACTTTGATTACCGACAATTTTATATAAAAAAAGCTTAATCTACTTAAGACTACTTAATACTACTTAAATACTTAATACTACTTAACTACTTAAGACTACTTAACTACTTAAGATTACTTATCTACTCTTAAACTTAATTATAATCTGGTTGGCGAGCCCTCGCTGCATATGCCGCGAGGGGTCGCCATCCTGATCGAGTCTTTTGGTCCACAGGCAGCATGCAACCACCCATATTGTACGCCAATATGGAGCACAATCCCCGCCACAGACCTAGTACTAGAATTAATTTGTCGAAGAACTAGTTATTGGACTAAAAGTCCGCAAAGTCTAGAGGAAGTGCTGAATCACTTCCCTCGTGTAGCCACCAGAATTCGATGCGCTGCCTTTCGGCCTCGATCCTATCGCGATCCGATACCGCCGTGCTAAAGCGGAGGAGCTCCGGAGCATTATCAACGTACCCGTCGCGGATTAGCCGTTTGTCACGCGCGTCACGGTAGCGGTGGTATAAAACCGGGATACCGTTCCTGTCTTGTACCAACCCTAACGAATCGATATAAACAAATGCCTCTGGTGGAATAAAGCCAGACATGAGCGCACTCTCTGTATATGTTTCATTGGGGTAATAAGCCCCGAAGATCAGGCTGTTGTCGCTAGCCATCGCCCTTGCAGCGTGCCTTCGATTCACCTTAATTAGGAAATTGTCAATTCTGTTCAACTGAGCCCCATTGTATAGAACCTCGTTCCGATAGTATTTTATGTACTCGGAGTCTGGTGTTCGGTACAACCCTAAGCAGGATCGGAGACAACGCCTCTCGAATAGCCGTATCCTTTCCATATAGGATGGTGATACATTGAACCACACGGGATAACCGTAAGCGATGATCGGCCTTATGAGGGCCATGTAGCAAATGACTTTCACCCTTGAATCAAGTTGACTGTTTTGAAACAATCGCCTTGTCAGAGCATAAGCCCCCTTAGCCCTGGCCAGACAAGCATCCACATTTTTGTTAAAATACAGAAACTTATCAAGCCAGATGCCAAGGTATTTGACTTCACTTCTCACCGCTAACGGCCGTCCATGCTGTCCAATGATACACAAATTTTTCCAGTTTTTTCTGGTATCGTAAGAAGCCCTATGCAGTGGGGTCCTAAACAGAATTGTTTCGGTTTTTTGGAAATTGATCCTCAATTTCCAGTCATCGCAATATCCCTTAATGTGATCGAAGTCACGTTGCAAAAGTATGTTGATGACCTCGATTTTCGGACCTGATCTGTACGCCACTAAATCATCTGCGTACGCTATAGCGTGTCTGAGAGAACCTACAAGATCACTTGTATAAATGTTAAACAATATCGGGGAGTTCACCGCCCCCTGTTGTAAACCGTTTTTAATTTCAAAGACTTTACTCGAAGTTACGTTGCCACATTTGACAACGAACTTCTTTCCCATAAGCATTTCATAAATCATATATAGCATTGGCTTACGCATGCCCAGTCTGGTCAGCTTGTAGAAAAGCCCCTCTAACCATACGGTGTCGAAGGCCTTCTCAAAGTCAACCAGACAGGCCCCTGTGCATTGTCCTTTGGATTTATTCCATTGGATGTCGGAGACTAGTTTCGACGCGGCATGAATGGTGTCATGCCTCGCTCGAAAACCAAACTGATTTTCCGGGATAATTTTATTTTCCTCGACCCACTCAAGCAGAGCCCTATTGACTATTTTCTCAAATACCTTGCTTACATTCGGCAGAAGGCTTATTGACCGAAGATTAGCTGGGTTTGTTTTGTCCTTGTCTTTTTTGGGATAGGATGTACCACCGCCGTTTTCCAGTGCACCGGATAATGTGCATTATTCAGTGCATTGTTAAACAGCGTGGTGAAAATATCGACTGCTTCCACTGGCAGGTGTCTCAATACGACGTTTGGGACACCGTCCACTCCCGCCGACTTTTTATTTTTCAGTGATACGAAGATGTCCAGGAGTTCATCTTTTTGAACGAACAGCATCATGCTATTGGCGACTATGCCATTTGAAGGGTTTTCGTCATTGAATACGGTAAAACCGTTATTCTCAGATCGCCAAGCTTGGAGTTCGGTACGTAGATAAAAGTGATTCAGAAAGGCTCTCTCCTCAATATCGCGATTTGGGCGAACAGGACTGTTCACCGTATACACGGTCTCGAAGATAGCGCCTATCGAATTCGCCTTCTCCTGAGGATCCAGCCGAGTGCTATATGCACTGCACCAAATGGCTTATAAAATTTCGATAGGCCAACTTGCCTTTTTAATTCACTTTAAGTCACTGTAGGATTTTGTAAATCACTTCCGTTAACTAAGCCGTCTAACCACTTCGGGAGTTGGAGAGCGACTGAGACTTCATTCGTTTTGGATACGGTCATGCTACGGCGACGTAGAGCAGGAGTGAGATGATCATGATCTTGTATAGAATTCTCTTATTAGTTTGAGTGAGGGCTTTTCCTTTACCACTAAATTGTCTTCTTAGCCCGAAGAAATAGCGTTTGACAAGAGTAATTCTTCATTTTATTTCTGACGAGATGTCGTTGTCAAATTTAATACAGGGGCCGAAGTAGACAAATTCCCGCAATACCCCGAAATTGGATCTGTCGATGGCGATATGTCTGAAGTTCAATGAAGTGTGACTATAATATCAAGTTGAGTCCGACCAATGATGTTAATATCTACGGCGTATGCCGTTGATTGGCCTCCACGGTCGCCTGATTTGACTGCTCCGGACTTCTTTTTGTGGGGATATCTGAAAAGCTAGTCTTATGCAAACAAACCAGAAACGCTTGAGCAACTCAAACAAACTATTCGTGATGAAATTAATGAAATACCGCGTGAAATGTGTGAGAATGTAATGAAAAATGTGCTCAAAAGGGCTCGCATTTGTTTTGATATTGTTTTTGTTTTTTTTTAAATCATTTTTATTTTACTTTATCTTAAAACTAACTTGACTACTACTACTTGACTAACTTACTTGCCCTATGAGGGCGCCCTTAATTACATATAACCTAATTGTAATGCCATTCGTCCTATTATCTAATATATAAATCTAAAAGTAGCACAATGTTAACCAAGAAATCTTTGAAAAACTTGGTTACTTGCTTTTTTTTAAACTAACATGCTAATTAAAAATAATTATCGACTAACTAAATAAAACTACCTAAAAATAACATAAAAATAGAACAGCCAAAGCAAGCGTTTTCTGCTTTTTATTTTTTTTTTTTTTTTTTACAACTAAACCTTAAGACTGAAACTTTGTAAGTCGGCCATAAGTCAACTACCTTTAACTAGTTTAACCACCACAACAGGTTCTCCTGTTGTAACCTACTCCGACGGTCCAAATCGGACACACTCCTGCTAAACCACAGGCGCTCTCCTCCGCCCTGAGCGACGACGTCTCGGTCGTATAGGACCCGCCTATCCACAGTTCGTCGGAAGACGTGGTAGATTAGCGGAACCGCCGATCTATCCTATATCAACGATCGACTATCCAAATATAGGAAAGCTTCGTTCAGAATAAAGCCGCTTAAACGCGCACTCTTAAAATATTCATCAATAGAGAAGAAGGCCCCAAAGATGAGACTATTGTTCGAATCCATCGCTCTTGCATTGTGAAACCGAATGAGTTTCATCAGAAAATTGTCTATGGTTCGAATATTATTTTGTGTACTCAGATGCTGGTGTTCTGTGAAGTCCAAGGCAGCTCCTCAGGCACTGCCTCTCAAACACCCGTATCTTTTCCATTTGAGATGGGGCAACGTTGAACCACACCGGGCACCCATAGGCAATCATCGGCCTAATGAGGGCCATGTAGCAAATCACGTTCACCCGGCTGTCAAGACGACTGCTATAAAACAATCGTCTTGTCAGGGCAAATGCTCATCGCCAAAGCAGCCAAAGCAGCATATACATGTCTTCCGAAATATAGATACTGAGTTCGAATGACTTCGACAGTAGAGGCTGTTCTGTACGCGATAAGATCGTCCGCATACGCAATTTCCTTATCATATCACTGGTGTAAATGCTGAAGAGAATCGGCGAGCTTACCGCTCCCTGTAGCAGACCAATCTTCTGTGGTAGAAGTTACATTGCCACTTTTGACAGCAAACTGTAATATTTTTAGCCGATCTTGCAGTACGTTGTGGTCCATGCTTAGGCCTATCACCTACAGACCCTCTTTCTTCGAAATCATTCACTATGAGATAAATAGTAATTTTGTTGGCACGTTGTTTCTTCCAAAAATTTCACGTAACTTTCTCATCGTCACAGTAATCGATGATTGATATTGATAAAATGTTTTAACGATTAAAACACAATAGTTTATCGAATATTTTACCAAAATAAATTTCCCACGTGTCTATTTCAGTTAAAAATGAACTGTCAAGACTAATGTTCACCAAATTGGCGGCAAAACAAAGTAACATACAAATCCTGTATGTTAAAGTTTAACAGCATTTTTTTTTTGTTTTTATTTTTTTAATAAAATATTTCGTCCATCTATAAATTTAAATTTTTTTTCGGGAGCGTTTTCCGTAAAAAGCCTTAGAATTTATAAAAAACCATTGATGAAAATATTTTGAGAATAATATTACGCACATTTCGCTTATACATATAACCCACTTCGATTCGCAACACCATCACCGGCCGGTCGATTGGCCACCAAGATCGTGTGATATCACACCGTTAGACTTTTTCCTGTGGGGATATGTAAAGTCAAAAGGTTATGCCGACAAACCCGCTCCGACTCGAAACATCACGCGTGTCATTCGCTAGTTACCAGTCGAAATGCTCGAATGAGTGATCGAAAATTGGACTCAACGGATGGACCATCTGCGACGTAGCAACGGCCAACATTTGATAGACATAATCTTCAAAAAATAAATGCCAAAGAATGTTCTTTCAAATGATAATAAACATTCTCCATTAAATTTGAATTTTCTGTTTTTTTTTTCTTTAAAAAAGTAGGGAACCTCGAAATGGATCACCCTTTATCATATTAACCAACGCCCAATTATTTCCTAAACAAACATTTATAAAACATATCGCATAGGAAAGCGTATATTTTCGACGAACATTAGAGATTAGAATAACTTTCTGAAAAAAATGTGGTGGCAATGTCATTTTCTTTATTTTATCCCCATTCAGTTTTAGGCACGCAAAATGTTTGGGTATGTTCAATTAAAAAATGGAATGGGGTATGGTATTCAACGATTCGCAGAGCGGATTATAGACTTCTCATATGTTTTTTTTTAATGAAATTGAAGACAATAATCTGGACTACATTGATTCATGCCAGCCTACAGCCCATGCCATAATCGATATTTTGCGCCCGAAATTCCCAAATTCTGTTATCCGCCGTCTTGGCGATGTCAATTGGTCGCTTTGGAGCTGCCGTGAACCGAGAACCGTGAAGGACCGATGCTATGCCAACAATCCGGAAACGATTCAAACACATACGGCCAATATCCTCAAAGAAGTCCGTGGCTACAGTCCGAAACCATCAACAAGGTGTTGGATAATTGGAATGACATGCGCTACTGCGAAGCCAGTCGGGGCAGCCACTACGTTGTATTTCATAACTAATGGAAATGAGTCCTCTAACTAATAAAGCCGTAATACGTAATGTACATGGACAAAATTAATTTTGTTAATTTTATTTCATTTTTAATTAAATACATATTTTTTATTAAATAAAAAAAAAATATGTCAGGTGTGGGGTTCGAACCCACGCTCCCTCTCGGGAACCAGAGCTTAAATCTGGCGCCTTAGACCGCTCGGCCAACCTTACTCTTTCGACGAGTGTTTTAAATAATGTGTATGTATCTATGCAATCAAAACAATCTGAAGATAAATTTGATGTTGTTGTTAATGTGCAATATTCCATATAAAATGCAGTGTCACTGTGTTTCTAGCATTATTCACTAGAATCATGCAGCTTATATCCATAATAGCATAAATCCTTGTAAGCAATGTACATAAAAAGAAGGAGTCAATTGGCAGAGATTTGTGTGTATCCTAACGCTATCCAATAAATACATATTATATGGTTCGACTCAGAATAGCGAGATGAGTCGATCTATTGCCATGTCTGTCTGTTCGTCACAGATTTTTGGCCCTTACATTTTGAGCTAGAGTAATAATACTTTGTATAAGCCTATGTCCAACGAAGCAGAACAAATGTAAACCATCTTAAAAATCCGCCCACTCCCACTCCCACATTCCAGTAAAACGTTGTTTTTGCCAAACGGTTAAGAAAATTGAAAAAGTGTCGTAATAATATATTTAGGAAATCAATAGCTGTCGCAATAACATATTTAGAAAAGCAATATCTATAAATCGTATTTATTAAGTTTCTTGCCACGCCCATGGAAATGGGGTAGGGTAGTCAACGATTCGTACAGAGTTTTGTAGCCTTCTCATATGGATGTTTTGTTGATATTTTAGCTTACGCTTAAAGTGTATATGTTGCTGCCCTTCGAAAATTGAACCAGTATCCTTCGCAATCGCCAAATTTCCATTTTCAGTTGCTTTATCACAGATCAGTTCATTCTGCCTCACCCGTAAAGATGGAGACAGCGTTGATACAAAAAAGTTCTTTAAAAAAACCTTTTAGTTCCGGTTTTTCATGCAACGTCGGAAAGTCAAAATATGTATGGAAAATCTTTTCCAACAATATCGGATTTTTTTTTACACGAAATGGGTAAACTGAGATGGTGAACGTCATTCACTTTTACACATCAAACGTATTTGCTAAACTGAAAAAATTATTTAGAACGGAAAAAGAACAATAAATTCTATTAATAAATAATTTACTAAATTGAGATTGAATTCAGTGGGTTAGGTTTGTTCATGAAACGTCGTCGTAAAATTACACGTAGTTAAATTACGACGTTGCAGGAATACCCTTTTTATTTAATGTATTTTTTTCATATCTTTCATCATTATTTGTTTTTTATTTATTGAAAAGATTATCCTTTAGTAATCTGTATATCTCGTTGCATACGTCGTGTTCCTATACAAATACACTAAATGCCGTTAGAAAGATGAGATTTCTTATAAACTCAGTTTTATTTGAGCCATTACCGCCATATTTTAAAATTTTTCTTCGATAAATTCAAAAACAGGCAGGCGGCTGAAAATGTGAATAATAACATTGAAAACCTTCATGTGTTTTTTTTTTATTTTTGCGGCCTTATTATAAATTCAATCAATTGCGAGTTGATGTCAAAACAAAGCACATGGTGTGCTCACGTCGACTTTTGACTCAAGACATTTTTCGAAGTTCTCTTTGTTAATTTTCTTCCGTGAGTCTCGCGCTTTTACACTGCGACTTATTCTCTTCACTCAAATTTAACATTCCTATTTTATTCTGCTTGCAAATTTGGGTATTTTTTTTTATTTCTAATACGAAGCAATTAATTTTTGTATTTATTCTTTTTGGTTTTAAAAATGAGCTACAATTTGTTGTAAAATATATTAGTTTGCGAAGGAAAGAACTGTCGAGATTCGTATGGGAAATCTTTTCCAACAATATCAGCATTTTCTCACATTTATTTATAGTTTTTGCGCCGATGAGCAGGTTAATACATATTTTGAAGTCTCTACCATACTAATGTCAAAATTTATCCACTCGCTAATATTTTAACGCAATTGACACACGGCCTTAGATAAAAAGAAGAGAAAAGAAAAACGTCAAAAAGAATGAAATTTAAACTTGACTCGCAGGGCAAATATTTTTCCTCTCAACTTTTCGAATTTCTTTTTCTTTTGCATTCATGTGAGTCTAGAGCTAGACTCATAATTTGTGTGTAAAAGCACACCTTACACAAGGCAGGTGTATATTTTGTTTCATTATCCCTCTCTTTTAAACTTATTCAAATGTCTTTAAACAGACATTTTTCAATAGTTTTCCCTAAAAGAATGTCAAACTTCCATTTCAATTCCATCATGTTTTTTTCCCAATGATGTTGTGAACAACTTCATTGGAAAACAGCAAATGATGGAATGTCACCCCCATAGGAATAGGAATAGGAATTATTGGAAATTCAGTTTCGGTGGAATGGCAATCATTACTTCATAAAAGTAAATGTTGATCAGTGCAAGAATAAGAAGTCATTTCTGTGAAAACTACAACTAGAGATTTAAATAGCAATCTCTTAATAATCGTATGTGATTTGACGGTTATTGTTTTACATGAAGCAAATATAGTGGAATCGCCGACAGCCCAAACGACTATTGATCTTACGTGATGCAAGATGTACCGTCGAAATGTTATGGTCCAACGATAATCACAAACGTAATAATCATAATATGCTCATATAAAACACTTATTGAATCACATCCTCTGTCTCTGCCGGCAACCGGCAATTTGTTGTTTATATGCGACCTGTCTTATCGACCACCGGAACAGATTGAAATGAAACAATAAATTAACACTGTTTTGACATTCCAGCAAATCATATGATTTATATAAATTCGAAATAAATTTCAGTACTTTGGCCAAGACGAGAAGCTATTTTGGATTATTGACCTTGACATCAGATTTAAGTTGACCTTATTGACAATTATATACTCAACACCAATAATTTCTTAGTTTATTTGTGAGAAGAGAAGTGGTGACGAAGTAGCGAACTATTTTTACAACACATACTCCACATTCTACATTTACCTACACATGATGCGTTTCGTACAATTCTTACGCAACAACCAGCCCAATATCAAATATTTGGGAGTCCTCTCAGAAAATGGTAAAACACTTGTGCCTTTCTCTAACGAAAAGGATATGATTACATTCATAGCGCAAAATCCAAATGAGGATGCTATCAAAAAACAAATGGAAGGTCAATCTTCAGAAGTTGTAAATGAAGAGATAACTATTCTGCCACCTGTTACCAATCCGGAAAAGATTGTCTGTATTGGCTTAAACTACCTGGACCATTGTCTTGAACAAAATAAACCACAACCGAAAGAGCCAATGTTCTTCAGCAAGTTTGCTAGCACTCTTGTCGGACCAACAGGAAACGTGATAGCTCACAAAGTTTCCAACGTATGTTAAATTTTAAATTAATATTAACCAATACATGTATGTTTGTATATATTTATTGCAGAAAATCGATTGGGAAGTTGAATTAGCCGTTATTATTGGCAAAGAAGCTAAGAATGTATCCAAGGAGGATGCTTTTGATTATGTATTTGGATACTCTGTTGCTCAGGATATATCTGCACGGGATTGGCAAAAAGAGCGAAATGGAGGACAGTTCTTGATTGGCAAGTCGATGGATTCATTCTGCCCACTAGGACCCTCAATAGTACATAAGACTCTAGTTAAAGATCCACATGCACTAAAAATAATCACCAGGATCAATGGAATTGATAAGCAAAACGGCAACACTAAAGATATGATCTACAAGATCGACGATATTATTCATGATTTGACAAAGTATGTTGTAAATTGTTGATGATGCAAAATTAATTGATTATTTTACTTTAAGGACTATGACGCTAAAGCCAGGCGATGTCATTTTAACTGGTACGCCAGCAGGTGTTGGTATGCACAGAAATCCACCAGAGTATCTTAAGCCTGGTGATGTCATTGAAAGTGAAATCCAATCTATAGGGAAAATGCAAAATAAAGTTGTTGATTGCTAAGTTTGTGCTGCAGGTCAAATAAAGTTGCATTTATACTTTTTTACACATACGAATAATATTGAGGCCTTTTACTATTTCAAACAAAGTAAATCACATCCATAATTAGTTTATATGGAATACAGTTCGTAGTCAAACTAAAGTTGCCAAAAAATGATGTCTATTATTAAAGATGAGAGCGGATTCCATTGATTTAACTAATGTGTTCTCCATCTCTACTTGGGCCTGAAAATGTGTGCATCAATTCTTCATTTTCTTTTGTTAATTGACTCTACCCGATGGTCAAATGGTAGGTCATGCGATTGAATGAAACCTTAAGTTTTCAGCTATCTGTTACCTTCCAACTGACAGTAGATAGGATCTGAATCCCTGTGTAAAGTCTTGGCACATGTTCTATTTCAAGGCTGCAGCGGAAGAGCTCACAAGATGGCGTCAACAGTAGCGTCTACAGTCCCATTTAGGATGGACAAATATAATTGACCTGCTTCGACATATTCGGACAAACGGTCATTTAGTATGGTATACGAAAGGTAAATGACTTTCGTATCTGCGCCTTGAATGTGAGAACATTGAACAGGAGAGGTACTCCCAAACAACTAGCCACCAGTAAAAACCCTAAGCTACTACAAAGCAGACTTTACTGTCATCCAGGAAATACAATGAGATGGGCCGGGCATAAGGAGGATGAAACACTGTAAAATCTACAACGCTCCGTGTCATAGTGAGCAGAAACAGTGCCATGTGCTACACAAGCGAACGCATTGTAACAATCCGCACCAACGCCAAATTAACCAACCACTACCTAAATAGACTTTAAATATCTACCACGCCACAACCAATCTGAAATACTATGAAAAATTAATGTCGAAAGACTGCAAACGCAAGTCCATCGCTGAACGGGATACGCGTAGTTATTCAAATCATCGAAATATAAAGGGTGATCCAAGTAGAGATACTTTTTTCAATAGCCTTTTTTGACAGATCACGTGTGAGTCGTGTCATGCTGTCATGTTATTTTTGTTTAGTATCGTTTGGCATTTCATAATGGAAAGACTTACGCGTGAACAACGTTTACAAATTGTTCACCTTTATTATGAAAATTCACGTTCTGCACTTCGCTCAACTTATGGTGAACATTTCGGAACATTTCGGTGAGCAAATAATTTCACGTTTTGGGCCGGTCGATTGGCCAACAAGATCGTGTGATATCACACCGTTAGACTTTTTCCTGTGGGGATATGTAAAGTCAAAAGCTTATGCCGACAAACCCGCTTCGATTCAGGCCTTGTAGGAAAACATCACGCGTGTCATTCGCCAGTTACCAGTCGAAATGCTCGAACGAGTGATCGAAAATTGGACTCAACGGATGGACCATCTGCGACGTAGCAACGGCCAACATTTGATAGACATAATCTTCAAAAAATAAATGCCAAAGAATGTTCTTTCAAATGATAATAAACATTCTCCATTAAATTTGAATTTTCTGTGTTTTTTTCTTTAGAAAAGTAGGGAACCTCGAAATGGATCACCCTTTACCATTCACCCAATCTAAGTAAAGTGTAGATAGCAATATCCTAGCTTAAGCTTAACATGGCCTTCCGCCGGTAACTATCATCAAAGAGTATAGAACTACATAGAGCACGCAGAAAGCTAGCAGAAAGTGCGAAGGGGAAATTTTGATTTTTTTTTTTATCGTATGCGTTTCTCGTTGTATGAGACGCGCACTCTATGCACTTTTATACTCCTTGCTAGCATTCACCAACTCATATGCAAAATTTGGTCGGATGAAAGTATGCCTGAAAAATGGAACCTAACCATAGTTTGACTGATGCACAAAAAAGCATATCCCCTGTACTCGCCAACTACAGAGGTATAAGTCTCCTCAACATCGCCCACACTATCCTATCTACCTTAATATGTGAACGTCTGAAACCGTTTACCAACAACCTGATCGACTATATCAGAACGTCCATTACTGATCAAATCGTGACACTTTGGCAGATCCTGTAAAAACCAAAGAAGTCCAAATCGATACCCACCAAATATGGGTTTAGCTGTTTCTTTGTGCTAAGAAGGCAATTATGTAGTAAAGCTCTCACTCGAACTACGAAGGAGATTTTATACAAAACCATAGCCATCACAGTCTTGCTTAACTAACGGTCTTAAGCTAACTAATTAATTAACATTCTTGCTCTACAAAGCTAAAGCATGGACCGTATCAACGGTGGGTGAAGGAATCCTTGTTCGTATTAAGCGAAAAAATCTTTGAAGAATATTAGGTCCAGTTTGTGGTGTCGGGCTATGGATACGAAGATTCAACAACGAACTATACGAGCTGTACAGCAACATTCAGCTAGTGCAAAAAAACGCATTGGGGTTTATTTGGGGAACATGACACTAATACTCTTATCTACGATTCTTAGGCAGACGTGTCGGTGGCAGTAGTGAAGACCTCACCGTAAGTGACGCCCAGAAGTTGAAAGCGACCTCAACCAACTTAAAGTGTGCACCTGGAGCCTAATTGGAAAGGCATGTTGTGGCCCAGGTATATTCCGGACTGCAGCACCACTTAAATAAGTAACTAAAATGCGCTGTTAATGGTGCAGCAATATATACCAACAAATTAATAAAAGTCACTTACAAATTGTGATCCGCTCTTCAATGCAACTGTAACAAGTTCAATAACTTGTGCAGCAAAATAAACAGAAATCATTTAATTTTATCTAATTAAATATCTTCGGCATTTGTTTTCTTTTATTTGCTTTTGCTTAAAAGAGATTGACAATTAATACATCATCGCAAGAACTGCTGTTTTCCATTATTATCTTTGTTTACACATGTCAAATAAATAGGTTTGAGAAAATCAAATAAAAACACATAAATATAGGACAAAATAAAACAGTTAAAATATTCGCATAAAACAAAAGTCAAATATAAAAAAAAATTATTCATCAAAAAGGTAATACCCATCATATCCTTTAACACCGCGAATTACAAGCCATATAATGCAAGTTAACAACAAAAGTATCAAAATTTGATCAAAGTGATGCTAACTGTAAGATAAAAATAGGCTTATGTGCCTTCCACGGTTTTGAGGATCTTGAAATTGGGTAGGTACCAAATAAAAAAAAATACTAACATTGAGAAACAGGACAATATTTCCTCTTTTGTGACTGCATTAACTAGGAATACAATTGTTTGTCTTTAGTGAATATTAGCGATGACAGCGCGAGTGTAGTCTTGTGTAGTTGATTGGCCACCCAAATCCTTTGTCCTGACCCTACCGTCGAGCAGCACCTTGCTAATGGCGTTTGTTATCTTGTCGCTGTAGTCTGACAAATTGATGTGACGCAAAAGTTTGGCACCACAAAGTAGCATGGCTGTTGGATTGGCAACATTTTTACCAACAGCTTCGGCGAATGTGTGACGTGCACCCTTAGATTAAAAACAAGATTAATACCGTTATGGTTGTGAATTTGTTCTAAACAACTTACAGGTTCAAAGACAACAGCTTGGGCTGAGTATGAAGCTCCAGCAACGACACCAGCACCACCAACAAGTCCAGATGCAATGTTATCAACAATATTGCCGTACAAGTTTGGTGTAACCATAACATCAAACTGAAAACACTCGTGATTACATGGTTGTAATGAATTCTCGATTACTTACTTGATTTGGATTGGAAACCAACTGCATGGTTGTATTGTCTACAATCATTTTTTCAAATTGAATTCTGGGGTAGAGTTTCGCCATTTCTTCGCATGAGCGCAAGAACAAACCATCGCCCAGCTTCATAATGTTGGCCTTGTGAACAGCAGTAACCTTTTGACGGTTGTTCTTGGTGGCATAGTCAAAGGCGAATTTGGCAATGCGCTTAGATTTCTGGGCAGTGATGATTTTCAAGCACTCCACAACCCCGGGAACAGATTCATGCTCGAGAGCTGAGTACTCACCTTCGGTTTGTTCACGAATGATGACAGTGTCGATATCCTTATGGCGAGACTTAACACCGGGCAAGCTGCGTACGTGCACTACGTTAGCGTACAAATCCAGCTCATTACGCAATTTCATGTTGAGAGTTTGCAGTTCACCCTCAACACTGTAGTCGGGAGTGGCTAAAATACCCTGAAAGGAACAAAATAGATAATTTTCAGATCCATGCCGATCAGTCGTATTATAGATCCTAAAGAATTCATAAAGAAACTTTTTCTTAACTAAAGGATGATCATTCAAGAGGTTTTTTTTAATGCGAAATAACACAAAAAAATTACATATATGGTGAAACCTTAATTAAAAATTCTTTACATTCACTTGTTAAAGATAATCCCTTTCAAATGCTGGTCGTAATTGCGACGTAGCTTGTCCTCGATGACACGTCCCCGTTTTTCATCGGTTTAATATTAGCCTCCAAACACCTTAGACTTTACGTAGCCCCAAAGGAAAAAAATCTAACGGTGTCAGATTGCATGATCTTGGCTGCTAATTCACTGGTCCGAAATGTGAAATGAATTGTTCAATGAAGCAGTCTCTCAATACGTCCATTGTAGCAAGTAGCGCATTTTTCTTCGTACCAAATGTTTCGAGAGGCCATTTAATGAATTTGCAAACGTTTTTCTGATTTAAGTTTTCAATTATGAAATGTCAATGATTAAAAAACATATCGCAACTTGTCAATCCTTTTAAAAATAAAAGGCCTCTTGATTAATCAAACGTTACAACAAATACACAATGCAGAGCATATTTTATTCTGCGTGAGCACGGAAGTATACACAGACGAATTCTTAGCATTTAGAAGCATCAACGGTAATGTATATGTATATTTGAGTCAAGATCAACCACTCCAATGGCAACTTAGTGGAGATATGAAAGTCCAAATGCATCTTTGAGCAGCATTTGCATTACACACATTTGCATTACAATCAACACTTTCTATTTGCAGCCAACAAACGTTGGCAATAATGGCACGCTATATAAAAATCATTTAGCATTGACAATGACACAACCATCAACTAACGAAATGAAACCCAGTCGACAAGAAGAGACAAGTCGTCTGAATGTAGATAGTAAAAGACATTGGTTATGATTTGGTAAGGAGTATACAGCAACAGTTCATCAAATTCTGTCTGATAAAAATACGCCAGAATATCCCTCAACCATCCGATCCACAAGAAAGGGCGCTCTGACTATTAATATATTTCTCGGTGCAGTTGCTGATTGCTTTTTTTCGATTAAGTATAGCACAACAATAAACAATGCTGAATGCATAAACAAAAGTAGAGTTGTAACACAGTGTTTCTTGGGTGATAAGCACCCTTTCAATATGAAATTCTAATCTAATGAGAAAAATAGATGTCAAATGAGTTGCTAATCAGTCATACTAATACGATATGTTGCCCGATATTTTTACTTTGCTAAAATAAACTTAACGTCCTGCATCCTTTGTAACTAACAAACAATTAATTGAAACAACTCTTTTAAACCACATATCTACACATAATCCCTAGTATTGTTACATAATCTCTGGAAATGGTGTTTTTGCTTCCAGCACATCAAAAAGTAATTTTAATACCATCTATTAAATTATGTAAACATATGTTGAAACATTTATTTCCAGATAAGGCGGATAAAACTTACCTTAATGCAAACTTTGTTTTTGGTGATTGAAGCAACTACATCTTCCAATTTGGCACTTAGCACAGGATTTACTTCAGAAAGGAAATATGGTTCGAAATCAACAGGGACATCGGCAGCCTGCCAAACAGTTAAAACAATATTAACTATTTACAATCAGAACATATGTACAGTTCATGAACAAACCTTAAAAACCTCCTGCAGGGCATACACCAGTTCTGGACCAACACCATCACCTGGAATGAGTGTGCAAGTGGCACGATTGCGAGGGGGTATGCTTGAATCCTATATTAAGTAAAATATAGATCCAAACGAATAAAAACTCCAAATCAATATTTAAAGAAAAGAATTAATAATATTTTCTAACGACTTTACCTGCCCAAGAGCTGATGTTGTATGTACAGATCGTGCTGATGCTGCCTATAAGAACGTAAAAACAAAACACATTTTTAATAAAAAACTGAAAAGAATATTTTTTTTTCATAAGGATAACCTAAAAGCAGACTCGAGGGGCGCTCTTATGTAAACATTTCACAGGGGAGGATTTTTCACAACTCACCTGTACAAGGGTACGTCCAAAGCTCCTTGCTAACATTGCCATATTTTAAGTAGAAGATGTATATGAATGTTTACCTATAGAACAAGTGAATAAAAAAAAATAATTAAGGATTTTGTTCAAATTGAAATTTAAAATTTTGCAAAAAAAATAGTTTCCATCTACCAACCTGCTGACTGGGTTGTCAGATGTGCTGTCAAAAGTGAAACGAAACGGAATATAGGAAATCGCGATAATCAATAAGTTGTAATGTGTTCAGTAGGTGAGTGTGTTTTTTTACTACTTCACTAAATTAAATCTTCATCAGTGAAAAATAAGAAGTGATTTTTTATTCTGCAGGTGGCCATGGCTCAGAGGAATGCGTTGTTGACTGCTAAGCCAAACGCTGCGGGTTCAAGCCCCAGCTTCGGCAGCATTTGTTTTCTACGAAAATTGCCAGCTTATCTGAGGCCACGTGTGCGATAATATGAGACAATATAAATCTATGTCTCCTCCTCTGTGCCACGTAGGTTTATGTTATATGTCTTTCCTTCTATGTATCTATCCGTCTCTCTCTGTTGTATAAATGTCTTGATCTGTTCCAGCCGATGGCCTCATTCGCCAGTGCTGTTATGTGTCTGTAGCTCGTTGCATTCATGTGCGAAGTACTGTGATGTCAATGTCAATGTCAAGAAGTGATTTTCTGCGAAAACTGTAAATTGAAATTCAAATATTTTTTTAACAATCGTATTCTTAAATTCAGAAGCTTCACTTTGACACCATTATGAAAAAGCCGCAAGAAGCTAAAGAAATTTACCAATGAGGAGCCTTAGGGCCCAGTAATTGCTATCATTGGAACACAAAACGTGATGGAAATGAAATTTTACCTCCATGGCTTCCTATAGGAATTATCATTACTTCATAAAAATAAACGTTGATCAGTGAATAATAAAAAAACTATAATTAGAAATTTATGAATTTTTAAATTCATAAGCTTTGTTTTGAAAATAAACTCGCCAATGATTAAACTTATAAAAAAGGTGCAAAAAGTAAAAGTAAATTTCCCTTAGGGCACAGTATAGCTATCATTGAAAACCCTTATTGGAAATTTACTTTTTCTACTTGCGGCTTTTTTATAAACTCAATCATTGGCGAGTTTATTTTCAAAACAAAGCTTATGAATTTAAAAATTCATAAATTTCTAATTATAGTTTTTTTATTATTCACTGATCAACGTTTATTTTTATGAAGTAATGATTGCTATTCCAATCATTTTGAAATTTGTCAATAGTTCCTATAAGAAGCTATGGATGACATTTCAATATATAGATAAACAAACAGTATACCGAGCCGCAGTATGTATCATCAGTAAACAAGCGGTATGTACCGCGTGTGTTGTCTTCAGAAAGTGATATTCATGCGAATTTAGTTCTTGAAATTTAAAAAGACGAGAGCTGTTGTGCAGTAGAGTATAAAAGAAAATACCTTACTGAGAAGTCATAGAATGAATTCTCAAGCGTGCTCTCCATGTATAAATCATTGGGGTAATAAGCCCCAAAGATCAGGCTGTTATCGCTAGCCATCGCCCTTGCAGCGTGCCTTGTCGTCACCTTAATCAGGAAATTGTCAATTCTACTCAACTGAGCCCCATTGTATAGAACCTAGTTGCGATAATATTTTATGTACTCGGAGTCCGGCGTTCGGTACAATCCTAAGCAGGATCGGAGACACCGCCTCTCAAACAGCCGTATCTTTTCCATGTAGGCTGGTGCCACATTGAACCACACGGGATAACCGTAAGCGATGATCGGCCTTATGAGGGCCATGTAGCAAATGACTTTCACCCTTGAGTCAAGTTGACTGCTTTGAAACAATCTCCTTGTCAGAGAATAAGCCCCCCTAGCCCTAGCCAGACAAGCATCTACATTTTTGTTAAAATACAGAAACTTGTCAAGCCAGATGCCAAGGTATTTGACTTCACTTCTCAACGCCAACGGCCATGTCCATGCTGTCCAATGATACACAATTTTTTCCAGTTTTTTCTGGTATCCCTAGAAGCCCTATGCAATGGGGTCCTGAACAGAATCGTTTCGGTTTTTTGGAAATTGATCTTCAATTTCCAATCATCGCAATATCCCTTAATGTGATCAAAGTCACGTTGCAAAAGTATGTTGATGATTTCGATTTTCGGAACTGATCTGTACGCCACTAGGTCATCTGCGTACGCTATAGCGTGTCTGAGAGAACCTACAAGATCACTTGTATAAATGTTAAACAATATCGGGGAGTTCACCGCCACTGTTGTAAACCCTTTTTAATTTCAAAGACTTTACTCGAAGTTACGTTGCCACATTTGACAACGAACTTCTTTCCCATAAGCATTTCATAAATCATATATAGCATGGGTTTACGCATGCCCAGTCTGGTCAGCTTGTAGAAAAGCCCCTCTAACCATACGGTGTCGAATGCCTTTTCAAAGTCAACCAGACAGGCCCCTATGCATTGTCCTTTGGATTTATTCCATTGGATGTCGGACACTAGTTTCGACGCGGCATGAATGGTGTCATGCCTTGCTCGAAAACCAAACTGATTATCCGGAATTATTTTGTTTTCCTCAACCCACTTAAGCAGAGCTCTATTGACTATCTTCTCGAATACCTTGCTTACATTCGGCAGAAGGTTTATTGACCGAAGATTTGCAGGGTTTGTTTTGTCCTTGTCCTTTTTGGGGATAGGATGTACCACCGCCGTTTTCCAGTGCACCGGATAATGTGCATTATTCAGTGCATTGTTAAACAGGGTGGTGAAGATATCGACTGCTTCTATTGGCAGGTGTCTCAATACGACGTTTGGGACACCGTCCTCTTTTGCTGACTTTTTATTTTTCAATGATACCAAGATGTCCAGGAGTTCATCTTTTTGCACGAACAGCATCAGGCTATTGGCGACTATGCCATTGGAAGGGTTTTCGTCATTGAATACGGAAAAACCGTGATTCTCAGATCGCCAAGCTTGAAGTTCAGTGCGCAGATAAAAGTGATTCAGAAAGGCTCTTTCCTCAATATCGCGATTTGGGCGAACAGGATTGTTCACCGTATACACGGTCTCGAAAATAGCGCCTATCGAATTCGCCTTCTCCTGAGGATCTTCGATCGTGAAAAAACCGTCGTTCGAGTCAACGTTTTCCCGACTTATACCAACAGCCGTGAGTGTCTGTCTGTTTTCTGTGGTTTTGGAAATTCGGACACATGGAATGTCGTTATGATCTTTTCGCCTGAATATTTTATTTATTTGGGGGAACATATTCGGGCTACTGGTTTTTATAGCCCGAATTTTGTTGCCCCAGTAAGAATTTATAGATTTTCTGTAATTCTAAGATATTATTTTTTTTAAGATTTTTGATCAGTGACTTCAGTGTCCGAACCTCCGGGTCTTGTCTGTCAGTGAATTGTCTACGCAGCCGTTTAAGCCTCGAGACCAGTCTGATTTTGTGTCGGTGGAGTGCATCGATTGTTGGCGTTCGGTATTTCTCCGTCTGGTCGTCGGAACTAGTTATCTTAGGGATAGCTAGATCCATTGACCTTGTGAGGACCTCATTCATTTTTAGTACATTTTGGTCAATTTCGTCGTTTGTAAGGTTTCTGTTTGTCGGTGGATCAATTTCGCTCAAACGTAATTCACGCTTTATAATTCCTGTGAAACGCGGCCAGTTCGTCTTTCGGTAGTCGAAAGAACGCAATTGGTCGAACTCCTCCAGTTGAGTTTGCTCGTTTGGGATACTAAATACGGCATCAAGTCCGAGGTGGTCACTATCGCAATCGAATGCTCGCACACAGTTCCGCGCGTGTTCGTTATTTGTTAGTTCTAGTCTATTGTCCATAAGCGCTAAGTTCAGAAAAGAGTTTCCTCTTGGGAAGGACGGGATATCCGTCGCGTACAAACTAAGTGTGTACTCAATCATATTTTGCTTACGCCAATTCTGAAGCAGTCGACCTCTAGTGTTCGCGATTGTATTTCCCCAAGCCGCATGCTTAGCGTTAAGATCGCCGGCCAAAAAGTAATAATTTTCAGCCGATTCAAGCTGTAGGCAACGAAAAAGTGTCTCGAGCTCTGCTATAAATTGAGTTTGTTGAGTTGCTTCAGGTGCATAAAGCGACACCACATACATTCTCCTCCGACTATGGAGAGGAATGCATACGATGCATGCTTCCGGCACCTGTAACCTACGTATTTCCCCGCTATATATGATGCTATGGCGTAAGCCATTGCGTAATAAGACAGTGACCCCACCCCCTTGGGAGGAGTGGGGTCGGTCTCTTCTTACTACATGGTAGTTGCTGTATCCCAATTTGTGTCTCTGGTTTAGATTAGTTTCGCTGACCAAAATTACATCCGGGAGTTGGTTTTTCAACAGATTTGAAAGGACGGTTCTTCTCTCGACCCTGACTAATGAATTAACATTCACAGCTAGGATCCTAAAGTTTACCTAATCCAACGTACACATCATGTTCATGGCGCGCTAGACTGGGCAAACATCGAATAGATATAATCTATTCGTGCTGCTTGGTCGTTCAATTGTTTTTGGAACTGTTCGATCTTGCTATTCAATGACAGCAAGAACTTTTTCAGATCCAAATCTGCTTCAGGTGCTTTCTCAGCAACCGTAGGCATTTTTGATGTCTGGGGTTTACCCGGTCCAGCTGCCATTTGGGCAAAGGACATGTTGGGATCTACCCTATTTGTGAAAGAGCGACTTTTATATCGCTTTTCTTCTTCAGCAGCCTGTTTGCGAGCTAGCATACTCTTCCTCTTCTGTTGGAACACAGGACATCCCTTATAATTAGCAGGCTGCCCCGCGTTTCCGCAAAGAATACATGTGAGCTTGCTCATGTCTTCAACCCTTTCCCTACCTAGAGGACACTCATTTATAATGTGGTTCTTGTCACACTTAACACATCTAATCCGCATGTTGCAGTTAGAAGCGGCGTGCCCGAACCTCTGGCAGCGCATACATTGCAGTATGCGATCTGTCCTTTTTAATTTTTAACAATGGACAGCATGATAGTATACGCGATTAATTCTGCGTACACTATCGATTTTACTATTGGGGGTTATTTGAACAAGAAAAAATGGTAGCCTTCGGTTACCACCTCTATTATTGACCGCGGTAAACGGCTTTACGCCGACGAACTTTACATCGTCGCTCTCAAAATACTTGAGCTCGTTTAGGAGCTCCTCTGCATCAACCCTGGGATCGATTCCTTTAAGGATGAGCGTTTTTAGTTTTTCTGGTTTCGGCGTATACGTGAAGTATTCTGCCTTTAGCCCCTCTAGTTCTTTGCGGACTTTTTTATAGTCCTCCATATTATAGCATATAATTTTATGCTGTGTGGCCGAAATATGTTTGACCACGAAGTCCTTAATAAATATTTGCTTACATAATTTTATACTATCGCTTGTAGGCAAGTCACTTACATTAATCGGGGGTACATCTTCCCTCTTTTCCTGTTGTCGTTGCTGCTGCTGCTGTTGCTGTTGCGGCTGCTGTCGCCTCCTCTGCTTCTGTTGTTGTTGTTGTTGCTGCCTCTGTTGCATACTGAACCGATGCTGCTGAAGCATTTGCTGCGCTTTCAGCTCGTATAGCTGTTTCTGCTCTTGTCGCCTTCTTTTTTCTTCGAGGGCTTCTTGTTCCCTTGCCTCTCGAATCCTCTCCAGCTTAGCAGTTAATTCTGCGATGAGGAGCTTTAATTTGGTCTCGTCATCGTTTAAAGCCGGCTGAACATCCTCAACCTCCGCTAGTTCTCTGAAAGGGTTTTCCTCACCAACGTAGCGGGGTTCCCCATCATCAAACTCAGTTTCCTCGAGGTCAGAGTTGCACTCCTCCTCTTCTTCCATTATTGTTGGCAGCGGTGTATTTTCCGCTACCTGCATACATCTCCGCACGTTCAGATTAGGCATCGGATTTAGCTTCCTCCGCCTTCCCATTTGGGTTGTTGCCGTTGCAATTGCTGCTGCTGTTGTTGTTGGTTCAGCCTCTTTTCTTGTCGCTGGTAACTGTTTTGTTGGCATACCTGCCGTCGCAGATGCCGATGTTGTTGGTTTTGTTGGCGGCGATGCAGGCATCGCCAGCTTCTGCCGTTTGTTTGTCGGCGACCGGTTTCCCATAGCCGGTAATTCGGTAGAGACACTCTTCTTTATGTGTTTTCTCAACCGTGTAAATTGAAAAAAACTTAAAAGTACTGGGGTCTGGTTGGACTCGAACCCACGACTCCCACTCCTGAGTCAGGTGGGATGTGAACTGAGTTCGTGAAAAGATGGGGGATGTGAACTTGAGAAGCTAGGAGCATTATTCAACTAGCATGTATCATGAACTTAGAGTACTGCCATCAGCAAAGGAATAAATTGTATGAGAAGTTGAAGACAGGAGATCATTCATAAAAACTATGGAAATAGTCTAACACAAAATACAGACTTTCGGAGCACCAGCATTAGTTTGGTGAGTTTCTCAAATGGACCCGTCGAAAACAAATAAGTAAGTATTTTCTAATCCGTAGAAGTTCATTATCGATTCTATTTTCATATATTTTAAAAAGGAACTTGATGCTAAAGACAGGCAAATGCCTTTGAAATATTAAGCTCAAAAATGTTTGCTTCTCATCGCTTGTGGAGTGATTGGTTCTAATCTCGATGAGATAAATCATCAAATGACCAGAGAAAGTCTTCCTGATAAATCCATACTTAAAGGTCATTGAGAATTTTTCCTATTTCATATTTTATATATTTCATCTGCGTATTAAAACGAACATGTTGACAATTCTCAGATGGAATTTAATTTCGGAACAAGTAAACGGCTTAAGTCCTTGAATTACAATACATATACCAAATTGGTATGTATGACTCTTCAACATCCTAATCCATTATTTCACTTACAATTAACAGTTCAGGACCCTTTAATCAAATAAGATAAACACTGCCTTTTAAATCAACTTTTGGCTTTAATTCGGTGCAAACTGACGAAATGTATCAATAATGTTATAATGCCGTACCCTCTAGATTTCTACTGGCTTCCTTCTAGTCGCCCAGTATTCATCTCGTTTGTGATAGGGTCTGTATGGATCGTCGACGTAATACTTTGGTTTCCGCCAATATCTCGTCACCATTTTGTCAAGCAACCAACTTTGTTGGGCATTGACAAAAACATGTTGCCTCAATCGCCGCTTCAATTCCGTTGACTTCTTGAACAGTTTCTTATGACGTCCAGAATGTGTACGAATCCAACCTCCCCAATCCAATCGCTTGAACCGCTTGAGCACCGCCTTTACCGATTTCCTTTTGCCCTTTATGAGGGAAAACTTTGTCAATGTACGATCTTGAGAAGTTATACTCTGCAGAGGTTCCAGAAACTTTTGGCTGACCAATGGAACCAATCCATTCCTTGGTAAAAATGTGAACCCTTTCATCAGCGATGTAGACATAAGTCTTGCAGGTTGAACTGCATCAGTTTTTAGCTGAGTGTGAACCCTAGCAGCGACTGAAGTTCGCAATGCTAAATAAAAAGCATATTAATTAAAAGATTTTAATTTGATATAGGAATTAGAGTTTACCTGCAGTTACAATCGATCGCAGCATTTTTCTTAAAAAAATATTTTTTACTCCTCAAGTCTTCACTCGACCATCAACTGTTCCATAACCAATAAAAAAGTGTTATGTCAGTTTCTCTGATTCCACAGAGTTTCGTCTGAAAGTCAATCTACCTAGCCGACACATTGCGTTCTCTAAAATGTCACCCTAAAGATTTTTTTTATAACGAATACATTATAAAACATTTGCAAATAATATAATTCGCATTTATACATATAAAATTCCATTATTAATCGTAATAAGCTATTTCATTAAAATGTTTAACAAGTCAAAACAATAAAAACTGACTTTAATTTTCCCCGCAGTTCCCTCTATAATTGCAAGCAAACGTCATTTGAAACGACAACCAACGCTGCGTTGCCTCTTGTACAAGAATTGGATTCGTGCGTAGAAGTTTTTTTTCGCCGTGTCGCGTGAAAAAATAAGAAAACTTTTTTTAAACATACTGTTGACGATCTAAAGCGAACGTTTAATTCCGTCAAAAATGCATCGCTTAATGCTAAGAGATCCCTGCAGATGTGTCCTGAAAGTAAGTACATTGGCTCGTGGTATGTATAGTACATATCGATGTGACAAACGTTGGGGTTTTACTGGACGCATTTGGGTGTTATGTCATCTGTCATAGACGGCTATACGAAATCAAAAATAGAAACGAATAAAATTTTGCTGAGGGCTATACACATCGGTGTTTTGTCGATCGCTGAAAATTAAGTGCCCTTTGATTCCCAAATAAAATGGGGTTATCTATTTATCTGGCCCTACAACAACAAAATTGCATTTATGCTTAACGTAGTCATAAGTGCAAATCCAAATTGCATAAGAGTCTGTAAACATGAGTGTACAATAATTTTGCTTTTGATATAGGGAGCCCTGCAGAGGCAATGCCAGCGACACAACAGCAGCAACATGCCAAGGCAGGCTGGCTTTGGAAAAGTGGTGGTTCTATTAGCACCAATTGCAGTTGTCGGCGGTGTAGTCACATATGCAAAGTACGACAATGAGTTCCGAAAAACTGTCGAAAAGAATGTACCTATGTCGGCGGCTATATTGAAAGTTGCCTTACAAGAGGAGAAACCTTTCCAGGGCATTGTTAAGCAGTTCGATAATGTGTCCCAGCAAATTAGCAGTGTAACGTCGTCAGTGACTGGTCTCTTTGGAAGCTCGGAAGAGAAAAGTATGTGAACAGTTTTTAGTTTTTTTAAGTTTTATAACAAATAATTGTTTGCTTTCTTACAGAGCCCGAAAAAGTTGAACCAAAATCTGTACCGACTCCAAGACCCGTAAGTGAATGAGACAAAATAAAGTGGAACAGAATTATAGATACATTTTTATTTTGTCTTTGTAGCAACCTTCAGCAAGACCTGCGGCCAGTGAAGCAAAACCATCTCCAAAGCCAGCCCCAGCTGGACCTACAGCGCCAGTTGCAATAAGCAAGCCAGTCGAAACCCTACCCTCCGATGTAGTTGGATTAGAAAAAGAAGTTGAACTTGCAGCATCACTAGCTGTTCAGGAATACAATAAAGCGATCAGAATATTGAATTCGTAAGTAGAATCCAGCGATACACATACATTTGATAATTTTTTATTTCGTGGGCTGGTGGAAATCTCGAAAGATACGATGAGCACGTGCTCAAAGTAGTGTGGGACTTTAACCCACTAAAACCACCACCTTTTTTGTATTTGTATTGCAACTAAGTATGCGACTCATCTAGCAATTTTTTTAACCGGTCTTTTCCTTAGAATCCAGTCGAATTGGCGACTGAGTTCTTCTTCATCCGTATGTTATACGGAATTCACGGGGCAGTTTGTACATGGTTTTGGCTCATTAGACATTTTCAATGTACTCCTTAAAGTCATATTTTCTTCCTTAAGATGGAAGCAGTTCGAAATTGTTAAGCCTTGTTCGAAGAACGTCGTTTTCGTCTTAGGGCTCTTTTTTTCATTGTATTGTAAACAAGGACGTACGTGAGCCCAGTAATCCAGTTGTCAATACGACAAACTGCTGCGCAGAAGTGTTCGTACCAAAACCGTAGCAACATTTGTTTTTTTCACTGACCCTTCCTTCGTAATAGTCTAAAAAATAGTCGCATAGTCGCAACGTTGTGTTAGAAATAAAACAAGGGTCCTTCCAAACCTGTTCGGCAACAATTTTGATAACGCGCTCTCTAAAATAAAACATCTTTTTCAATGAACTTAAGTGTAATCCGGCACCCCTCCGGTTAATCTAAGGCATTCCTATGTTAGGTTATAGTGGCTTCTGGCGACCAGGAGGTCCGTGTGGTATCACGTGGATCTGTTTACTTTTTCACTTATCCTAAGTGAACCATTACGAGCTAACTACGAAACGGAAAAGTTTTCTGACGATATTATTAGACAGGTCATCTAGATGGCCAAAGAAGTAGTCTCCTAGGTGGATTTTTTTTGTTGGACAAGAGCAGATAAGTTAAGGAATGCACTCTTCCTCGTCATCGTCCAAGCAGCTTCTGCAGAAGTCATTGTTATAGAGATCTAGTCTTTCTGTTTCCACAGTTTCCTGGATATTAGACACGTATCGTTTATCAATCTGTGGTTTGTTTTCTTGATCCCACAAAGTTTGATTGATGATTTACATGTGAGTTGGGCATGCCTTACATTTTTTCTGGCCGTATAATATCAAATGTATTGCCCAGTTTTGCAAGCTCACATGCAAAACAGTTACCTAGGATATATTTGTGACAAATGAAGTGCTTATGCTAAAGTGTTCTACCATATCGTTAAGATGTAGTCGGCATTCGGGGGCTGATTTCTATGTGAATAAGATGGATACAAAGGATTTGATTGCCGCTTGGCTGCCACTGAGGATGGTAATATTCTTTGTGGATATTGCATTAATCCTCATCTAGCCCTAGGCTTCAATGATCGGGAAGGCGAAAAAATATGCTTAAGTTAAGCATCAAAACACCTGCACCCACGCCAGATTGTGTGTTAGAACCATTCGTATAGATGTTTATAGAGTTGTTATCTCTAACCATGTCTAAATCCCATTCGAGCCAACTTTGAATGGTTTGACTTGAAGTTATGCTTAAGACTGAGTTGAACCATGATGCGGTCGGTTTTAAAATTTAAGCGATTTTATCTCTGTTTGTTCACTTTAACAGGGTGTATATTGAAACGACGCTCTCAGTCTCACAGCTACAAAAGCTTCGGTCTTTCTATCAAGCATTTTTAGGGGCACTGATACTTATTCGGGCTGATCTTTGAAATTTCACCAGAATGTTGCGGTTTGTAGGCTGTTTATATAGCAGCCCACCTGACTTACACAACGTACAAGAGTAAAGGTCTAATAATGGACACATTAAACCAGAAAGTGATATATATGTGGTTGCATGTCCCATTTCTTCCCGATTGACCTTAGCATATGGCAACGTTGACTTTTTTCTACGTGAGCCACGGGCTCAGTGGCGCGATGGTTAGTGCGTTGAACTGATGGTTAGTGCGTTGAACTGCCGCGCAGAAGGTCTGGGTTCGATTTCCATCCGTAGCAACACCTAAATGATTTTTCACTGGCCCTCCTATCGTGATGATGAGTAGTATCAATTGTCATGAATAGCTTATCTCAACTTAGCCGTTCGGACTCGGCATAAAACAGGAGGTCCCGCCATCGTGCAAAGAAGTACGCACACGCACACATAAAAGGTTGTGAGAAAAAAAGCTAGGCCTGGGTACTAACGAGCCTGTTGCGCCATAATATTTTTTTTTATTTATTAAATATTACCCTTCCAGTTTATTTTCTAATCCAAGACCACACCCCCAGATGCTTTGTTGATTCTACGACTTACGCCATTAAGTTTTGGAGAGTCAACATGCGGGAATTCTTATTTACTGAAAAGGAGTAAATAAAAGGCAGACTTCCCTTTCTAGTAGCTCATTTACCACTAGATTCCAGAGAAGATTAAGTATGCTCCTTGTAACGTTCCACAGCTTACAAATCATTGTTAGGATAAGACGCCGAGATTTGTGTTAATAATTTTGCCCGTAAAGCCGACTACACACGCGCAGTTTTAACTGTCCGGATAGCCTGTTCAGGCCGCCTGCACAGTTATAACTGAACGTGTGTATAATAAAGTTGTCAGTTTTTTTGGTTTGAGCAGGCGATCGGAGAAATATCGAAAATTCAATCGTTTTGCCTGTCCAGTCCGCCTGAAGCGTGTGTAGCATCAGGCATTCAGGCCGTCAGTTTAAAATTAAATTTACATGTGTGGAGGCGGTTTTCGTTTAATATGGCTAACCAGTGTCTCGAAGAATTCATAGACATAGAACATAGAACTATTGGTAATAATAAGTCCATTATTTCAAGGGCGTCATGTTTATCGAGCAACAAAAACACACAAACTGATGCCTCACATATTTACCGGAGCGTGTGAATGCGCTATGGGGGTCTGGTAAAACTGAACAGCCTGAACAGCAAACCGGACAGTTAGCGTGTGTGTGTAGCTGGCATAAGAATGGACATCTAAATCTGAATGTGCAATATTTATTACGTCCGCTTTGACAAAAGTAATGTTCCTTCTATATCAAGGCAAGCAACCATAGATGCGCGTTGAATCGCTGTCTCAACCCACTTGGCTTTGCAATATGCTTGTTGAGAGTTGTAGATCGCGGCCGGTTCAATACTAGCACGGAAGTGTAGTATAATTAATCTGTCCAAAGTTTTTAAAAGGAAAGAAAATATACTTCGGGAATAATTGTAGGCTTTTTTCTGCTTTAGGGATGGATATTAGTGGGATGATTAGTAGCGATGCTAGCAGGATACCATGGTTGTATTAAAGATCTGCAGGTGCGATACCATCAAGTCCAGGGTATTTAATTAGTTTGAAGCTTGTAACAACCAAAAACGTTTTGCTTTGGTAGTATCACTGATATATGAAATGGATGTTGTGAACGTGTTTAGTTCAGCACCCATAGAGTTAGGGGAGCTACCAGAAAAAAGAGTTTCTAGAAGAAGTTCATTGGTTTCCATGCTGGAGGTAGTCCATTAACAGTCTGGTTTAATTAGGTAGCTGGATATTGTTGGATCGGTAGAGAGAATTTTATAGCCTCTTAGGTTTTTTCTATGTTACCAGAGAAGCTTCTTCAGGATGCTATCTTTTTCTTTTACAACGAGGTTTTATATGTGTTAAGAAACGTTTTATCGAGGTCCAAGTTGTTCCTAAGAGTGTCCAGGTTGGAGTTTCACCATGGAGGCTTGGCCTTCCCACGATGCCGTCTGAAAGAGCAAGTTGATGACCTTGCACAGTTTTGCGCTCGTGAGAGATTTGCAACTAGGCTATACCTTTCTACTTTGTTACTCGGTCGTCGGTCTCCTTGCCAAAAAAAATCTTTCTATACAGCGGAGAGTTGTAATTTAACAGATGTTGCAATTTGTATTGGCATTTCCACTACGAGAGGACTGGGTCAACCAAAATTCAAACATGTGGTTGTGTGAAACTTTCCCCTCGACGTAAATATCTAAAGAACTCTTTAATTCGCATTAAGAGAAGCTTTGAGTAAATTTTCAAAGGGTATCATAGATAACAATAAATTTGCCAAATTTCTAAGGATATTGTCTGAAGAAACAAATAATCCAATAATTGTCCATCTGGTATTAAAGGTAAATTCAGTAAAGCATCACTGGCATCATGATACTACCGATCCTTTTTAAAGTGCAAACATGTGCATCAGACTTTACGTCAAGTGTTCATTTATATTAGTCTAATGCACAAACACAACAAATAGATGAGAAAACTTCCATCTTACATACAAAATAATTGCCGTAAACAATGCGTTCTAAAACGCCAACGAAATTTTTAAAAAGCCACGCATCAGCATCATGTGTGCATAACATCAGCATCGCAAAGAAGCGGTGATGCCGCATCACTGCACAAATGTTTAACGTTCCCGAGATTACCTGTAAATAAATAAGGGCAAGCATCGGAGATATCTTCATGTAAAAAATTCTTATTTTCTTCATTTTAGATTTAACGAAGATGTTCGAAAAGTAGTCGACAAAGCGGTTGAAGAAGTTGATCCCACATCGTGGACAACACTGAAGAACAAAACCAGTGCACGTGATACAACTGTCGAGAGCGCCGAAAAACTAGCACGTGAAGCTCTTCAGAAAATCGGTAACTAAAGACCATTATAGTAGCATTTCGTAATCAGGCTAATTTTAAACGATTTTCAGAAAAATGTGAAATTGCCCTCAGCAAAGCAGCAAACACTTCCAATCACGATCGTGTACAGGAAGTTCGCAACAAAATCAAAACCCTGACCCAACATATAAGCGGGGTCAAAGATGAGCTTTACCGATCAAAGGATCTCTCAACAATGTCAGAAAAGTACTGGAAGAAGGTTTGTCCATAAAGAAACTTTGTTAACTTTTCCATTTAAAAGTAATAATTTAAGGTTGAAGCATCTCGTAACTATTTCGTCGATCAAATCGAATCCATTTTTCCTGGACTTAATTTGGCGGAAAAAAAGTTAAAACTCTCGCAAGAAGATCTCGATCTCTTCATTATGCATGCCTACTCTCATGTGCTGGCCTATCAGAAGGAGCTTCAACGTCTTCAAACCGACGGCGAACTTCGTCTGAAGCGTGCTATTGAAGCCTACCGCGGAGAAGATCAAGCCGAGGCTGTAAAAGCTCAGCTTGACTTCCACTTGGAGAGGGAGAAGCGTAAGTTGGCGATCGAAAATCAGAACAAAATATTCCAAATTCGTGCCGATTCTGAGAAACAATTGCGCAAGCAGTTGAAGCAGCAAGCCGAGGCGCATGTCGATCATTTGAGTGATGCCCTTTCGCTTAAGGAATCAGAATTAAGGAGGAACTTTAGTCGTGAACTTGATGAAAAATTATCGTCTGAAAAAGCAGCATATAAGCTTCAGTTAGCTGCGATGTTGGGCAAGTTGCGTGGCATGGATGCTGCATTAAAAGGTAAGTGCAACCAGAAAGGAATGTGTAGCTTATTCTGAATATAATATTATCATTGATTTATAAATGTGCTTGTACGCACGCGGCATAGAAATTGATGACGAACTAAGAGGTACATGAGATTTCCTTTATATTAACAATTATATTCCAATTTTTTAATTCTATAACAAAATGAAATAAATTCATTACTAAACAATTTCTATGTTTATTAGCTCGCGCGGAATCAGAACGATCTGCGCATCAAGCACAAGCCTTGTGGGCAGCCTGCCAGGCTCTATGGGCTACGGTGCGAACCGGTGAACCTGGTGTACACTGGAGGAACAAGCTTCGCCCATTGAAGACTGAGATCAATGCTGTGGCTAAGGTTGCTGGTGAGTAGTTTGCTAAATTCTACAAAATATTAGAATACAAATTGTATCCTATAGAGGGTGATGAATTGGTTTCTGTGGTGCTGCAAAATCTTCCTAAAACTGCCGAGGATCGTGGTGTATTCCCTGAAGATGCTCTTCGAGAGCGATTCCTAAATGTAGAGAAAGTCGCTCGCAAAGTGGCACTAGTCCCAGAGGAAGGTGCTCGCATCCCAATATACATTCTGTCCTATCTGCAGTCATTATTTATTTTACGTCCCGACGATGCTATTTCGAAGGAAGAGCTTGATAATAAGAAAATCGATTTTAGCAAATTAGACACTTATGACATCCTAAACAGAGCACGGTAAGTCGCAGCAGACAGTTATTGGAGCAATGTTATTGAACTTCTTGTTTAGGTACTTTGTGGATCGTGGTGATATAATGCAAGCCCTTAAATACATGAACCTTCTGCAAGGTGCACCAAGAAAAGTCGCCAGTGATTGGCTGCAGGAAGCACGATTGTTATTGGAGACCCAACAAGCTGCCAACACCCTGATGGCCCATGCTGCTGCTAGTGGCCTTTTGTACTTGTAAATGAGAAATTATTCGTTTAATTCCTAACACACAAACAAAATATAACAACTTCACAACCAATGGGACAACAATAAAGACAACAGGCACAGAACGAGACAGAGTGATGAATAGTTTAATTCAGTTAGTGAAAATAAAGTTGTTCATTAAAGAGAAGAAACAACATTTAAAATTGTTGCAATTTTTGTTTAAGAAGAAAAAAATTAAACTTGTAAATTAACGATGATTGGTTTGTCATCAGTTTACTTTTTAAATGCGTTAGTCGCGGATTAACCATAATTCGCCCACAACTGAAAATCGACGGCAAAGATTATTTTACCGCCGAACTGGCAATTCATTTATGAAACAGTAGAGGACCTAATGACAGCACCTACGTTTTATTATTGCTCCACCACTTGCGAAAGTCTGACAAATATACAAGAGTAACGCTGTCATGAGAATCTTAATCAGATTTAAACATGAGGTCGTCTTCTTTGTTGCAAGATTAGTAACTTCGTATAAAGGTTTGAGGACTTGTATAAGCCTTTAATGCCAGATATTTCAATTGCAAAACAGCTATTTCCAATCAGCCTTAATCCTTTACAGATAATCAAAAACTTTTGTTTATCTTTTCTACATTCAGCACAGCAAACCAATCTTATCGTTGCTATATGCCCTGAATGGTAGTCAACTAAAATTTGGGCACCTTGGCAACCAAGCTCTTACTAAGGACACCCTACCTAAATTTTATCTAATTAATATAACTGTAAACTAAGCAGGAATGCAAGTCTTCAAAGCCCTCCCAAGGCTATGGAATAGAACAATCCTCACTACAGGCATTCAAAATTTTTACTGTATCATTTTTAAAGATATCCAAAACCGTGGTAATATAGTGTAGGAGTCGCGGATACTGTCGCTTGCCTTGCCAGACATCTTAGCGGATATTATGAAAAGGCTACAATCCGCTGTGCGAATATATCCTTAATTTAAACACATCCAAAAAGGGGTCGTGGCTGAAATCTTTACGAAGATGGTACATATAAAATGCCATTGTCACATTGCTCTGAGAGGTTTTCTATTGCATGTTCTATGGCCCAAAAAATTGGCCGTGGGTCAAAATTATCTATAGATAAAATGTTCCAATCTTTTTGCGTCGAAAGATTTTTTCGAATTTCTTTAAAATTTCACCGAAAATAATTTTTTTATGTGTTATTCAGACACATAAAAACACTTTGTGAAAAGTGGGCGTGACAGTTTGTGGGTTTTAAACATGTTTGCACTTGTTCTGCTGGGAGCAACGAAGAGTACGTGTACAAAGTTTCAGCATTCTAGCTCAATATTGAAAGCCCAATAACTTGCTCCGGACGAACAGACATTGCAAAATCGACTCAGCTTGCGATTCCGAGTCGGTCCATATACTTACTTATAGTGGCTCTTCACTCCGGAATGAACATGGGCCTCAACCAACATGCCTATCCAATTAGCCCGGTCCTTAGTTCACTGCCTCCAGTTGCGCACTCCAAGTTGGTTGAGGTCAGTTTCTACTTGTGCGCGCCACTTAAGGCGAGGTCTGCGAGACGGAGTATTGGTGTCCATTCGTTCTACATGTCCGAGCCATCTTAAACGTCATATACGGAGTTTTTTTTGACAAGGGGCATGTCGCAGTACAGCTCGTATATTTCTTGGTTGAATCTTCGTCTCCATAGCCCATCAACGCAAATTAGACCGAAGATTTTTCGAAGAATTTTCCTCTCAAATCGACCAAGGATTTCTTCATTCGCTTTTGAGATGTTATATGCTTCAGCGCCGTAGAGCAGGAATGATCAGGGTCTTATTTAGGATCTCCTTAGTAGTTCGGGTGAGGGCTTTACTACTAAATTGCCTTCTTAGCCCGAAGAAACAGCAGTTGGCAAGAGTAATTCTTCCTTTAATTTCTGACGAGATGTTGTTGTCAGAGTTAATAGCTCAGCCTAGGTAGAAAAAGGCCCCTACTACCTCAAAGTTATATCTGTCAATGTTGACGTTCTGTCAAATTCGAATCGCTTTGCTCTCATTTACTGCTAAACCCATTTCATCAAATTGAAGAAGTCACATGATAGCGCATCGCCTTGCCTAAATCCTTTTTTGGTATCTAATGTGTTGGTGAGGTAGGTTCCTACCCTGATGGAGCAGCGAGAATTCTCCATCGTCATCCTCCACAAACGAACGAGTTTGGGTGGTATACCAAAACTAGACATGGCTCTGTTTAGTTCGTGTCTATAAATGCTGTCGTATGCGGCTTTGAAATCGATGAATAGGTGCTGGGTACCGATTTGGGCATCTTCGGTTTTTTTTCAGGATCTGCCGGAGTGTGAAAATTTGATCGGTTGTGCAATTTCCTGGCCTAGAACCACACTGATATGGGCCGATCAGGTTGTCGGTAAAGGGTTTCAGGGTTTTACGGCAGAAAGGATCTTGTAGTCGATGTTGAGGAGACTTATGCCTCTGTAGTTGGCACAGTTTAGAGGGTCTCATTTTTTGTGGATCGGACAAACGATACTTTCATACTTTCTTCCGACTAGATTTGGCTAATAAGTGGATGTTTCTTACCAAGTCATCTCCGCCGTCATTTCTGGCAGCCTTATTAAGCTTGAGTTTGGATTTTGGTATCTTCACTTCACTCAGGTCGGGTGGTTGGTAATTTTCGCTGTCGTTGCCAATATTGAATGGATCGTTTTGCCTGATAGCGGAATGTTGTTCGTCATCGCTGTTTAACAGTCTGCAGAAGTGGTTCTTCCATATCCTCAGCATCGACTGTGTCTCAACTAGGATATTTCCTTGTTCATCTCGATAGGATGCTTTGAAGCTTAACACTTTGGTAAAACTTGCGAACATAGTTCCTTGAGTTGCACCTCTCTATATCCTCGATCGCGCGCTTTTCTTGCTCTTTTTTCTAAAAAGCAGGTGTTTTTCCCAATCTTCTCTGCCTAGAGATGTTAACGGCAGTTCTCGTCTTCACCTGCAGCTTAGCCTTGTAGGCCTCGTTATTGGCTGCGAGCATCTGTCGGCATTCCTCATCAAACCAGGGGTTTCTTGCTGGTGGGTGCAATAAACCTAGCACATCAGTTGCGGCCGATTTAATCTAATGGCATCTTGGCAAAAAATCTTGTGTTGATGAAATAAAGACATTTAGAATGTGTAAATATCTTGCTCAGACACTTTTTCAAAATTCCCTAAGCTAAAGAAACCGCAATTCATTATCTTTATAGTTTTCGTTTAACAATAATTATATTTTATTGCAGTCCTATTTTAAATCATATGTATGTGTGAAACAGACATTCTAAGTGAATACATATGGTCACAACATCTATTGGTCCATCTTTCCGCCAATTAGTTTTTCCTGTGCCTCAAACTTCCATCGCATGTACGCCACGCGCATGCGATCCCAAACATTGTCCACAGAGTCCATAGCTGGACGTACATCCAGTAAAGCAAACTTGTACTCACTGTCTACGATGCCACCATCGTAGTAGTCGATAATATAACGAACGTCTTTACCACAACGGTCTACAATCCAATCGTGACGATCGAAGGGGAGTTCATATCTAACATTAAAAAAAATTTTAGAGTTGGATTACATAAATTAAAAATAAGTCATCCTACCCCAACATCGAGCGAAAGCGTGCACGTGGACTGAAGTTTGTTGCCTTGCCGCCAAAACTCTTCAATTTTGGTTGACCGCATTCTTTGGCGTGAAGCGCCTCCCATTTAAGCACTTCCTTCCAGGCTTGTTCGTTGTTTGCATTGTGAATGCGAATAATGTCACCCATGTCTTTTTGGCTGACATCTTCGTTCTTCCAACGCCAACCTTTGCGAAGCATAGCATTCCAAAACATCTGTTGACTGGGATATTGCCAGAATTCGGGACTGCCGTCAGGTGTTACTTTTGGTATGGTTGATGTTTGGCGATCTGTCGGCAAGGGGAAAGGCTGATCGGGTGCGGGTTTTTGATTTGCAGCTGGCATCATATTGAGCGGGTTCACATCGCTGTTATCATGTTGAATTGGACACTCGGAAGCCTTTGGTGGAGCAGCATCTTTTTGATGCATTGGACATTCTGGTGGTGGGCTTCCAGCGTTTTGTGGTATATTTGGATGAGATTTTGGTAAGTTTTGAGATACCATTTCGGCAGCTGACACTGTATTTCCCATGGTTGCAGTAGCTGTAAGTAATGCATGTTATAACTCGGTCACAAGGGGTTGAAATTACGTAATTTACATATAAAATGCAGCAGTGTTGTCAACTTTCAGCGTTCCAGTTGGTAAGTGCAACGAATAGTTTTTTCACAGCAATATCGTGGATACTTTTTTTTTTATTTACAAAGGATATTTAATAGCACAAGTAATCCAAACTTTGTCTGCAGGGGATGATGGGAACATCAAAAGTTTGATGTAACTTGTTTTTTAAGGTTATGTTTGTTTGACAGCTGATGGACGATGGTTGATATTCGTAGTACCATCTAGTTGAGAAATAGTAAGAACGCATTTGCTTCTTGGTGCTGAAATTAAAATACAGATGGCTTATATTTTTTGAATTTAGTAGATTCTAGCTGTTAATATAAAAAATTGTTTTTTATCTAATAAAATTACGAATGAAAGTTAAGCAATTTAACATTTTATTTATGGTGTTGCTTTAATAAATCAGCACTTTTGTGATTATATTTTGGATGGTTTCATTTCGTATTGCTGATTAGAATGGATAAGGACGATACCGCGATGGTAACGAACATTTTTAGTGTACCTGTACCCAAAACATGCACGATTATGCACGTATGTCAAATATTTGAACTAGTTATATAAATGGTGTTTTTTGTTAGAGGTCATTTATCCAGCCATTTTATCAGCTGTCAAGTGATTTATTTTTTGGTTTTGTTTGGCATTTCAACATAAATAGACTTTATTTTGCAAATCATGGTTCCATTTAACAGTCAACCTAATCGTCCATCAGAGCAATTAATTCGATTAAGTATAAAAGGTTTTTGTGCCACGCTTACTCTAAATGATAATACGCATCCACAGAGCCGTCATACAGTGCGTACATAAAATGTCATTGCTGCTGTAGAGCGTAGCGTAGAGGAAGACTTGAATTATTCAATTCTTTAAGAACGATGCTGGTCAGAACGCTGCTGTCAATGGAGACCGCTATAGAATTGTGATTACTGACTTTTTCGTCCATCAATTGAACAACCATGATGTGCTGGAGTTGTGGTTTCAACAAGACGGTGCAACATGTCATAAAAAATCATCTTTGTTTTATTTAATTTTAAAGATCTATATATCTAAAAAAAAACACATAATACAGATTATCCTCGATATCATGAATCCAAATTAATTCATGTCTTCCAACAAAATTAAATTAAAGACGCGCGTGGGCTTACCAATGCCTCTGGTCGATGATGACGGAACCCTCAGCCAGAGCAGCACTAGGCATGCTAAACCTAATGCTGCTATTTAAAATTTTTGTATGTATATAACAGGAAACAACTCTCTGGCCTTACTTGACCATTACCAGACCTTTTATTATAATGTTATGTAGTCTGTTATACTGATTTAGGACTAGTATTAAATGTAATCCTACACCAACTGCTTTAGTGAAGTGTACGTATGTCCATTCATGAACCTATATATACACGCTAATTTGAATAAGCTCAGATGAAACTGAGGAAGTTGTTAAAAATTAAAGAAGAACAAATTTAGTTTTGTTGATTTTTTTCCGCTGAATTTTGTTACGCTGGCGCTGGTAAGAATATTAAGATAGACAAAGGATGACAGCTTACGAGTTTGACACAAAAACAAACAAAATTATGCCAAATGCGCGAACATACCCTAATGTGTGAAGATCGAACAGATACATTTAGTGTCGATTTGTGGAACTGGATGACAGGAATAGTGGTATCTGTCAAAACCACTTCTCGAACAATCAAGAAACTGCGGGAATCTCCGAGAATATGCCATCTCTTTTGGACTCTCTATGTGGAATGGTATAAATAGAGATGAAGCGACAACCAGCGAGTTAGTCACGCCAGGAACATTCTCAAAAGAGCCAGCTTTGCACTTCATTTGGTGCCTATTAAGGATGAGAAGTGGACTTAGCCAAAGGACAAAGTTGCTTATTTGTAAGCAGCTGATAAGGCCTGTCATTACTTACGCCTTTCCCATTTGGTTCACCATTTCGCCCACTGTCATGGAAAGGATCGGAGTATTCGAGAGGAAGATTTTACGCTCTTGCACCGGACTACATCGAAACCCTACAACACTGAAATATATCAGGACGAAGAGGCTCTACGATGAAGCGAGATGCCTGCCCATCGAACAATTCATGATGATGCTGTCTCGTAAAATATTGGAGAATCTCAGCGACCACCCCAATCAGGATATTCAAGAGCTTCTACAACAGCCTTTGGAGCCCAGTCACAGATACCTTTATGTAAGATCAATCAACGCCCCAGAATTTGAAGCAATAATACATAACGAAGATCAACCATTCTATGAAAAAAACACCAGCGGACACTATAGAGGATAGCCCTCTATAAAAATATCTGTTTTTACCCTTAATACCGTCAATTTTATCTTTTAAATTATTATCATGTATTAGATTAAGTAAACACTAATATTGTAATAAACAATGTATCCCTAGCCATAAGATATAAGTCGGGCCCCTATTGTTGAGCTGACAAATTAATTTTAGATATAAGTTTAGTTCTAAGACAATTTGTAAATAGTATGACTGAATAAACAAAAATCCTTAATCTAAAAAAAAAAACCAGCGAGTTAGTCTTAATCAGAGATAAGGGAAGTAAGGAGATTCCAACTTCGCGGTTTTCCAACAAGCTAAATTCACCCATAATTACGTATCTTACACATACTATCACATTTTTAAACAAGTATGCGTGAGATAAGTTATTCCCCACATTTTTTGCTCAAAATTTTTCGATTTTCCCCCGCTACCTCACCGACCTTAACAAGAACCATCACAGAAAGGGGTGACAATTTATAACGGAGTTAAAACAGCTGTAGCGTTGCCACCACTAATGAGCGCATCCAAGAAAATTTTAAGAAATAAGCACCGCGTTCAGTTTTGAATAATCAATTTAATCAAATCTTGAAAATATATTTATTTATTTTTTGTGGCATGGTTGAAAAAATATTAATACCAAAAAAACCTACTGAGAACAATAAAATAGAATTCTAATTTTTCGTGTGCGTTGAATTCATGAATTAAGAATGAATTAAGATTTTTTTTTAATAAAAATAAATGCGCATCTAATAGGTAATTGACTTTTAGTGACAAATCTCTTATTAAGTACATATATTAAAATCAGTCCATATGCCGTTGTTGTTTATGTTATTTGTATTCTATATATTCAATATAGTTTGCAATTTTGTTCTTTGTTTTGTATCTTGCAACCAGAAATGGATCGTTTGCCTGATAGCGGAATGTTGTTCGTCATCGCTGTTTAACAGTCTGCAGAAGTGGTTCTTCCATATCCTCAGCATCGACTGTGTCTCAACTAGGATATTTCCTTGTTCATCTCGATAGGATGCTTTGAAGCTTAACACTTTGGTAAAACTTGCGAACATAGTTCCTTGAGTTGCACCTCTCTATATCCTCGATCGCGCGCTTTTCTTGCTGTTTTTTCTAAAAAGCAGGTGTTTTTCCCAATCTTCTCTGCCTAGAGATGTTAACGGCAGTTCTCGTCTTCACCTGCAGCTTAGCCTTGTAGGCCTCGTTATTGGCTGCGAGCATCTGTCGGCATTCCTCATCAAACCAGGGGTTTCTTGCTGGTGGGTGCAATAAACCTAGCACATCAGTTGCGGCCGATTTAATCTAATGGCATCTTGGCAAAAAATCTTGTGTTGATGAAATAAAGACATTTAGAATGTGTAAATATCTTGCTCAGACACTTTTTCAAAATTCCCTAAGCTAAAGAAACCGCAATTCATTATCTTTATAGTTTTCGTTTAACAATAATTATATTTTATTGCAGTCCTATTTTAAATCATATGTATGTGTGAAACAGACATTCTAAGTGAATACATATGGTCACAACATCTATTGGTCCATCTTTCCGCCAATTAGTTTTTCCTGTGCCTCAAACTTCCATCGCATGTACGCCACGCGCATGCGATCCCAAACATTGTCCACAGAGTCCATAGCTGGACGTACATCCAGTAAAGCAAACTTGTACTCACTGTCTACGATGCCACCATCGTAGTAGTCGATAATATAACGAACGTCTTTACCACAACGGTCTACAATCCAATCGTGACGATCGAAGGGGAGTTCATATCTAACATTAAAAAAAATTTTAGAGTTGGATTACATAAATTAAAAATAAGTCATCCTACCCCAACATCGAGCGAAAGCGTGCACGTGGACTGAAGTTTGTTGCCTTGCCGCCAAAACTCTTCAATTTTGGTTGACCGCATTCTTTGGCGTGAAGCGCCTCCCATTTAAGCACTTCCTTCCAGGCTTGTTCGTTGTTTGCATTGTGAATGCGAATAATGTCACCCATGTCTTTTTGGCTGACATCTTCGTTCTTCCAACGCCAACCTTTGCGAAGCATAGCATTCCAAAACATCTGTTGACTGGGATATTGCCAGAATTCGGGACTGCCGTCAGGTGTTACTTTTGGTATGGTTGATGTTTGGCGATCTGTCGGCAAGGGGAAAGGCTGATCGGGTGCGGGTTTTTGATTTGCAGCTGGCATCATATTGAGCGGGTTCACATCGCTGTTATCATGTTGAATTGGACACTCGGAAGCCTTTGGTGGAGCAGCATCTTTTTGATGCATTGGACATTCTGGTGGTGGGCTTCCAGCGTTTTGTGGTATATTTGGATGAGATTTTGGTAAGTTTTGAGATACCATTTCGGCAGCTGACACTGTATTTCCCATGGTTGCAGTAGCTGTAAGTAATGCATGTTATAACTCGGTCACAAGGGGTTGAAATTACGTAATTTACATATAAAATGCAGCAGTGTTGTCAACTTTCAGCGTTCCAGTTGGTAAGTGCAACGAATAGTTTTTTCACAGCAATATCGTGGATACTTTTTTTTTTATTTACAAAGGATATTTAATAGCACAAGTAATCCAAACTTTGTCTGCAGGGGATGATGGGAACATCAAAAGTTTGATGTAACTTGTTTTTTAAGGTTATGTTTGTTTGACAGCTGATGGACGATGGTTGATATTCGTAGTACCATCTAGTTGAGAAATAGTAAGAACGCATTTGCTTCTTGGTGCTGAAATTAAAATACAGATGGCTTATATTTTTTGAATTTAGTAGATTCTAGCTGTTAATATAAAAAATTGTTTTTTATCTAATAAAATTACGAATGAAAGTTAAGCAATTTAACATTTTATTTATGGTGTTGCTTTAATAAATCAGCACTTTTGTGATTATATTTTGGATGGTTTCATTTCGTATTGCTGATTAGAATGGATAAGGACGATAGCGCGATGGTAACGAACATTTTTAGTGTACCTGTACCCAAAACATGCACGATTATGCACGTATGTCAAATATTTGAACTAGTTATATAAATGGTGTTTTTTGTTAGAGGTCATTTATCCAGCCATTTTATCAGCTGTCAAGTGATTTATTTTTTGGTTTTGTTTGGCATTTCAACATAAATAGACTTTATTTTGCAAATCATGGTTCCATTTTACAGTCAACCTAATCGTCCATCAGAGCAATTAATTCGATTAAGTATAAAAGGTTTTTGTGCCACGCTTACTCTAAATGATAATACGCATCCACAGAGCCGTCATACAGTGCGTACATAAAATGTCATTGCTGCTGTAGAGCGTAGCGTAGAGGAAGACTTGAATTATTCAATTCTTTAAGAACGATGCTGGTCAGAACGCTGCTGTCAATGGAGACCGCTATAGAATTGTGATTACTGACTTTTTCGTCCATCAATTGAACAACCATGATGTGCTGGAGTTGTGGTTTCAACAAGACGGTGCAACATGTCATAAAAAATCATCTTTGTTTTATTTAATTTTAAAGATCTATATATCTAAAAAAAAACACATAATACAGATTATCCTCGATATCATGAATCCAAATTAATTCATGTCTTCCAACAAAATTAAATTAAAGACGCGCGTGGGCTTACCAATGCCTCTGGTCGATGATGACGGAACCCTCAGCCAGAGCAGCACTAGGCATGCTAAACCTAATGCTGCTATTTAAAATTTTTGTATGTATATAACAGGAAACAACTCTCTGGCCTTACTTGACCATTACCAGACCTTTTATTATAATGTTATGTAGTCTGTTATACTGATTTAGGACTAGTATTAAATGTAATCCTACACCAACTGCTTTAGTGAAGTGTACGTATGTCCATTCATGAACCTATATATACACGCTAATTTGAATAAGCTCAGATGAAACTGAGGAAGTTGTTAAAAATTAAAGAAGAACAAATTTAGTTTTGTTGATTTTTTTCCGCTGAATTTTGTTACGCTGGCGCTGGTAAGAATATTAAGATAGACAAAGGATGACAGCTTACGAGTTTGACACAAAAACAAACAAAATTATGCCAAATGCGCGAACATACCCTAATGTGTGAAGATCGAACAGATACATTTAGTGTCGATTTGTGGAACTGGATGACAGGAATAGTGGTATCTGTCAAAACCACTTCTCGAACAATCAAGAAACTGCGGGAATCTCCGAGAATATGCCATCTCTTTTGGACTCTCTATGTGGAATGGTATAAATAGAGATGAAGCGACAACCAGCGAGTTAGTCACGCCAGGAACATTCTCAAAAGAGCCAGCTTTGCACTTCATTTGGTGCCTATTAAGGATGAGAAGTGGACTTAGCCAAAGGACAAAGTTGCTTATTTGTAAGCAGCTGATAAGGCCTGTCATTACTTACGCCTTTCCCATTTGGTTCACCATTTCGCCCACTGTCATGGAAAGGATCGGAGTATTCGAGAGGAAGATTTTACGCTCTTGCACCGGACTACATCGAAACCCTACAACACTGAAATATATCAGGACGAAGAGGCTCTACGATGAAGCGAGATGCCTGCCCATCGAACAATTCATGATGATGCTGTCTCGTAAAATATTGGAGAATCTCAGCGACCACCCCAATCAGGATATTCAAGAGCTTCTACAACAGCCTTTGGAGCCCAGTCACCGATACCTTTATGTAAGATCAATCAACGCCCCAGAATTTGAAGCAATAATACATAACGAAGATCAACCATTCTATGAAAAAAACACCAGCGGACACTATAGAGGATAGCCCTCTATAAAAATATCTGTTTTTACCCTTAATACCGTCAATTTTATCTTTTAAATTATTATCATGTATTAGATTAAGTAAACACTAATATTGTAATAAACAATGTATCCCTAGCCATAAGATATAAGTCGGGCCCCTATTGTTGAGCTGACAAATTAATTTTAGATATAAGTTTAGTTCTAAGACAATTTGTAAATAGTATGACTGAATAAACAAAAATCCTTAATCTAAAAAAAAAAACCAGCGAGTTAGTCTTAATCAGAGATAAGGGAAGTAAGGAGATTCCAACTTCGCGGTTTGCCAACAAGCTAAATTCACCCATAATTACGTATCTTACACATACTATCACATTTTTAAACAAGTATGCGTGAGATAAGTTATTCCCCACATTTTTTGCTCAAAATTTTTCGATTTTCCCCCGCTACCTCACCGACCTTAACAAGAACCATCACAGAAAGGGGTGACAATTTATAACGGAGTTAAAACAGCTGTAGCGTTGCCACCACTAATGAGCGCATCCAAGAAAATTTTAAGAAATAAGCACCGCGTTCAGTTTTGAATAATCAATTTAATCAAATCTTGAAAATATATTTATTTATTTTTTGTGGCATGGTTGAAAAAATATTAATACCAAAAAAACCTACTGAGAACAATAAAATAGAATTCTAATTTTTCGTGTGCGTTGAATTCATGAATTAAGAATGAATTAAGATTTTTTTTTAATAAAAATAAATGCGCATCTAATAGGTAATTGACTTTTAGTGACAAATCTCTTATTAAGTACATATATTAAAATCAGTCCATATGCCGTTGTTGTTTATGTTATTTGTATTCTATATATTCAATATAGTTTGCAATTTTGTTCTTTGTTTTGTATCTTGCAACCAGAAAACACGTGTTTTAATTATTTAAGGTTTCCAATATTGCGTTTAAACTCTGAATAATATCAGTTTCGCTGTATGTTGAATATGTTTAACATGAACAAAGTAGGGCGGACATCTTTATTCCGTGTGTCAATTGCGTTCAAATTTTAGCCAGTGAAAAATTTTTGACATTAGTATGGTGCAGAAATGTCAAAAACTAAACAAAAAAAGAGGATAAAATGTAACCCTCTTTTGAACGCAATTAAAATACGGCCTTAATCATGAGAACAAATTGTACAACAATATTTCTTGTGCTGAAAATAATTAATAATTAAGGAAGATTTGATGTTCTTTCTGAAATCTATTTGGTATATTCTTATTAGAAGAAACTGCAAATAAAGGAATTTTGTTCCACTTCTTTCGGGAAATTATTAAAAACAGTATTTAAATAAAATCCCATTTAATCCAATTGACACAGCAAAAGCCAATTTTTTGTTTACCCCTGCAGATAGGCCAAAAATTAAACAGTGGATAAAATTTAACCAGCATATTAACGCGATTGACACACGGCCTTAGAAGTTTTCTCGTTAAATCCATTGATTAAAGATAATTCACATTTAAAGTGCTTTAATTAATACGGCTGTTGGTAAGTGGAATATTTATTTTTTTGTAAAGGAATAAATTTATTAGCAAAAAAAAACAGTTCATCAAAAATATGAAATGGGCCGATTCGTTACCATTTAATATGAAACTCATATTTTTCTGATCAACAGAGACATAATAAAAGTCGGTACTTCAAACACCATTAATATCATTTATAAAAATAAGAAATTACTCTACTTATAATAACTCTGAGTTGGAAATATACTATCTTCAGAATCTTGCTTATCAAATGACGCAATACCCCATCACTCCGAAGTAGAAATCGACTACGAAAACTCGTAGGGGATTATTAAATTAATACATCCTCATGGAAATCATCTTGTTTAAAAATGAATTATGACACTTAAATAGCTTGTTTCTGTCCTTAAGGAAGAGTTGAATACATTCAATTCATATAATTTACAAAACAAATATTAACTTAACTGAATGCATTCAAAAACATGTTTGTATTCACCAAAACATAAAATTTTTAGCTGTCATTTAATTATTTGGTTTGTTAACATTTTTTTCTTACTATTTTCGTTTGTTTGTGTAAAATTGAAGTGCAAAATAAAACAAAAAAGTGCACCCAAAAGTTTACATAAAGTTAATTTGTGAAGTGCGACAGGACAAAGTGTGAATATATTTCCACGCACGCAAAAACATCAAACGCAAAAAAATAAATGAATGTCGATTGAAATGTCATAACAAAAATAAATCTACCACACTGACAGTTTTAATTTATATTTACACAATATATATATATTCGGGGTACGAAATAATGAGATTTATGCTTGATCAACGTTGCTGTGATTTTTAATTGCTAGAAATGGAGAATTGCACTTAAATCCTCTATAAGACTTTGTGCTTAAGCCAACGCATTGTAACAATCCACATTAAGGCGAAGTTCGCCAATATAAGACTTATGTGCGCTAATGCTCAGAGGGACAAAACTATGAGCGAACTATTAAAGTACGTTTTTAAAATCATGCTAGGAGATTTTGAAGTGTAGGCACTAAGATGAGACATGACATAGCAGTACTGTCGGATAACCGAGCCTTCACGACACCACGTTTGGAAACGGACTTAGGTGCGTAACGAAATGCCACTATAGTCAGCACACGGTCTCATCACCTAAAATTGATCACATTGCAGATATAAGGGAAATTGCGATACACAAGATTCACACAATTATTATTTTGGATGTCCGAACATTGCAAAGGGCTAACATGGAATTAGATCAACCGCGACTAGGTCTCTAGCGAACACCAGCAAGAAACCTCTGGTTTTTCCGTGGTCTACTGGAAACCTTTGTAGACACGATGAGCACGTGCCCAAAGTTCTGTGAGATTTTTACTCACTAAAACCACCACCATTTTTGTATTTGTATTGGATTTTTTTTTATCATGAGTAATGAATTTCCACAATTTATAGCACAGATTGTTATTATGGGACCAAATCCAATGGCTTAGTTAGAGAAGTTAGTTCTTTGTTCTTTGTTTTGTTAAGAACTTGAAGAACCGCTGTGTTAACGTGTCCTAATAAACGTTTTTTTATTTTACGCCCAAAATGTTTCTTCTTTAACCACGGGAATACCTAAATTAAGTAAGATATCTTAGATGAAACTATGTTCTTAAATGCACCTATAATATCGTCAAGTTTACTGAAATCAAAAAAACAAATAAACAACTTGTTTCGTCAGAGACTTAAATGGTTGATGGACCAGTAAGAAAAGATCTTCATAAAAGTAAACTTACTAAAACAGAAACAAGACGATTATAAGTTAAATTAAGTTATTTTTTTAATTTGCTGAAGAAGTATAATTATTCTAAATAAGTTTAAGGTTATTAAAACCTATAAATATAGAAAATGTTCGAAGTTTACCTGATTATAAGGATAAGAATTTGCTTTCCAAAACACCTTACCTATAATACGAATGCCAGAACGCGTCTGATTAATACTGGATAGCACGTAGAACATAATAACATCATTGGCAAAAATTGACGAGATGTCACCTCCGCGTTTATGAATATAAAAAAGAGCATGTGGATTAAATACGATAAACAGTTAGATAACTAGAGTAAGACCATATAATGGTGTCGGCAAAATGGAACATACAACGTCACCGAATGTTATAATAAAAAAGTCATAACCTTAATGAACCGTTGTAAGTTCCAACGAAATTATGACTTTTCTTAGTGTTAGTCTGAAAAACTCCGGGAGCCAACTTAACCCTATGTTAGCTTACCATGTATCTACTCAGTAATATTTATATACATTTATAGTGCTTCTAACGTGCCACCAGGCACGTGTGACCAGACCTTTACTCAGTTCGTATAAAACAACAAAAATATTATTTTCACATAATAAAACCCGTAAACAAGTCAGCATGCAATAAAAAAAATAACGACATTAATTTATTAGATGCAAATTATAGATATAGGTTCATACACAACACAACTATTCTAAATCACGTTTTCGATAGTCATAGCTGGTTGGCTGAAGTATAGGTGCTCAAACGGTATAATATGAGTGCAAGTGACATTGTTATGATTCGTGAGAATTTTGTATATAAAAGATATAATTAAAAATAAAATAATTTTAACTCAATCGATTGCAGTTTTATTCGATAACCATTGCTAAGCACATTTTGCGATTTTATTAGAACAAATGAGATCTGATAAAAGCTCCGTCTGATATATGACGTGAACTGCAGCGCATGCACACGTTTGCAAAACAAATAAATCGACAGCAATCTGAATGCGATTATTAATAAATAATTATTGCTTTTTGCGAATTCCCTTCACCTTTATTTGTAAGTTTTTTGCTAGCATCCTTACACTGTTGTCGATTAAGCAATAAATGTTTTTGTAATCATGTATTGGCAATTTAGACATGTTTCTCTGTTTCATAATACCTAACTCGGAGCAAGCCATTTATAACATAACCAGCTGACCATGCTCGTGCACAGGACCAGTTGTCAATAACGTGCTGCTCTAAAGTGTGTTACATATTAGAATGATTCAAAGGTAAAGACATTAATATGAATATGGCTTTATTTAGGTAGTGACTGAATTGTAGTCTGTTTGTTATTTATCCTGTGGTATTCGACCACAAACGTCTAAGGTAAGGTTTCTTTGTAAATTAAAGAACCCGTAAATATAGGTTTTAAGCCATCTAAATAAAACGAAGAAGTTGATGTTGGGATCAAAACAATAACAAAAATAGTTACGGTAACCGCTATATTATATGTGTCGCTATTGTGCGAGATAGTGAACTTAGTTCAGAAAAAAATTCGTTAAGTCGCTGAGCAGATATTGACTATTAAGAAGGCTTGATCAGTTGAATCCACTGCTTTCGAGTTGGTAGTCACGTCTGGTCATGCAAGGCTGTTTATACCCATATACGCATATGGGTATAGTAGTTTTGATACATAGTTTATAACATTGAGAAATCATTTCGCTATATATACCTTAAAGTATATGGATCGACTCATAATCGATAACTGAGTCGATTTAGCCATATCTGTCTGTCCATCTGTCCGTCTAGCCGTCTGTCCTGCTGTCCGTCTGCCCGTCTTTCCGTCTGTCCGGCTGTCCGGCTCTCCGGCTGTCCGTCTGTCCGGCTGTCCGTCTGTCCGTCTGTCCGTCTGTCCTTCTGTCCGTCATTTAGAAATTTAGAAACAACCAAACCGCCCACTGCCACGCCCACTTTTTTTGAAAAATGGGTTTTTCGGTCAAAGGGATAAGAAATTTCAAAATCTTTCTGAACAAGACACTTAGACAATCTAAAAATCTATATTTCGCTCATATAAAGTTTTTTGCCACGTCCATTTTTTGTGGCGTGTTTAGTAAAAATCGTTTTTTGTCAAAATTTTAAAGAAATTCGAAAAACTTTAGATGGAAACACTTCCGTAATAGAAAAATAAACATTTTGTACTTAGATCATTTTCATCCACGCCCACATTTTTGCGGCGTTTACAAAGACCATTTGTATGCCTCACCCAAAGGCATTTGCAATAGATGGAATGGGATAGGGTATTTAACGATCCGCACAGCGGATTGTAGCCTTCTCTTATGTTTTATTTTATAATTTGCGCACACTCAAGGGGTTATGAATACCCTTGTTATGTTTTAGCACAGTGCGGGCGTTAAGGAGATTCAGGATAAGAAGAAAGGAAGTTCCGATGTAATATATTGGTTTTGAATGCCTGTAAGTTATAATTTAAAGGAAAATTTAGTTTGGTTGTTGGGTTTATTAACGAGTTTCTATATTTCAGCGTTCGTCTGAAATAGGAAATAGTTCGTTGAATGGGAGGAATGCAGCTGGCTATTTCATTTGCTATTTCAATTTCTCTTATAAGTTTTGTCGCACGTGTTCGAATCCTATCTAGGGGGTGCAATGTGCACCCGACCAGACATGGGCGTTGAACTCATGTTTAGACCGTATAAAGCCTTTAAATATTGCTGCCAGATCAGAAAGGGTTAAAATATTTCTTACATCGCTTAAGGAAACCTAGATATTTCGGTGCGTTTTTAGCGACTTGAAATATGTTGTCGTTCCAACGTAATTTGTTACTAACAGACATGCTATTTAGCATGGAAACCTTTTCGGTTTCTTCGACGTAAGTTTTAAAATGGATAATGGCTGTAGATTTTTATTTCGCTTTGACGACAGAGGACAGCATTGTGTTTTGAAAGCAGTGAAATCTTCTCTGTTGAATTTACCCCATTTAAGAATGCTGTCAAGGTCGAAATTCTATGCACTCAATATATTTTGTCGTTTAGAGTCCACGTTCGAAGATGAGGGAGTCTTTATTCTGTTGGGAGATTAATATATCTTCCAAATATATCATATCAGCGGCAGCATCCACATAACTATGGGGGAAGCATAGTGGCCGATTAAAACTTAAAAAAAAATACAGTAAGAGAAATTTGCTTATATGATACAGTGGTCTGGCGAATCTGAAGGCCATAAAACATTGATGGTGTATTTATCAGGATAGGAGGTAAGAAACAAGTCCAAAGTGTTGGCGTCTTGGCTGAATACATCCGGTATGCGTGTCGGTTCATTTTAAAGTTGGGTTATGTTATTTACCTCAGCAAAGATCTCAACTTGCCTTCCTTCGAGACAGCAGCCCAGAATGTTGAAGCCAAGAAAAATTGTGTAAATTGAAATCGGCCATAGTTTTTTTTTTTTTGGGACGGGCTCAGTGGTGCGATTAACTGCCGCTCAGAAGGTCTGAGTTCAGTTCCCAGCCGTAGCAACGCAAAGTACACACACGGTTGTGCGAAAGCTTGGCCCTGGGTACTTATGCCATAAATTTGTATTTACTTATATATTTCAAATCGCTAGCAACTATGATTTCAGTGCGAGAATGCAGGGGTACGATTCTTGAGATGGAGTCTGACAGCTTATCAAATTTATTAAAAGTTGAATTGTTTTTATGGCTTCTGTTCACAGTAGTGAATTAATTGCCTATGGACATGGAATTTTAGCCATATAGAATTAAATTCCTAATTGGAACATGAAGATGCTGATATTCGGAAAGCCATTATAATGTTTGAGTCGGTCAATGAAGCATTTACTTTGAGGACTTGTTGTGATTGCTTGTTGCTAGTATTGGTGAAAGCTTATTAAAAAACCAATTACTAATAGTGCCCTCAAGGCGGGCGTTTGACATTGAATCGAGGAGTGGCTTGTAAAAATCCTCACATCTAATTTGTTTCGCCAATCCAAATCTGGAAATGTTAAGAGAAGTCATGCAGTATTAACTGAATAAATATTTTTGGGAGAGTAAACAATTTGGAAATATAAATAAGGCGGCAATAACGACCGAATAATCTATAATTATGATCAAATCGTATTATAGTAATGGATCAGAACTTATTATGATTACCGAAATCAATTCTTGTCTAGATGGGTTCAGGACGCGTTTTTCGTAGATATACTCAATATTTCCCCTTGAAACTGATGGTTCCACCATCGTGGAAGAAAAATCCATGCTCACATAAGTCTGTTACCGCAACAATTTGTATTTGCATTTGCATTTGCATTTATATTCGGTAATGTATTATGGATAGATATAATATCTCAAATTGAATAAAAAACACATAACAATTAATTGGTTATTTCATCCATACACTTCATTCACTTGCAAAAGCCAGCCCCGCAGATAATAAGTTCGAAACATGTGAGACACTGTCACATGCTTTAGCCAATCTCAATCAAGATATCATCGACATGAAACGTTGGTATCTATCCATAAAGCAATCGAAAAGAATTTGCATATTTACGTGAAATATTTTAAACAAAATTCGAGTTCACTGTTTAGAACTACACATCCGTCCTAGCTCAAAGTCCTAGATCTTGGCGATTGCTAACTTGGCAATCTGAATATTATTTGTGGAAACTGCAATTGCTATTTATCGTCATCACATTGTTTGGCGCAATAAATAGATTCCTATTCTTGGAAAGTCTATTTACATTCCAATTTTCATTTGAATTTGGTTACTTTTTGTTTAAGCTTATAGCAATTAGGGAATATTTTCGGTTGAACTTGTTCATCAAGTTATGCATATCGACCTATTTTTGGTGGAATACAATCAAAAAAAATTCTATTTCCATCGCGGTCAAAGGAGCAAAACAAAACATTAATGTGAAATTAAATATCTCGCATATCAAAAGACCATTAATGAGCACTCAGTCGAGTTATATTTGTAACAGCAAGCAAGTTCTAAACAGATAAGTGTACTTTACAGGTACATTTGTAAATTATGTTTCTTTGCTCTCGAATTTTAATTGTAAGGGCTCAGAGGCGTACTAAGCAAATTTTTTTTTTTAATATTTAAAATGGCTTATTCTAAGATGGTCTGTACAGGAAATCAATTTTTATTTTATTTTTACCATTTAAAAAAAATCGAATGATTCTCTCTAATGAAAGGCTCAAATAAACGCATGCACTTCATTAATGGCTTGTAGTAAATGATTTCAGATGCCGCGGTGGTCAACAATATGAAAGGTTTTGCCATATGCCACGAAATTAAGATAATTACTAACTCAAAATTGTTGGGAAAAAAAGTAAATGAGGGTGCAAAGCCATTTATCTCACATCCAACCTCACACGCATTCCGAATCCAACAGTGAGCCCAAGCAAGGGTTTTTGGCAGCATGCCCCTCGCATACCACATTCAAACTTTGCTTACATCCGATTTTGCACCCATCCCAAAACTAACAGCGAGTGGGTAAGCCATGCGTTAAATTGTGTGCTCAGATTGCTTGTGTGCTCAGGGTGCTCATTCCATGAGCAGTGACCCAGACAATCCTTTTGTTGGTCCTGATGGCATCCATACTCAATGGAACGAATCTCAGTGACGTGTATTAAAGAGAGCCAACAAACCATTAGATCAGCCGCAACTGATGTGCTAGGTTTCTCGCGCCCACCAGCAAGAAACCCCTGGTTTGATGAGGAATGCCGACAGATGGTCGCAGCCAAGAACGAGGCCTACCAGGCTAAGCTGCAGGTGAAGACGAGAGCTGCCGTTGAGCTCTATAAACAGAGAAGAAGGGAAGAATACCGGCTTTTTAGAAAGAAGAATAAAGAGCAAGAAAAGCGCACGATCGAGGATATAGAGAGGTGCCACTCCAGGAACGCTGTTTACAAGTTTTATGAAAGTGTGAAACGTCAAAGCCAAGGATACAAGGCTCGAACAGAATCCTGTCGAGATGAACAAGGAAATATCGTAATTGAGACACAGTCGATGCTGCGGATATGGACGAACCACTTCTGCAGACTGTCAAAAGGCGATGACGAACAACATTCCGCTGTCACGCCGAACGAACCATTTAATATTGGCAACGACAGCGAAAACTGCCTAAAACTACCCGACCTGAGTGAAGTGAGGATAGCAATATCTAAACTCAAGCTTAGTAAGGCTGCCAGAAATGACGTCGGACCCAACGTGATGTCATAGCCACGTTTGCTAGTATAGAGAAGGAAACGACAAAAATGGGTTTAGCACTAAATCAACACGAAAGGACACACAAGATCGACGAATTGGACAGAACATCACCATTGACAGATATAATTTTGAGGTAGTACGGGACTTTGTCTATCTCGGCTCTGCTATTAGCTCTGACAACAACATCTCGTCAGAAATTAAACGAAGAATTACTCTTGCCAACCGCTGTTTCTTCGGGCTAAGAAGACAATTTAGTATTAAAGCCCTCACTTGAACTACTAAGAAGACCCTATACAAGACCCTGATCATCCCAGTCCCGCTCTACGGCGCTGAAGCATGGACCTTATCAAAGGCGGATGAAGAAATCCTTGGTCGATTCGAGAGGAAAATTGTTCGAAAAATCTTCGGTCCCGTTTTCGTTGACTCCGCATTGGACGATTAAGATGGCTAGGACATGTAGAACGAATACTCCGGCTCGCAGAGTCTTCGATTCGAAGCCAGACGTCGGACGCAGTAGAGGAAGGCCCCGCCTTAAGTGGCGCGCAGAAGTAGAAAACGACCTCAACCAACTTGTAGTGCGCAACTGGAGACAGTTAGCTAAGGACCGGGCTAATTGGAGAGGCTTCATTCCGGACTGTAGCTCCAATTAACTGAGTATTATCAGTGAATGATATAAATGAATATTATCGTGTATTTTGGAGAAACTATGAAAATCATCAAATTCTCTCATGGTTGAGATTTGGTCTAACGCCTAACTCGCTGTGAAAGAGAAAACTGCATACGAGCCAGTGGTGCACCCACCACCGGTTTTATTCAAGAAGGGAGTAGGAGCTTTTTAAACTTTTGAGCATGGATACTTAGATCAAATTATTCATGGATAAAATTATTCAATTGAAAAATCTTAGCACTTAAAGATACGATATCTTATAAATTAGTGAAGAGTTGAACATTTTTAAATTTTTTTTATTACATTAAGTAGAGAATGGCTAAATTGAAATAATAAACTCAAAATAAATTTTTAATTTTATAATTTGTGGTACAAATAATTCAAGATTAATATGAAACTATACAATAAAGGAGAAAAGAATTAGGAATATGCTTTAGAAAAAAATTATATGAAAATAAAAAAAATGGATATCATGATTGTGACGTGGAGTGTTTCCAAAACGATTTCCTAAATTGAATTGTGCGACTCATTATTCAAACAGTTATAGGTAGGGAGTTCCACAGTTCTATAACATTAATTAAAAATTGGCGCTTGGTGACCAAATAAGTACAGCGTGTTGGAATTACATAGTTTAATGGTTCTTAAGGAACGTGAGAAATTGACAAGGTGCAGTAAACAAAGTGGTTTTCGGTTGATCCGGTGATACGTCATCAATTTTCTAGTTGACGACGTTTTGACAACTTAATATACAAATGTATAAATTTTTGAAAATCAAAAAATTGTTTTTTTCATTTTCTCCTGTACTATAATACTCATTACATTGTTATGTTACATATTATATCTACCAACACATTTGCGGGAGTATTTCTTATTGACAAAACTGTTAGATATATTAGTCATAGATTAGCTAATCAGCGTTTAGTAATACATTATAACATCAAATTATTTCATAATACATTGAATTGCAAACTATTTTGCTATTTTATAGTGATTTAGATATATAAAAATAAGTGCCAGCTTTCGATAATAATTCCAATAAACTTGTTTGGTAGCTCCATTTCTATATCTAGGTTAGGGCGTAAGACTGGGTAAAAATCCAGACTCAACGATATCTATAATATATACACTAAATTATTATTGTATTTGCACGTAGACTGTTTTCTAAGCCTATATAGATAAGAAAATAAAAAACGCACATTTTATTGTATTATGGCCAATATTACGAATTTTTCATTGATCGACAATAGATATTTACCGATAGTCGATTGTCGATGTGCAGTTGTAGTCGATAACCATCGACTTTAGCAAAAAGCATCTTTTTTTAACGGTTCCTCACAAAAGCAATAGCAACACTCCACATTATTCCAATATGAATTTCCAAAATAATTTTTTGATTTTAGTTATTTTTGCCTTCCGATTGGTTAAACAACAAGCCAACACAGCTTTTCTTTGACATTTGTTAATACCTCGTTATTTGATTTAATAATTATGTAATGTTCATCATTGAAAATTTCGACCAATGTAAATAAATATCCTTAAATCAACTGTCAAAGCTGTTGCATTCACAATTAACAACAATTAACAACAATATTCAAAATCTCTGTAGATTGTCGAAGACAAAACCAAAACCAAAATCTGTCGATACGGTCGACATACTGTGAGTTGACAATCGATCAACACCGCAATGTTGGCATATTTTGGTAAGAGCATTGTAATTATTTTAAATTACAACATCGGTTAAGACTATGGCGGTATTCCATTCCTTCATTGTCAATTTGTATGGAAAAATGGCCAAAAATTCGATATTAACATGTTCTGCTAACAAAATGTTAAATTAACAAAGTTTTTTTTTCGATTTCCTTTAACATTTAACCGAAAACCGTTTTTTTACTGAAAACCCCCAAAAAAGTGGGCGTGGCAAAAAACTTTATCTAGACAAAATATAGGTCGACAATAAGTAGATATAAAGATTTTCTAAACAACTTGTGCAGACACCTTTTCAAAATTCCTCAGCGTAACCGTTTGAACAAAAACAACCTTTTTATAAAAAAAAACATATGAGAAAGCTACAGTCCGCTGTGCGGATCGTTTAATACCCTATTCCATCCCATCCTTTAAATCAATATCCACAAAATGTGGGCTTTATGGTGATGAAAAATGGGAAATTGAATTTTGTCATAACATATTGTGCAGACAGCTTACCAAAATCTTGTACGGTTCGACAAAAAATCACGGTTTTCTTGTGCATTTGGTATGGCGTAGGGTATACAAATGTCTTTTTGCAGAAAAACGCCTGCAAAAAGTGGGCGTGAGTTAAGACGATGTTCTGACGAAATGTTGGTGTTATCATAACCAATGATTTTGAATCAAACGTTTTTCGAATATATTAAAATTTGACCAAAAAATGTTTTTTACTAAAAATACTAGATATTAGGATTGTATAAATATATTGTTCAAAAACTTTTTCAAAATTCCTTACCATTTTGCAAAAAGCAACGTTTATCTTTAAATTGGGCGTGGCAGTGGGGGGATTTCAAATATTTTTAAAATTGTTCTGCTTCGTCGGATAGAAAATCTATATACCAAATTTCAAAACTCTAGCCCAAAAATCGGTGACACACAGACAGCTACAGACGGACATAGCTAGATCGATACTTTGGATACACAGGCGATTGTTATCGATCTTTTTTTTGGATTACTAATCACTGAACTGCATTTGATTGTATCAATTTCGAAATAGTTAGTACATAGACAAGTACATTCGGAAATTTTGTATGGAATACAATATGAGATTAATCTCCGCTTCTAGTCTCACAAATGCGAGCCCTTTTGAGCACATTTTTAACTACATTTTCACACATTTCGGGCGGTATTTCATTAATTTCATCAAGAATATTTTGTTTAAGTTGCTCAAGCGTTTCTGGTTTGTTTGCTTGAACCTTTCTTTTCAGATATCCCCACAAAAAGAAGTCCGGAGCAGTCAAATAAGGCGACCGTGGAGGCCAATCAACATCACCATTTGGTGAAATAACTTGTTGTGGAAAAAGGTCTCGCAGTAATTCCATTGTAATCACGGCTGTATGCACCGTCTTGTTGATACCACATGTTAATCAAGCCCAAAGCATGCAGTTGTGGCGTTAAAAAGTTTTCAATCATATCACGATATCGCTCCCCATTCACAGTTACCGCTACACCGTTTTCATTTTCAAAGAAGTAAGGTCCAATAAGTCCTCCTGACCAAATTGCACACCAGACCGTAACTTTTAATATATGCAAAGGTGACTGATTTTTTTTTTTATAATTTACACGTACTCAAGGGGTTATGAATACCCTTTTATATGTTACCGTAGTACGAGCGTTAGAGAAGGGGAAGAAAGAGAGGATAGGAAAGATTTTGGATGTTGTGGAGACTTAAACTCCATGGGTGGTGTCCGAACTAGCTTCGGGGAGTCACTTTTTCTTGTGTTCGTTAAATTTGAAGAAATTCAAGATGGTGTGCATACTCTTAGCTATTACACCGACCTTTTATTTCTTTTAAATAAAAGTGAAATGGATTTTGGTTGGGATTGAACGCGCAACCTTCCACTCAACAGACGAACACATTACCACTACACACTGATGAATAATTTGGAGGTTTTCCATTGCCCAGAACCGACTATTCTGTTTATTCACATATCCATCCAAATGAAAATGTGCCTCGTCACTCATTATGACTTTTTCATGAAAATCGGAAAATCGACACCATGCTCTAAGTACATCTCGCGTATATCTCGCGTTACAATAAAATATGTACATTGTTTTAAAATATATCTATCTTTATGATTTCCTTATATGGAATAGGTTTCATAATCCCATTACGTAGGGCTTCTTGGACAACCAATGACGGTGTGAAGAGTAGTTTTATATCTTGTAATCCACCTTTTCCAGTTTCTGTATTTTAATAAAAATTAAAATGGTTCTTTAAATAAGGCCAAAGGGGGCTCACGCTTTGACAAGAAGGCTGTTTCATAGCAGTCAACTAGACTCAAGGGTAAACGTCATAGAGTTATTGCGTAAAAAATCAACGCAAACATAATTTATTTATTTTCTTATGCGCTTTTGAACGTTCTGACTACGAAGGATATATGTAATAAACATTAATGTTGCTTTGTAAATTTTCTTTTTTTTTCATCTGAGAGCCTGTGTCATGTTTTGACATATTTAAACTGTTTTTTCGTAACTTTATATACACACATTTTTGCTGCTACTATTCTTTTTTGAAAATTGCCCTTATAAATTAAGCAAATTCAATTCGGTTGGATGATACCTGATGGTTGATGATATCTGATGATTGCCGCTTAAAGCTAAAATATGCATAGTCAAAATTACAACGACTAGACTTAGAAAAAATAATAGCTGTTCAGTGTCTACCCTCGTTCTACAATAACCAAACATTAAAAGTTAGTATTCCTTAACTTTATTAGTATCTATATTTCCCAACAGATTTAATATCACAAATTCAACTTAGATAGATTTCACAAATTTTCGAATAGATTTCCATTCGACAATCCCAATAATATATTCCAACTTTTAAAAATTAACGCTGCAAAATGAGTAATAAAATAAAATTATTTTTGTTTGCTTTGCTATGTATTTTTTATTTGACAAATAAAAACAAAATGAATGTTTAGCAGTGTTAGAGGTGCGAACACAAAAACCTTTTCTGGTTTAATTTTTTTATAATTTAAATCGTTCATGTTTCACTGTCACGTATCAGCCTGTATTTGTACTAGTTTGGTCTTTGGATCTCTATTGTTTGCTTCAAAATTTGACTTCCGTTCTCTGTCGTAACAATTTCAACTTTTTCTATCATCTTCGGTGCTGAACTACTTGTTGTCGCCAATGAGAATCCTTGTTGATATCCATCGCTTTGAGATTCCTTAGCATCTACACCATCCTTTCCGATTTTAAATACAGTCGACCATCGTTTGTATGGCTCGTATGTTGTATTTATAAAAGATATCTCCCTTTGGATACTCAGGCGATTGTTATCGATTTTTTTTGGATTACTAATCACTGAACTGCATTTGATTGTATCCATTTCGAAATAGTTCCTGTGCACTTTCTTCCACGACGCTCAACTAACGACAAGTACAGTCTGAGCCAATATGCTGCCACGTTTTATTAAACTCTTTTAAAGGAAATTCGATCATTTTACTAGCCCTCAGGTAGACGTAATTGAATTGTGTAAACTAAGTGCGGTTGAGGTTTTTGGTGAAACAAATTACTCGGTTATAATAATGGCAAGGTCTCGAGTAACATAAATGTGGGGTCATTATATCAGGATTTCAAAATTAAAAATTTTAGCAACGAAGAAATAAAAAACAATTGCGCCGACAAGAGTGTCAGATTGTGCTTTTGCTGGATGACAGGTAAATCATGTTCGTGTCGAGCAGATTAACGATATAGTGAGGGTGCTTTGTTTATCTTGGGGTTTAATTATTAATCTTCTGAGGTACATGTGATGCTCTGACGCAAGCTAGCACTTTGATAAATCTCAACAATGAACATCTTTTACGCGTATCAGCTGCAATCACTTTTCAGCCTTGCTATAAATAATTAAGATAGATGTTTGTGAGTTTAAAAAATCATACGTAAGCAAGGCATACACTCTTATATATCCTAGACACACTTTTAATAGTTCATTTCGTGGAAGACTGTTAATTGCATGCTATATACGTACGCGTTTTTATGAATATTATGCTTTAGTTAAATGATTTACTTAAGCTAACATTTGTGAATATAAATATTTACTCTGGAACACGATTAATTTTATTTACAGATTATAATATCAGAACTTGTTATGATGACCATATCATAGAGCCTAGCATGGGTATGATCATGTGTTTTTTTAACACGAAAGGAAATGTTTCTATAATATAAAAAACAACAACATATGAGAAGCTTAGATGCACTCCAATATGCCAATCGTTGAATTCCCTATCCCATTCCACCATCCTTACATTAAAAATCTAAGAACTTGTTCTGCTGGGAGCCACTAAGAGTACATCTACCAAATTTCAGCATTCTAGCTCAAAAGTTAAGGCACAAAAACTGGTGATGTACGGACGGAAGGACGGTAAAGCATGGCTAATCCAACTCAACTATCGATTTTGAGTCGATCCATATGTTTTAAGGTATCTATGTACCATTATCTGCCCTATGGGGTAGGGAATAAAAAGCATTCCAAAATATTAGGTATAGTCTGTTATGTATAATGTAATATAAAATCTTATCGTCAGAATTGTATGTGACATATTTTTTTTCAAAACGAAATGTCGAGGACATTTTTTTCTTTTTTTCCTTGGGCTGGTGGAAATCTCGAAAGACACGATTAACACGTGCCCAAAGTAGTGTGAGACCTTAACCCACTAAAACCACCACCCTTTTTGTATTTGTATTGCATCTAAATATGTGACTTATCTAGCTTTTTTTTATCACGAGTAATGAATGTTTGGCAGGTAAATTTTCTTTGAAGAAAGAATTTGGAGGACTGTTTTGTTAACGTGTCTCAATAAACGTTTTTTTTTCGTGAACATTTTCGAATTTTGATCCATTCTAAAATTACGATGATAGCCGAACTCAAAAAAGTGGTTTTGGAATTCCGTCCGTCTGTTCATCGGTCCGTCTGTCCGTACAAGCCTCTCCAGTCTAAACGACTTGACTGATTTTCTTCAAAATTCGTATCCAGCGTTTTTTTGGTCATAATTCTAGTTAATGTTTGCGTGCAAAAATTTTGGTTTCATCTTTAACCGCGGAAATACTCAGATCTCTGCGTAGATCATTCCTTATATACCACGTCTCATTGAAGAATGATCTTAACATTTTGTTTTCAAAAGTTTGTAAAATATTAAGATTCGTTTCACTGGTACAACCAAATAGCTGTATACCATATGTCCAGACCGGCTTTACCACTTGCTTGTATAATAGCAGCTTGTTATCAAGGTTAAGCTTCGAATATTTTCCGAGTAAGTTAAAGTTCTTCGCAGTTCTTTTTTACGACTTCCATTTAAATTTTGCATCGAGTGTCATTCCAAGATATTTCGCTTCATTTGCAAAAGGGACTCGAACCGTATTGAGAAATACTGGCAAATTGTTTGTCCGTTTATATGAAAAATCTACATGAATCGATTTTCTCTCGTTAAGTGTAATCCGCTAGGATTTTATCCATACATTAACCTCGTTAAGAGCGTTTAATAATTTTATATTTGTTTCCTCTATTGTTGTGCCAACTGCTAGTGTAGCTGTATCGTCAGCAAACGTGGCAACTATTGTATCTTTTGTTTGTGGGATATCACGTGTAAATAGGAGGTACAAGATTGGTCTAAGGACGCTTCCTTGGGGTACCCCAGCCAATATTTCTTTGAACTCCGAATATTCGTTTCCAAGTTTCACACGAAAGAGTCTATGCTCAAGATATGACATGAGGATTTTATATAATATTTCAGGCAGAACTTGTCTTAGTTTGTATTGAAGGCCCCTATGGCAAACCTTGTCAAATGCTTGCGACACGTCAAGAAATACGGCTGAGCAAATTTTCTTTTCTTCGAAAGCTTTCTCAATTACATCAGTAATTCTATGAACTTAGTCCACAGTCCAATGTTTACTTCTAAACCGAAATTGATGGTAGGTGAAATGCGTTACTGATCAATAAGGGGCTGTAAGCGACCGAATAATATTCTTTCAAAAACTTTTGAAATGATTGGAAGAAGTGAAATAGGTCTGTAAGATTTTATTTCATTCCGTGATTTTCCTGGTTTGAGAACCATAATCACTTCTGCGACTTTCCACTGTCTTGGTATGTTTCCTAATCCGATTGCTACATTTACAATGTAGAGGAGTTTAGTTAATGCTTTCCGAGGTAACATTTTTAGTAGTTCTACTGTAATCAGGTCATAACCCGGAGCTTTTTTAGGCTTTAGTTTCTATATTTCCCGTTTAAGCACGACAATACTTGCATATCTAACTAGATTATTATCGGTTGTAGTCTCGAATACATTAATGTTTTCTGGACCATCAAATGGCTTAAATGTTTCCTCAAGAAGTGCGGCAAAAACTACTGCTTTTTCCTTATCGCTTTTTGACCAAACGTCTTGAGTTAGTCTATTTGGTCGCACAGCGTTTTTTGGCCATTTTATGGCATAATGAGATGTGTTTTATCTTGCTGAGCACGAGTTTGGTGCCATCTCTCTCGAGCTTTTCTTTTTTGTCTAACCAAATATTTTATTTCCCGTGGGTACTTGAATTTACTATAACTTACTGCTTAACGATGTTGAGGAGTATAATTCCTTGCTGCTTTTTGAATGGTATCGATAATGGAGTCTACCGCGACTTCAAGTTCCAATAAGTATCTAAGCGATACACCCAGTCGAATTTTTTTTTAAAATCGTTTTTGAAGCCTTCCCAGTTGGTTTGTCGAGGAAATGATTTTACTATGCTTATATGCGTGACAGGAAAAACACATATGCAATAGTGCTTTCTAAATTGATTTCTAAAATTGGTTTAATAATGGCAGCTACTTACTACTGACTTGCTTTCTATATAGAGGTTTTAAATATACTCGATATTTCATATTCGTTTTATGGTACTGATAATGTAGGGTGCATGCACATGGTTGATATTTTTGTGTGCGGATGAAATTGGTCAGTTTTTTTTTATAGTCGATATCAATTTGTTTAAGATCATCTTCGTGTTTAAATTACTGAAATAAAAAAAATCATTATGAGCGACGTAACTGGCTGGCTTTGTTAATCAACAAAATATGCGCTATTCGGCATCCCTTCATTTATACACCAAACACCAATACACCCTCGGAGAGTACCTAACGTTATGGTTTGCCATTTTGGCCGGCCGGCTATCAGGATAAAACTAATTTGAAGTTAGAAAGTTTGGCCTCAATACAAAATTCCGTTATTCGAGACTTTTGATAAATTGAGTTTGCAGTTTTGCTTCAAATGTTCACATTCGTGTTGAATGTCATCAAAATCGTTTGAAACATTTTCGATATATTTTTGTTAGTTGGGAAGTATAGTTAGTTTTGGACCTAAAAAGCCAATCCCGAATCTTAATCTCGAATCGACCTAGGATTTCTTTATCCGCTTTTGAGACGGTCCATGCTTCAGCGCCGTAGAGCAGGACTGGAATGATAAGGGTCTTATAGAAAATCTTCTTAGTAGTTCGAGCGAGAGCTTTACTACTGATTTGCCTTCTTAGCGCGAAGAAACAGCGATTGGCAACAGTAATTCTTCGTTTAATTTCTGACGAGATATTGTTGTCAGAGTTAAAGCGGAACCGAGACAGACAAAATCCCGTACTACCTCAAATTTATATCTCTCATTGGTGACGTTCTGTCCAATTCGTCGATTTTGTGTGTCCTTTCGTGTTGGGAGCATATACTTAGTCTTGCCCTCATTTACTAATAAACCCATTTTTGCCGCTTTAGAGGCTCTTCTTTTTTGTTGATCGGACAAACGATGCTGAGGTCCCATTCTTTCTTTCGACTAGATTTAGCTTATGAGTTGGTGGATGTTTCTTACCAAGTTATCTTCGCCGGCTTTATAAAGCTAGGCGGGAAGGCCGTCATTTCCGGCGGCCTTATTAAGCTTGAGTTTAGATATTGCTATCCTCACTTCACTCAGGTCGGGTGGTTGGCAGTTTTCGCTGTCGTTGCCAATATTGAATGGTTCCTTCTGCCTGACAGCGGAATGTTGTTCGTCATCACCGTTTAACAGTCTGCAGAAGTGGTTCTTTCATATTATCAGCATCGCGCTTTATATTCCTGCCTTTGACGTTTAATATTTAGGTAAGACTTACGAATATGTTTCCTCAAGAGGCACCTCCTATGTATTCCGTCGCGTGCATTCCCGACTCTTTTTTATTCTTTCTCAAAAGCCGGTGTTTTTCCCTTCTCCTTTGCCTGCATAACGCAATGAAATCTCTCGTTATAAGCATCGTTACCATTGTTCTTCGACAGTAGATTAGATGCTGGTGATATGCCGACATGAGGGTGTTAATCGAGAGGTAAAGGGATATGCGTTCTGACAAGAACTTGGTGGTCTTCTACGATTGCATTCTATCGGCATTAGTTTTCATCTTCACAGCATTTCGTTCCGAAGGGTAGTCAATTAGCCTAAGTCTATTTCCAGAAGTGTTGTCGCGTAGGCTGTACGTTTTATATGTTGCCACATTTGGCCTTAGTGCGGATTCTTACAATGAGTTCGCTAATGTCTTCAAACCATCAGACTTCTTGCCTAAGTCTGGCATTTATAACAACTTCATATCCGAATAGTCACTGTTTCTGTCTAAAATAACACGTATCCCATCGAATTTCCTGGGTGGCTGTATTGTCTGCTTTGTAGCAGCTTAGGAGTTTTTAATTTACCTGTTGCTAGTGTGAATACATATAACGAAATTTTGAAATAAATATATCTAACGGTAAGCTATATTTAATTAATAATTATTTCGCCAATACGGAAATTTATCAACCCAAAGACGTTTGAATAATTACCTACCCCTTAAACGAGAATTTCGAATTTAAAAGGATTGTTATAATATATGTAAAAAAAATAATTAATGGGTACATATGTTGCCCAAAGTGTTTCATAAATGCGCGTCCCCAGTGTATTACATTCCAAAAGAAAAATGGTGAGAGCTTCAGTCTCAGTCGAACTGGGAACTTTTCGAAACAGCTTTCGGTGGCGCATGAACGCAATCGTTATAATCGACAAACCGATTATACCGGATGTCGAAAAAAATTTTCTTTTTTGTTAGTGTGTGTTTGGCGTTTGGATCTTGTGGCTCTGTAGTTGTGTGACTGTGCCGACTGCCAACTGCCGAGTGTGCATACAAAAGCGTTCGCTTTCCGATGGGTGGGGTGGAAAACACGTGAACGTGACAAGCTTCTTTTTTGCTCAACTTGAGTGCGTTGATTTTTATTTTGTTCACTCTGCCAGTTTGCCCTTCCATGTTTTTTTCGTTTTGTCAGTTTTCGTGTTTGTTTTATTTCCATTCGGCCATTAACACATTCCATTGCGGCATGCATGTGTAGACATCATGAACGAGCATTCATTTAGACTGACGTAATGTCTCACGCGATTCCAGCGTGCTACAGTGTTGCCAGTTTAGGTGGTCACGTGTTGTTGTGTATGTTGGAAATCGCATTTTGGTTCGGGTCGCACACATGTACATACAATTTGCATCCGAATACTATTTGCATATGGGGATAAGATACAAAGCGCTGAGTATTGCTCGATCGCCATCAAATTAAGGTTTTAATTTTCTTAAATAGGATCGCATAGTAAGCAAAAAATGTGCGATGAAGATGTGTGTAACATAACGTTGGAACTCGATTTTATGGGACTGACAGTAGATACTTGCTTTCGGTATTACCGACTTTTGCAAATGATGGTCCGTAGTCCGTCTGGTTAGTTAAAAGGTGGTATGTTTTCTCTGGGGAGGGGGGGGTTAATATATTGAACAACGTCGACATTCGAATTCGCTTGTGAATAACAACAACGTTGATGGCTATTTTCAGATTCTATGAAAAGAAAACAAACTTTTTATTAATCACACAAAAGTTTTGCATGCAAGGGGTTGCGTTTAATAAATTATTCTGTTTACGTCAACCGTTCGTTTAATATAAGAATATTTGCTTCGGAAAATGTTAGATATAGGATGGGCTATTTAAAACGGGTATTTTTCAGTTTTAGAGTACGGTTGGCGGAATGGTGGCGGCAGGCAGTTGGCAACATGTGGATACCTATATAATATGTTTTTTTTTTTCATTGTTTTGATTTTACATAGCAAACACGTTTGACTCGTGTGCTAAGAGCGACGGAATGTCCAATAAAAATGTGTTTTTTGTTGGGTTTGAAAGAAATGTATACCTACTAGCTTATAAAGATTGGTATGCATATACCTACAAATATATACCTAAATGTATTTTTGGCTAGTTCATGAAATCTGTGTGGCGAGGTAGGTACCTACACACTCAGCTTTGGGGTGGAATGTACCTACCTAACTATGTAGAAACATATCTACATATGATTATGAAGGTCATTGTTGGAATTTAGAGCACCGCACCCTGTTGCATGTGAGTCACATTTAGTTGTTAAGAGTATAAAAACGTGACTTTCAGCAATAGCATTACCAATGTAAATGTTTGTATTGGTTGCTTGACATTGGGTAATATAAAGGAGTAGGTAGGCGTGTCTGAACCATATTAACCCCTGTGTTAATAAAAAAAGGTGCTTTTGATGTAGTTTGTGAAATAACTATTGACAACTGGCCAGGGGTTTATGCTGGCGTGTTGTGCCCTCACAATTTATTTGTGTTTGGGTATCTTTATACTAGAGCTCTTGCTCGCAACCCTCCTCATATCTCACGGGGCTTATATATACTGAGGAGTATAAAAATTTAAATTTCTATCATGGTGCTAGTTTTATTCAACTTTCAAGTGGTGGTGGGTTCTAACTGCTGGCATGGAATTACCTTTCATTCCAATCAAATGTCATAGCACAGCGATAAATCACAGAAAAGTGCCAGATAGGTATAAAGGATGGTTAAATTTTAAGGGGCGATGTTGATTTTGAATAAAACACAAATTATTTAAAAAATTACCTACTGTTATTATGATAACATTGGTATGGTACAATTATGTATGGAGCAAAATATCGGGAAAATATCCGCCGCGACCTCGGCGGCACACCTCCATCCGATGGTCCAAATTTTCGATGACGCTGAGGCATAACTGAGGTTCTATGCAGTTAATGTGCCGAATTATCTCATCCTTTAACTCTTGAATTGTTGGTGGGTTATCGACGTATCTACATCTTTTCTTGCAAATAACCCCAGAGAAAGAAGTCCAACGGTGTCAAATCACTTGATCTTGGCTGCCAATTGACATCGACACCACACATCGTTAGCTGTGTGGCAAGTGTCACCGTCCAGTTGAAACCAAATCCATATCTTCTAATATGGGCCATAAAAAGTTCGTTATCATCTCACGATAGCTATTACCATTCACAGTAACTGCCTGACCGGTTTCATTTTGGAAAAAATACGGCCCTATGATGCCGCCAGCCCATAAACCGCTCCAAACAGTCACTCTTTATGGGTGCATTGGTTTTTCGACAGTCACTCTTGGATTTTCATTCGCCCAAATGCGGCAATTCTGCTTATTGACGAATCCACTGAGGTGAAAATGTGCCTCATCACTGAAAATTATTTTCTTTGAAAATTGATCATCCACTGTTGCCATTTCTTGCCACCGTTCTGATTATTGACAACGCTTGAAATGGTTAAGGGGCTTTAGTTTAGTAAATGCAGGTTTATATGCATCATGTTCATCAACGACGAGCGTGAGAGGTACAATTGTTGGTCACCACGGCGAGTTGAGGTGGACGGCTCTTCAGCCACACTATCGCGAACAGCAGCAATAATTTCTGCAGGACGAGCTGTACGAGCATGCACTGGTGTTTTCACATATCCTACAAATCCGGTTTGCTCAAGGTTTTGCACGATTTTTCCGATTGGACGATTAAGTTGACCGAAAAAATCACGAAGTGCACGATATGCATTTTGATTTGAACGCCCAATTTTCATAATAAGCCTGAATAACTTGAACGCGTTGCTCGATTGTGTATCTTTCCATGGTTCAAATTGAGTTAGTCTGAAATTGAGAAATGTCAAATGAAATGCAGAAAAAAAACCTGAAGCTTAGGTGTGGTTCACATTCAACATCGGCCCTTAAACCCATTACAATAATTGCAGAATGCACTAGAGTAAAAGAGAAAATACCTATACCTAAAATGTTTGTTCTGTATGCGAGGTAGGCGAATGGAGGGGAATATACAACCGAAAACTTTATGAGCTGTATCTTGATGTGGATCTAGTTTAAAGGGTGAAATATGTAGACTAATTGGTTCTACATATCTGGCGAAGTATCGAGCTAATTATCGAGCCAAGACAATTTTCGAATCCCAGTCTTTAGGTTCGAGATCACAAGGAAGATCGAAAATCCGGTTAAGGATAAAGCGATCCTGGGTTCCAGGACTGAATAACTGGAAGCAACGTGCCCAGGATCCAAGAGGATGAAAGCCCAACTTGTCTAATTCAGAGAACTTCAACGGCTCGTTAAGTAAGTAGCTATATAAACCTAAGTATTTCAAGTTTCCTTTTACTACACAAATGATTGTTGTGTGCATTTGATCACGTGAAAATGTTAGTAGATATTTGAAGAGACAGCAGGTTTATAAAATAAATTCTCTAAAACGACCAGGGACAACGATTTATTAGTATGCACTTGGAGAGTACGCCTCGGTCGGTTTGTGATCCCCTGATTCCCAGAATGGAATCAATGGTGGTGTCTTCAGTAGGCCTGGACAAAGTGAAAAACTGGTTGTTTGAAGCCCAGGTTCATACCGGACTGCAGTGCTACCTTCATCAGTAAGCAGGATGCAAAATACACTACTTCTCCACCCATGCGATGATTATGTTCTCTGTTTCTTACTATATTATCTGTATTAGTCATTCTACTTTACAGAACGAATTTTCCCGCCATCTTTTTAACAGACTGTTGTTACTGATGGCTTATATGAATATTCTCAACACCTACTGTGATTCCGAACCAAAATACCTAGATAAAACATTTTTTGTATGTAAAATGGAATTAGCAACAATGTCCTCCAACTATGGAGGTTGGGTGTTGTTGAACGAGGGTAGGCTCTGATTGGCGTTAACTTGGCGATGTCCAGTGGTAGTAACTCTGACTATACATTAAGTGCTTATTTGTTTCCTTTAAGTGGTAACCATCGGGTACTGGTCTCATCCAACCGGATTTGACTTGCTAAACGATAAGCGGTAGTGTTGATAACACGACAAAAAACAACAACACAGAATGAATACCCGGCTTCAACATATTCGGAGAACAGGTTGTCTAGGAATTTCAAGGGTTAGTCAGGCCCCTTGAACAGAAATGGTGGCGGATGAACCGAAAGGCCAACGACAACGCTCAATCCCGTAGTGGATACTGATGGCCCCGTGTTCTATGGGTATCTAATAAATTGGAACTAAACGAAAAAAGGACAACGACGTTCATATCTACACCTGGAAGGTGAGAACATTAAACAGGAGAGGTGCAATAGAACAACAAGCGGAAGCCCTAAACTGCTACAAAGCAGTTATTATTCCCATCCAGGGAATACGTTGGGATGTGCCGGGCAAAAAGTGAGCAGAACAGCGGATTTGTTATAAGTGCCAGACGCAAAGGTAGAAAGAGAAGACATCTTTAGCAGTATTGTCGGAAAACATAGCTTACACGACAAAACGTCTGGTACCGGACTTAGGCTAATTGACTTCGCTGCGAAACGAAATGCCGCTATAGCCAGCACACGGTTTCCTCACCTGGATATCCATAAGGGGACATGGCGGTCTACAGATCAACGAACGTTCAACCAAATTGATCACATAGCAATGGAAAAGAGGCACGCATCCAGTATTTTGGATGTCCGAACATTCCGAGGAGTTAACATCGACTCGGACCACTACCTTGTTGCAGCCAAGGTTAGAATGCTGATATCCACCACGCCACAACAATCCAGAAATACTGTAAAAAAAATTTAATGTCGAAAAACTGCAATCGCAAGAGACCGCTAGAACCTGTCGAAATGAACAAGGAAATATCGTAGTTGATGCTGAGGATATGGAAGAACCTCTTCTGCAGACTGTTAAACGGCGATGACGAACAACATTCCGCTGTCAGGCAGAACCAACCATTCAATATTGGCAACGAAAGCGAAAACTGCCAACCACCCGACCTGACTGAAGTTAGGAAAGCAATATCTAAACTGAAGCTCAATCAGGCTGCCGGAAATGACGGCCTACCCGCCGTGCTTTATAAAGCCGGTGGAGATGACTTGGTAAGTAACATCCACCAACTCATAAGCCGAACCTGGTCGGAAAAAAGTATGCTTGAAGAATGGTACCTCAGCATCGTTTGCCGGATCCACAAAAAAGGAGACCCTCTAAACTGCGCCAACTACAGAGGCATAAGTCTCCTCAATATCGCCTTCAAGATCCTCTCTGCCGTAATATGTGAACGCCTGAAACCGTTTGCCAACAACCTGATCGGCCCTTATCAGTGTGGTTCTTCGGCAGATCCTGGAAAAAACCCAAGAAGTCGAAATCGATACCCACCACCTATTCATCAATTTCAAAGCCGCATACGACAGCATTTATAGATACGAACTATACAGAGCCATGTCTAGTTTTGGTATACCGCCCAAACTCATCCGTTTGATAGGATGGCGATGGAGAATTCTCGCCGCTCCTTCAGGTCCATAAACGACCTCACCGACACATTCGATACCAAAAAAGGATTTACGCAAGCCGATGAGCTGTCATGTGACTTCTTCAGTCTGATTCTTGAGAGGATTGTGCAAACCTCACGAGCCAAATCGGTGCAACTACTAGCATACGACGACGATATCGACATCATTGTTAGGACCCAACGTGAAGTCATAGCCACGTTTGCTAGTATAGAGAAGGAAGCGGCAAAAATGGGCTTAGCAGTAAATTAGGGCAAGACGAAGTATATGCTATCAATACGAAAGGCCACACGGCATCTACGAATTAGACAGAACGTCATCATTGAGAGATATAACTTTGAGGTAGTACGGGACTTTGTTTATCTCGGCTCCGCTATTAACTCCGACAACAAGCTCTAGTCAGGAATTCAACGAACAATTACTCTTGACAACCGCTGTTTCTTCGGGCTAAGAAGGTAATTCAGTAGTTAAGCCCTCACTCGAACTACCAAGGAGATCTTATATAAGACCCTGATCATCCCAGTCCTGCTCTACGGCGCTGAAGCATGGACCGTCTCAAAAGCGGATGAAGAAATCTTTGGTCGATTTGAGAGGAAAATTCTTCGAAAAATCTTCGGTCCCGTTTGCGTTGACGGGCTATGGAGACGAAGATTCAACCAAGAACTATACGAGCTGTTCAAAAAACTCCGCATTGAACGTTTAAGATGGCAAGGACATGTAGAACGAATGGACACCAATACTCCGGCTCGCAGAGCATTCGATTCCCAGCCAGACGTCGGACGCAGTAGACGAAGACCTCGCCTTAAGTGGCGCGCACAAGAAGAAACCGACCTCAACCAACTTGGAGTGCGCAATTGGAGGCAGTAAGCTAAGGACCGGGCTAATTGGAGAGGCATGTTGGTTGAGGCCCAGGTTCATTCCGGACTGTAGCGCCACTTAGTAAGTAAGTAAGTAAGTATTCGTCAGCGGTACAATATTTTACTATAAACTTAAACTATCAGTAGTTTATTTCTTTGTAGATATGTTTTTGAGAAAAAACAAATACACAGGACGAGTAATAATGGGCATCAGAAATATCAGAAATTGATATAAAAGCTACATTTTTGTTTCATAAACATAATTTAAATATCTTTGGTCTTTGTTCTTATGTAGGTATGTATTTTGGTTAATGTTTTCGTTCTGTTTAAGTCGCTGTGTTAAAAGTGTCCTCATTATCATCAATCATAGCAATATACTGTGAACACGTTTTCGTTGATAAAACTTAATCCAATCTGTCATTTGATAAAAAAACACATTCATATTGTCCACTTATATACTTCTACCCTCTTCTCATGAATTTAGATTAAAAATAATAAACAAATAAAATTCACACCGTCAAGAGATTAAATTTATCTTTTGCACACGTTGCTGTATATAATAGCAACACGTGAGCACCACCAACGCAACAGTTTCACTTGGCACCATAGAATGATCAATTAAATAACAAACAAAAAAAGGTCCAAAGTTATAGTTATATCGAATTAACGCATTGCATATGTATTTGTATGCATGTACGTAGGTACATTTACTGTCTGATCACGTAACGATATTAGTTGTTTTTAAATGAACATACATCCACAACAATTATACTATAGATTGTATTAATTGCACTCTAGTATGCCCAGAAGCAGTAAAAAGTTGTTTATACTAGACATTTATTCTCTGAGACTTACGTATAACTCTACTCATGTAGGTAGATTTATCTGGGTATCTACTATTTATTAACACGTTTGGATAATAGTCTAGAGTTGTTGGCTTAATCTACTGCTGACAATATATATATTATATTTATATGATATTGTTTTAGAATTAAGATAAATGCGATTATGTATAATATTTCAATCGAAGATGCTACTGACAAACACGAGATTCTAATTGTGTATTCCCGTCATTATAACAAGGAAATTAAACTTCTACGAGATGTGTATAAAAAACATGTCTACTTAGTTATTTTTAAGAAAGAAAACGCGATAAATTTATCAAATTTTGGTGTTTTTCATTGGCAATTTCAGATTTTGATTTATTTTTTTAATTTTATTGATTTTTTTGTTATTCTCTTTTTTTTGGCTTTGTGTTTTTCGTGTCCGTGAAGTCAGTGTCTCTGTACCTGTAAAATTTCCAATCACACAAGCTGTGTTTCTTTCTTGATAACAAATATTTCACTTAAAACTGCTATCATTTTAATGGTTCACAATAGTTTTTTTTTTACAACCAAAATAATAATAAATCAAAATGAAAATTACGCTTGCCCAACTGGCGGCTATCATTTGTATTCGTATTGGCAAAGCGTAGGCTCTACAAAATTGGTCTAAGCTAAAAACAAATTTGTTTGCACAAACACAATAACTGTTAAAATCGGTCTTTGACAGATCTAGATAAGAAAAGATAGACTTTTTTCCAATGAAAAACACCATTAATAAATGTCGCTACAGTCTCAATCAACATGCCTCTCCAAGTAGGAAGATCCTTAACTAGCTGCATTTCAAGTTGGTTGTTATCGGTTCCTACTTGTACGCACCTCCTAAGTGTAGACATTCCTCTAATGAACCCGACGTCTGGCTGGCAATCTAAGAGCCGTCAAAGCAAACAGGACGGAAGATAGTCAATAGTGGCATTCTGTCTGATTCGTCGATGCGTGCCTTCTTTCCTGTTGACAGCACATACTTGGTCATGCTGTCAACAGCTGCTTAAAACCCATTTTTTGTCGCTTCCTCCTCTATACTATCAAACGTGGCTATGACAAACCGTTGAATCCGACCAATGATGTCAATATTGTCGGCGTATGGTAGTAGTTCCACAGAATTATTGAAGATTGTGCCGCTGGTGGGTGTTGAGTCGGGATTTTTGCAAAAACCTTCAAGAATGATGTTGAATAAGTCACTTGACAGTACGTCCGTCGTATTGCCCTCATCTTTTTGCTATTGAATGTTTGGACGGTATACAGCAAAATTTGACATGGATTTGTATAGATCGTCTCTATAAATGCTGTAGTAAGCGACTTTTAAATCTGCACGATCTGCAGAAATGTGAAGATTTTATCAGTTATGCACATTCCTGGCCCAAAACCACACTAATAAGGGCCAATCATGTCGTTTTCTGGCGTTCACGTAATAAGGCAGATAGGATCTTGTAGCTATATTGAGGGGACTTATACCTCTGTATATAGTTACAAAAGTCCCCACAATAGGAGATGATTTTTTATGTAACATTCACCAACTAATAATCAAAATTTGGTCGGATGAAAGTATGCCTAAAGCGGGAAGCTTAATTTTAGATATAAAATTTGGTCAGGTGGTAGTTTTCGCTGTCGTCGCCAATATTGAATAGTTCGAGCTGCCTGACAGCGGGTGATTATTTGTCATCGCCGTTTAGCTGTCTGCAGAAGTGGTTCTTCGATATTCTCAGCAATTACTTTGAAAAAACTACGATTTTACCTTGCTCATCTCGACAGGTTACTGTTCGCACCTTTTATTCCTGGCTTTGACATTCTACGCATTGGCACCCCTCTCTGTCTTAGATTGTGTGTTTTTCTTACTCTTTTTGCTTCTTACTGAAAATCAGGTGTTTTTCCCATCTTCCTTCCTATAATGCTCAATGCCAGCTCTCTTTTTCACCTGCAGCTTTGCCATGTTTAGGCCTCGTTTATGGTTGCGAGCACCTTACGACATTCTTCATCAAACCAGTGGTTTCTTGGTGTTGGGTGCCAGGATCCTTGCACATTAGTTGCGGCTGATCTAATGGTTATTGGCATCGTTACCATTTTTCTTCGATATTAGATACTAGTGGTAAGTTTTTAATCTAGAGGATAAGGGATACGTGTTCTGCCAAGGACTATTGCCATTAAATTTGTCCACAGTATTTCGTATTTGTTGTGTTGTGGTGGAAAACCGCATTCTTACATTAGGTATAACAGGTTGTTAGCTTCTCGGAAGGCCTGGAAATGCATAATACCGGATGCGTGTCGCTTTTCAATCGATTTGGTCAGCCATTTGTTGGTTCAGAAACCACTACTGTCGCTTATGGATGTTAAAGTCACAAGACTAACAAGGAAATTGCATACCCTTTGAACACATCGTAACATTTACAAATCAATTGTATTGATAAGTGAAACCGTTTTTTGTAAGGCCGTGTTTATGCATAAATTTACAATGAAGTGGAAAAACAAAAGTTACTAAAGTAAGTTTCTATTCCATACGAACAAACCATATGCATAAACACAAATAATTAAAAGATGACGCACAACAAAGCTATTAATTCATCAATCATCATTATCACTCCATCTGATAATAACGATTTGTATACAATCTTATCACTTTGTACCAAATATAGAGATAATTCCCATACCATCGATATAATGAATTAGTGAGACTCCACTGTATGCCCTTTTGTACTAAATTTATATTATAAATTAATGAAAAAGTAAAGTATATTTAACGAAAAACACCATTTTTGGCCTTTTTATACTCAATATGTGCTTCGCATCAAGTATATACTATAATGAATGATATTGGATATCCAGGATGCATTGCTATTATTTCAGATAACTTAGAATTGTTTATCATTTAAAATGGTGCATTAAAAACAAAAACTCAACATAAATATCTGGACAACTATTCATTGATTTCGTGAAAATTTCGACCTCGAGATTTGTCTGTCCTTAAGGATATCTCCAACTTAACCGGCTTGACCATTTTTTTTTCGAAAATCCGTATGCATAGATTTTTTGGGTCACGCTACCTCCTATATGAACTTTACAAGTAACGTTAACATATACTGTAAATACAGTAGTTGCAGTTAGTCATATAAAGGGCTATTTAACCAAAATTGTCAATTACTCACAAACCGTATGCTCAAATTTAATGAAATTAAATATTATATACTACTTCAACCATTTGCAACGATTCTAAATGATAAGGTTTGGCGCAATTATTATTATATAACGGGATTTTAACTTTTAGGCAAAACAGAAAATGATTATTATTCACATGGACACCGATTTACTTCAAATTTTGTAATGAGGGTTCTTAAATTGATGTAGTTCCTCATAATATTTTGCTTTATGTTTTAACATCAACAACCAAAATAAAGAGTGAAAGTTTTCTATAATTTGACCGGATGCTTGATATTTCATCTTAAGACTCTGAGCGTTCAACCCAGTCATCCAACAACCACTCCTTGTTCTTACTTTTAAATGTTATTTAAATTTCAATCCTAAAATAATCATCTTAAAATTAGACAAAACTGCTCAAATCTAACTTATTTGAAGTTTGTTTATCTCTCTTACTGGGCACTCCAAGCTTATCTCTCACATTATGCTACTTGCCTTTTGGCCTAAAACTGACTATACTACATTTATGTTCATTTAACATTTTTGTAATCAAAAGAAAAAAGATAAAAACTTTGAAAAGTGGTAGAACTTAAACCTAGTTAAAACTGACCTAAGCTACTTAAACCGACCTTGAATATAATCAGAGTGACAAGCGCTCGTTAGAATATGTCCTTATGGTTGCTATCCAATTGCGTCTTTAGGCGCTCGGATAGTCATCCAACACTTATAACCATCTGGATTTTCAGGGCGATGTTCCATGATTAATGCTCAAGCCACTACTTACTTACTTAAGTGGCGCTACAGTCTGGTATTTACCTGGGCCTCAACCAACATGCGTCTCCATTTAGCCCGGTCCTTAGCTAACTGCCTCCAGAAGCGCACTCCAAGTTGGTTGAGGTCGGTTTCTACTTGTGCGCACCACTAACGGTGAGGTATTCCTCTACTGCGTCCGACGTCTGGCTGGGAATCGAAGACTCTGATCTCTGCCAGCCGGAGTATTGGTGTCTATTCGTTCTACATGTTCTAGCTGTCTTAAGCTTCCAGGGACATGTCGCTGTACAGCTCGTACAGTTCTTGGTTGAATCTTCGTCTCCATAGCCCGTCAACGCAAACGGGATCGAAGATTTTTCGAAGAATTTTCCTCTTGAATCGACCAAGGATTTCTTCATCCGCTTTTGAGACGGTCCATGCTTCAGCGCCGTAGAGCAGGACTGGAATGATCAGGGTCTTATAGAGGATCTTCTTAGTTGTTCGAGTGAGGGCTTTACTACTGATTTGCCTTCTTAGCCCGAAGAAACAGCGATTAGCAAGAGTAATTTTTCGTTTAATTTCTGACGAGATATTGTTGTCAGAGTTAATAGCGGAACCGAGATAGACAAAGTCCCGTACTACCTCAAATTTATATCTCTCAATGGTGACGTACTGTCCAATTCGTCGATTTTGTGTGTCCTTTCGTGCATATACTTCGTCTTGCCCTCATTTACTTCTAAACCCATTTTGCAGCTTTCTTCTCTATACTAGCAAACGTGGCTATGACATCACGTTGGGTCCGACCAATGATGTCAATATCGTCGGCGTATGCTAGTAGTTGTACCGATTTTTGGAAAATTGTGCCTCTGGTGTTGGCTCGTGAGTTTTGCACAATCATCTCAAGAATTAAATTGAAGACGTCACAGATAGCGCATCGCCTTGCCTAAACCCTTTTTTGGTATCGAATGTGTTGGTGAGGTCGTTTCCGACCCTGATGGGGCAGCGAGAATTCTCCATCGTCATCCTACACAAACGGACGAGTTTGGGCGGTTTACCAAAACAAGACATTTCTCTGTAGATTTCGTCTCTTTAAATGCTGTCTATGCGGCTTTGAAATCGATGAATAGGTGGTGGGCGTTCACATATTACGGCAGAAATGATCTTGTAGTCGATGTTGAGGAGACTTATGCCTCTGTAGTTGGCACAGTTTAGAGGGTCTCCTTTTTTGTGCATCGGACAAACGATACTTTCATACTTTCTTCCGACTAGATTTGGCTAATGAGTGGATGTTTCTTACCACCGCCGTCATTTCTGGCAGCCTTATTAAACTTGAGTTTAGATATTGCCATCCTCACTTCGCTCAGGTCGAGTGGTTGGCAGTTTTCGCCGTCGTTGCCAACATTGAATGGTTCGTTCTGCCTGACAGCGGAACGTTGTTCGTCATCGCCGTTTTAGAGTCTGCAGAAGAGGTTCTTCCATAACCTCAGCGTCGAATATGTCTCAACTACGATATTTCCTTGTTCATCTCGACAGGATTCTGTTCGAGCCTTGTATCCTTGTCTTTGACGCGAGAAACCTAGCACATCAGTAGCGGCTGATCTAATGGCTTGTTGGCATCGTTGGCATCGTTGCCATTGTTCATCGACATTCGATGCTTGTGGTATGGTGTTAATCGAGAGGTTAAGGGATACGCATTGCGCGAAGATTTTGGCGGTCTCTTGCGATTGCAGTCTTTCGACATTAAATTTTTATTTCCGTATTTCTGGATTGTTATGGCGTGGTTGATATCTGCATTCTTGCTTTAGGTGCAACAAGGTAGTGGTCTGAGCCACGTCTCCTTGTTGATATCCAGGTGAGGAAACCGTGTGCTGGCTATAGTGGCATTCCGTTCCGTAGCGAAGTCAATCAGCCTAAGTCCGTTACCATACGTTTTGTCGAGTAGGCTATGTTTTCCGAAAATACTGCTTAAGATGCCTTCTCTTCCTACCATTGCGTTAAAATCACTAGCAAGATTTTAAAATCGTACTTCGGTAGTCGCTCATAGGTTTTGTCCAGGAGCTCATAGAAGCAATCCTTAGGTATATCATCTTTTCCTCCGTTGGGGGGTAAGCGCATATAAGGCTTATGTTGGCGAATTTGGTCTTGATGCGGATTGTTACAATGCGTTCGCTAAAGTCTTGGAAACAAAAGAATTCTTGCCTAAGTCTGGCACTTATAACAAATCCGCATCCGAATAGTCGCTGTTGCTCACTATAACACGGTCCGTAGTAGATATATATATATTCTTCAACATAATAATAATATTATATTGAAAAATCGGTGAATTTTATCGTTCGTTCTCCGTGATTGTCATCGAATAAATACACTTACAAATGGTAGTACTTTGATCTTTATGTAAAATTTCATAGACACAAAGTATTTTTAAACGCAAATTTGTGATATTTATTTATTTATCTTTTTAAATAAATGATTGGTATGTTAAATTTCATGGAAACTTCGTTTTTAAGAGATAAATTTATTTATTTAAAAAGAGATTCATCGCTTCCATATTTTCGAGCGTATTGTAGACCTTTTTCTTCAGATTATTTGTCAAAACGAAAGGGACAACCTCTCGTTTGGATAATAGACAATTATTTATAGATTTAAAGACAATTATTTCAATTATCTATTGCATATGTAGTAATTTAAATTAAAGATAAAACTTACCTCTTCAAAATATAATTTAAAAACTTAAAAGAATTATAATTGTTAATTTTATTAACAAAAACTGCTTGCTTACAAAAAGACGCAAAAAAGAAAAAAAAAGTTCGTCCTCCGTGATTATCATCAATTGGCATATAATTCCATTTGGTTACTGTATCATCCGTGTTGCCGTCTCTAGTGTTTGATACTAAATTCGCTCTCCGTGATTCTCATCAATTAGAGCAACTATTACCATATGATTTGTATATAGTCAATGTTGCCATCACTTAGTATTGAAAATTTCGGGAAAACAATGACAACCAGTTACAACCACTGGGCATTGCCAAGTAAAAGCAAATCAGAATCTACCCTCGTTCTACAACACCCAAACCATCCCTTCTTCATAATCGTAATAATAAATTTGATTAATATTTTGCGTTCGATTACTTCATGAAACATATTGGAACATGTGGAAAAAATACCTACCTCTTAATAAATATTTCTTTGGGACCTTATTTGGGAAGAATACATAAATATATAAAATTGCAATAGACATCATTGCCCCTTACAATCTACGCCCCTGTCGACAAAGAGAGCTTTCGGAACAGGGGCAAAATATATCTGCCGGCAATGGCATTACCTTACCACACTCAAAAGCATTCTTATTTCTTAGTACACTCAGCTACATACTATATCTAACACACATTCATAATCTAATGAGGATTTGAACTGTATTAGAAGACATATCGCTTACTGCTTAGAGCATATTTATTCAGTGGGCAATCAGACTGTGCTCATCCGCAGAAAAGACAAAAATAAATAAACCATCCGTATATACCAACATGTGTACTTAGAATACCTAATATTTTTTCTTTTCTTTAAACAAATACCTCGAACAAAACGCAAACATTCTGTCTAGTGACATGATTTTTATATTCACAACCAAATAGAACACTATTATCTGGCGGACTGACAACAATAGATTACACCAATATTAAAAACACTCATGTTAAACTCACGAAATTTAATATTTCAACAAATAAGACGACTAATTACAAAAAAAAGAATAATAATATCTAATCCACATAAAACAGTGCATACATTAACATCCAACATGTGGATGTGTCTCTCATCTATTCACTTCTGATTACACATCGTTCGTGTCGTTCGTGAATCGTGATTGTGATACATTCATACATCCATTTATACGGCAACGGCCCTAGTCTATCTACATATACTCGTGCAGTGGGAGTTGTTTCATTGTGCACACTATACCGTGTGATGTGGTGTGTAAGTTTAGTGTATCTACAACTGGCTGGCAGTCTGGCACATTAAACAGGGGACCTATCATATTAAATTGTTTTTCTTCTTCTTGTGTTATGTTTCTTATTGTAGCCGTCCAGTATAAAAGCTGTCTCGTGTTAATTTTAGAAATTTCTTTCAATTCAGTCTTCAACAGAAAACGGTCAAGTTAAACAGTGTTTGGCAGTGCGGTTTCGTTTTTACGTATTCAAGTCGTGTGTGAGGGGATTTTGTTTTTGTGTTTTTTTTGTTTCTATTTAACTTTGCTATTAATTCCCTCGATTTTTTTTTGTTGTTTTATTGGAGCGCAAAGTATATGAAACTTTTGTAATACCTACATAACAGAGCCAGTCGTCTGCCTGAGATACATTTTCGTGTACGGATTTTGTTATGTTTGAGTGAGATCTTTTTTGTATCTAGTAGAGTGAAAATTTGCCCACATTGCGTGTTGTTAACCAAAAAAGTATCTATAAAAATCTATTTTGAGTAAAATAAAACAACAACTCAACTAGTAATAATTTCTCCAGTGGAAAATTCCATACGGTGTTTGCAAAGAGTTTTGGTTTTTTCATAATTTTTCTGGCTGTTAATAATTTAGACAACACTTCCGTGAATTTCGATTATATTGTAAATACGCGTGTGTAATAAAAAAATATTCAAACCCGATATTAAAAAAAAATTGTCTACGCAGTTCAATAAATATCTAGAAAAAATAGGTGCCTGCCTACATCTTTACTTTAAAAATTTGACTAACTTTGCAAATTGGAATTAATTTCGCATTTTTCGGGTGTGTTTGTAAAAAAAATATATAGGTAGCTTTGAAACCTAAAATGTGTTATGTGTATTTTAATAACAAAATCAAGTGTTAATTGGGTGTGCAATCAGAAAACGCGTTGCTTAAGGATACCATTATAAGCCACGTTCCTGTTTTCTTCTTTAGTTTGTTTATTTTTAATTTATAAAAAGAAAAAAAATCATCATATTTTGGGAATAATCTATGAGAAACTTATCAAAAAGGATACCCACGACCGCAACAACCTGTTATACAAAGAATCACTGTCAAAGCGATAATAAAACAAATAACTAACACTAATAAACCACCCAACAAAGAAAAGTCGGGCAATATGGAACCATACTGGGAAGCGGCTAACGGACATGCTCCACATTCAGTTAAATACGAAAGGTAGGTATCTTGACGTATCGGTCGAAATGTCATTAAGAGTTAATTTTCATTTTTTTGACTTTTATATCATTTGTTAAACCTACACGTTATCAATTTTTTTAAAAACCTTATCTTGTTATGAGTTGCAAAAGAAACACTCTATATCTATATTCACTCAATTGACACGTGGGCAGCGTTCGCCCTATACATCAATATTTTTTTTATACTTCACGTTCACACATACACGTGGGGGAAATATTGTATCTGTCATTATTGTCTGCCCTTTTCGAGATTGTCATATGCGGTGCCATATATTTATTAGGTAAATTTTACTAGAAATGTCCTTCGCAAGGTCATTGGATGTTTTGTCAACATAGTGGTTACTAACTAATTTAATGTATGGAGCTTGTTTATTTTATTTTGTTCTGAACGCGGTTTATTACAGAATGGCAGATTATTTAACGTGTAAAGGATGAACTTCTATTACTTTGTAATGTAATAGCATTTGATGTATCAAACATTTAAAAACCAAACCCCAACGTCGCTCATACATCAAATGTCAAACCAATAGTGAATTGTTGTGAAAAAATGGTACATACTTCGACGAAAAAAATCAAATCTTTAATTTAATATTTTAAATTTTTGACTTAAAACATTTCCTCCAAAAAAATGTGATTGATTAAAAGGCTAAATCTTTATTTATCCTTATAAACACATTTCTATTACATTAAACTAATGTAACAAAATACTTAACAAACTTTTACACAGTCAATATCAGATCAGACGCGTTTAGGTTATGCAGAATTATATAAGTTTTATGAATAATTGTTTTACAGGTCTTAAAAAGCTTTTTATAATTAGTTTATGAATAAGGCTGTAAGGGTTTTCTTTCCGCTGAAGTGACTTTAAACTTATATTTAAATAAAATATATAATAAAATCTGAGTTTACCTTAAAGTAATGAGTTTACCTTAAAGTACCAATCAAAGTTGCTCATAGGATAAAACAAAACGGTAACACCTTCGTATATGGATATACCTAATATTATTGTTTAGATTAGTCGATGCACATGCACTCTTATAGTTACTACCTATAGGAAAAGTCCATTGTAGTACCACGTGCATCTCTAAATTTTGAGCGATTTCGGTTAAAGTCATATTGAAGCAAAAAATTTTGTAGACTTGAAGATTTGAGTGAATTATGAACATAAAAAGAACTATGACACCAAAATACCGGCTGTATCAGATTTTACTAATATAGGTGTACAACCATAAAAATAACGTGATGCTAATATTATATATCTAATACGTTTGTTTTTAATTGAATGACGTATGTTTATGTTGCGTGACAAACAGATATGTATCACCAAAAGTCGCCATCATTTGCTCAGACCAGCCCATCCTTTTTTTTTTTTTTAGCACGTATGTTTCAATTAGCGATTTGTTTAGGTCACTTTTATTAAATTAAAGATGACAAAATTTAAAAATTACATTTAATATTGTTAACGTTATTTATTTATACGAATTGTTAAGGTTGCGTCTAGTTCACGCTTTATCCAACTTGATTGTTCATGTCACTTTATCGTCATAGATGCCAACACAGATAGATATTTTATTTTTAACATTTGTTCAAAATATCAAGTACTTAATTACCTACCTGTTAGGCAACTTCGCTGTTTGTTTTAATTCGTAATCGTATAGACTCAGCTTCAGTAGAGAAAAAAAGTTATTCGAAGCATTTTGCGCCTGTTAAAATTAATTAACAGCGAAGTTTACATCCGTTATTCTTTAAAGACGCCGTGATTGTAATACCACACCCATGCATATTTACATACAAGTTATCAATTACACAAATGAATTATATTTTATCGATAACTTGTATAAAAACATCGATAATCATTCTTCAGCCCTGCAATAAAATAAAACATAATGGCGAAAATTTATAGTCAATCGATGCTTAAGGGTTTAAGGCCACACTAGTTAACATCAACTTTAAGTTAAAAGCTTGCTTTAACTTATTTTCATCAATAGACATTTTTTAACGTGGCGTGGTTAGTGTATATCTACTAACGAACGTACCTCTAAGAACTTTAGTCAAACACACCTAAAAGTAACAGTGAAAATTAATGCAGCTGTTTTGTGCCTTTGCCAGTTGCCCGATTTGAAAATGACAAATGACATTACGCTAACTCTGCATTAAATATTTAAAGTGCGGTTTCGGTTGCTTTAACTTTAATGTTAATAGGTACACTTTTTGACGACGTGTTAGTAGGTACGTGATAAAATATTTTTAAAGTCTACTTTAAGCGTCTATAAATTTGCGCCAATGCTTCTCTAAAATGTCAGGCATTTGCATTAAAAAATAGTCTTCTACACTTAATATTTTATCGTTTTATTCATTTGTGAATTCACACGGAGTGCTGTCAAATTTCTCAATCAACAGTCATCTCAGATCTCAACATCCACGATAATTTAACGCTCAATCAAGGATCCAGAGGAACACAAAATCAGTTCCTGTAAAAAAAATTTTTTTTTCTAAATAAACAGCATTTTGCTTAGATAAAACCTATTCAATCGCAAATACAAATTCGAGGTAGCCAAAGTATTCTGGAAAAGCTATTCGACTACTATGAGCACAAAAACTGAAAAAGATTCATTACACTCAAATTCCAGATATACCAACACTGATTAAGGCACGTGTGTTTGCAGCCATTTGGAATAAATAAAAATCCGGATGCTTATATCAATACGTATACATGTATGTAGTGCAAATAAAGTTATAACCAACACGAACTGATAAGTAAACAAATGACGCACAACAAAGATTTATGATTTTGAAAAAAAAAAAAAAAAAAAAAAAAAATCAACACGTGATTGTTTTTGCTTGGAGTGTATTAGTCTAAAACCAAATATACATTTATAATTTATTTAATGAATATCTGATAAGTTAAGTGTTTATTTGCTAACAAAATATGACATACATTTTGTGTCGTTACAAAACAGTTAAGATCTCGGGTTTGTCGCTCGACAAGACAGTTGTTTTGTTATTTTATATTCAACTGTCTCTCGTTGTTTTCGATTTCGGGATCTTGCAATCATCTTTAGTAACACCGGTCATATACAGTGGTATTTTTAAATTAAGGTAAATGTTGATCAGTTATCCAAGGTTTTAATAGTAAAATTATTTTGATAAAAAAGTGTTTTGTTTTTATAAGAATTGAAAGAAAAATATACACACCTTCTGAAAAAAGTGACAGCGATATTGTGATGATTCGTTCGCATTGTCGACCATTGACGTTGCGTTCGAACGTGCACGTACACCGTCACTCTTGGCTTGTCAAACTGAATTTTCCATTCTTTTATCATCAAGCGATCGTACAACTACAACTCCATATTTATTTATTATATGAATGCATGCGTTTCCATCTAGTGTGTGTGTGATTATTTGTATAAACGAAATGAGACAAAGTTAAAAAAAAAGCTAAACAGGCTATTTAACATTCAAAAATATGCTATTAAGTTATATGGCTTATGTTAGGTACCTAGTCGACGATTGTAATATATCTACAATTCTACATGTATATGTTTACGTAAATGTTGATTCAATGGAATTTGAATTTATTGAAAGTAGAATAATTATAACAGCGACCGCCTTTCAATCGATGAATGCGTAATTTCTATATTTGCTTGCAAACGTCAGTCGTTATAGGTATGACAGGAACGTGAATCACCTAAAATTTAAGAAACAAAGCTACTTAAGTTAATTGTGTGTGTTTCTTGAATCAAAAAACGTAGGGTAGGTGGGTACTTATGGCGTTTTCGACTGGTACAAAAATTTGTTATTGGACGTGTTTTTTTTTTACTTTTTTGGAAAGGAAATCCAGAAGCGAAATTATCAGAATGTGTGTTTTGACTGTTGTAAGGTGCTTTCAGTATGATGTATATCTTTTTCAATTGAAACCCACATTGGTCAGTCAGTAGTATTAAATGCAATAAACAGCTTCTCAGTAAAAATACCGATTCCTATTGTAATTTTTTTTATGTTTTTTTTTATTTCTTAGTTTTTCCAACAATATGGTTGTTAACTATAACAAAATTGCTTATTTACTTTGATATTTAATCAAACCAACTATTACAGTGAAGGAGATTTGCATTTTGCATAATTTATGTACGTTTCATTTTACAGCTTACACGTTTTTTTTTGGCATGTTAACATTTAGATATTTTAAATATAAACGTTCCCTTAAAGTGAACAGTTTTTTTATTTGTTTGAATTGAATAATCAGCACTAGCTAGGTATCGGACGGAGCGGAAAATTCTCCGATTTTGTACGATTCGGAGGAGTTTAGTTTCGAGGTATTCTTCCTTAATATAATAAGGGTATTCACTTAAACGCGTAAAACCCTCGTAAACCTAGTGAACCTTAAAAATTTACCAGGCCGAAAATTACCTATCAAAATTTATATGAAAAATTATTTACGTAAACCACGTAAATTTCTTCGACGATTTTGGCTCGGAAAGCACTCTCGCAGAGTGTGTATGGCAGAGGTGGGAATACAAATTAAAACACTTTACAAAGGCCAATATGTTAATGATATGTTTTGATATGCTTGGCGACGGATTGATTACAACTGCAACCCCGATTCAATTACGCAACTGGTTTCCGAGGGATGTTAATTTAAAGCACCTCGTAAATTTACAGAACAACGAAATGGGTAAATGCATTAGTTTAAAGGAAAACCCTTAATGTTATGTTCATATACATATGTTCTTTCTTCATTAATAAGAAAACGCCCCAGTCGTGGCTTTAAGTTGTTAATATTATCTAAAGAACGCTATTGATATTATATTAAATCATATAATTTACGAACATATTATTAAGTCCTATTTAAATACAAACTGGAAATCGAAATGTTCATTTTATAAACTTCAAAATTGCTTAGAATCCAATTTAAATTACATTTATGCTAAAAAAACAATCCTACATATTCTCTGTTTTATATTTTTTATGGTATTTTATAAACATAGTAATACAATGGCATACACTGTATTGCTGTTTGAATTTCACTACATTGAATATATTTTTTATTTCATATGAATCATCGAACATAGAAACGACAAATAAGGAAAATATTTTTATTTTATTGATTCTAGATCTTATAACAGAGATATATAACATCTCTGACCAAAAATAAAATGAAAGAAATTATTTTTTTTTATTCGACAGAAGAGCACATTGCTGATTTGTCAACCCACGACTTGAAAAGTTATAATACCTATGCTCATTTAGATGTGGAAATAATTAAGATATGATTTGTTTCCCTAGTTCGGGAGCTAATACTGTAATAGTCTTATCACAAAACACATGTGCAGACATTTTTGAGTTTTCTTCAATATAAAGGGTGGTTAAATTTTAAAGGCCGATGTCGATTTTGAATAAAACACAAATGATTTAGGAAATTATTGTCATTTATTTTTATTATGATAATATTAGTATGGTTCAATTATGTATGGAAGAAAATATTGGCCAAATAGCCGCCGCGACCTCGGCGGCACACCTCCATCCGATGGATCAAATTTTCGATGACGCTTAGGCATAATTGAGGTTCTATGCCGTTAATGTGCCGAATTATCTCATCCTTCAGCTCTTGAATTGTTGCTGGCTTATCGACATACACCTTTTCGTTCAAATAACGAATAATAAATAAAGAAAGAAGTCCAACGATGTCAAATCACATGATCTTGGCGGCCAATTGACATCGCCACCACGTGAGATAACACGACCATTGAATTTGTCGCGCAAAAGAGCCGTTGTTTCGTTAGCTGTGTGGTAAGTGGCACCGTCCTGTTGAAACCGCATATCGTCCACATCCATATCTTCCAATTCGGGCCATAAAAAGCGAACACCATTCACAGTAACTGCCTGACCGGCCTCATTTTGGAAAAAATACGGCCCGATGATGCCGCCAGCTCATAAACCGCACCAAACAGTCACTCTTTGTGGGTGCATTGCTTTTTCGACATCACTCTTTGATTATCATTCGCCCAAATGCGGCAATTGTGCTTATTGACGAATCCACTTAGGTGAAAATTGATCATCCCCTGTTGCCATTTCTTGCCACCATTCTGACCATTGACGACGCTTGAAATGGTCAAGCGGCTTTAGTTCTTGAGTCAATTGCACCTTTTAAGCGTGTAAATGCAAGTATTTATGCATAATGCTCATCAACGACGAGCGTGAGAGGTGCAATTTTTGGGCACGACGACGAGTTGAGGTAGACGGCTCTTCAGCCACAATATCGCGAACAGCAGCAATATTTTCTGCAATACGAGCATGCACTGGCCCGGTTTGCTCAAATTTTTGCACGATTTTTCCGATTGTACGCACATTTGGACGATTAAATTGACCGAAAAAATCACGAAGTAATCGATATGCATTTTGATTTGAACGCCCATTTTCATAAGCCTGAATAACTTTAACGCGTTGCTCGACTGTGTATCTTTCCTTGGTTCAAATTAAATTAGTCTGAAATTGAGAAATATCAAAAAAAAAAAAACTTGACGTTTAGGTGTGGCTTACATTCAACATCGACCTTTAAAATTTAACCACCCGTTATATTCAGTGGTTTACACTGACATTTGCTGCCATTTGCTTTCTAATAATATTTAAAATCTTTATGTATGTAGGGTCTAGCTTGAAGAGAAATTTAGTGCTATTTTATGTATTGTTAGCGCCTTGAACAAAAAGAAAGGAACACAACTTTAAGAAGTTTAGAGCATGTCTGGTTTTCGCATGTTTTCACGCAAAAAAAAGGACTAAGTACTATTTTACTCAACGGGTCAGGTCTCTACATGTTACAAGTTAGCCATCTCTTCATTTACATTCTCGACATAATTGTTGATTCGAGAATGGTGATTGTAATATGTATTTACATTCACATCATGGTTTAGCGCATAAAGTTCGCCGTTCTTCTCATCCATGAACGTTCTTTTATAAAGTTCCAATTTGATGATATCCCGAACTCCTACATCGCTTCGTAACGCTCTAGGCGATATGGATGCAATTCTTTAGTCTTTTCCAAGATTCATCTGTGGTCGATCAGCCGTACAGTGCGTATAGGTCGTACAGTGTGCAGAGAGCGCACTTATATAATTAGTACAAGAAATGTGATCGTCTTTTTTATAGATGAAACGTTTGATGCTGACATTCCACTTATCGGGCATGCTTTCATTTTGATGATGGTTAAGTGCATGCACCCTTCTATGGCAACACTTCCGTATTAGAAGAGTTTGGCCGGTAATACATCAGAACCGCCTGCTAGTTGTTCTTCAGTTCTTAATGGCTGCTCTAACTTCTTCAATACAACGAACCGCTTCGTCGACTGTAGATATGCCGGTTTCTTGCCCTATTACTCTCTCGACATTATGCAAACTGAATAGCTGCTGGAGGTTCCGCCTAAACACATCAAATATCTAAAAACAATTAAGAATCTAAAAAGTGTATTTTTATACAAATACAATTTGTTTTTCTCTCACGCCTAAACAAAACCCATAAAAGCTATTTTTATCAAATATCTCCCATAAATTAACCAACATCCCCTTTATTTAAGGAAATCAAACAAAATAAAAAAATATTCTTTGCTCAAGCGCTAACTTTAGATTCAGATATATATCTTTTGTTTAACATTATGCAAGATGATTTTTTTTTTTGGCATTTTAATCTGATAAAGGCCGATAAAAGTACGCAGCAGTATATTAATGCCGAATGTTTTCGGAAAGTTACTGACTTTTAATTGGTCATGTCATCGTACTAATGGACTTAGTATTCTGACATTTTATAACTTTTAAAATTATCAGAATGGTAGATTGACTGACCCTGTTTAATATTGAATGCACATGCCATGATATAACAGACTTTTGGTTTTTTTTAATCTATTCTAATAGGTATGCAGATTTTCAACTTGGTTCCTCTTGAGCGCTCATGATTTTTTATTTAAGGAAACTAATATGTACATCCAAATATTGCTGCATCATATTATTCTTTTTTTGTTTGCAAGAATCGTAAGTTAAACCAAACCACTTCATTGCACTTGGTGTCGAAAATTGACTATATCTATTTAAAGAGTTTTTGCAACTAAATATGTTGCAAATAAACGTTTCAGAAATAATTGGATGTTGTAGACAATGTTAATTTCTTTTAATTCTTAATATTCTCGGGTATTATACTTTACCTGTCCAAACGTCTCTGATTTATTTACATACACTTTGTCCTTTAAATATCCCCATAAAATATGTCGGGCTCAGTTTAATCTAGTGAATGTGGTAACCAAGAAAAACAGTGAATTTTCGCCAAAAATTTGACGTGGAAGGTTATCTTAATTGGTGTAACTGATGACGGTGTGACGGATTTTCAGATCCCCACATCATAACATTATAAAAAAATCAATTTGTGTGGCTAATTATGCAAAACGAATAGCGTGTTATAGTCCTTTCCAACTTTGAAATTCTCCGCAATGTTGTTCATGTCCAATTGATACAGATGGATACAGATGGATCATTTGCAGCACTCTGCCGCACAGATTCCACGTTGCTTTCAGTGCGAATATTTCGATGAGCAGATATTTCAGGACGTTTGGCTCAGAACCCATTTTTTTCAAAACGGTCAATCAAATTCTAATTCGGAATTAGGAAGGCTGTGGGAGCTAATCTAAATTTTCAAGAATTCAATTATAACCTGCTAAAAGAAAAAAAATATATATTGGATAATAAACAAAGTTATTCTAGTCTAACATTTGTTGGTCCTTTTTGGTCATTCATGCACTAAAAGTTCTTATTGCCGGATAATTGAGCATTCAAACGTTCATACAATTTTTTTTTCCGTGGGTTGGTGGAAATCTCAAAAGACACGATGAGCACGTGCAGAAAGTAGTGTGGGATTTTTACCCACTAAAACCACCACCCTTTTTGTATACGACTTATCTAGCAATTTTTTTATCACGAGTAATGAATGTTTGGCAGGTAACTTTCCTTTGAACTCTCAAAGTAAAAAGAATAAATTGCTTTTTCCGCAATTTATAGCGCGGTTTGTTATTATCGGGCCAAATCTAAAAGCTTAATGACGCCGCAATGAATTTGTTTCGTCAAGAATTTGGAGGACCGTTGTGTTAACGTGTTCCAATAAACGTTTTTTTTATGTTTGCGTGCAAAATTTGTTGTTTCATCATTAACCGCGGGAATACCCAGATCGATGCGTAGATCTTCATTCCTTATATACCACGGCGCATTGACGATTGATCTTAACATTCTGTTTTCAAAGGTTTGTAAAATATTTAGATTCGTTTAACTGGTACAACCCCATAGTTGCATACCATATGTCCAGACCGGATTTAGCACTTGCTTGTATAATAGCAGCGTGTTATCAAGGTTAAGCTTCGAATATTTTCCGAGTAGCCTTTACAGTTCTCTGTATTTATTTTTAAGTTCTTCGCATTTCTTTTTTACATGCGACTTCCATTTTAATTTTGCATCAAGTGTCATTCCGAGATATTTCGCTTCATTTGCAAAAGGGACTCGAACCGTATTGAGAAATACTGGCAAATTGTTTATCCGTTAATGCGAAAAATTTACATGAATCGATATTCTCTCGTTAAGTGCGAGCCGCCAGGATTTTTTCCATTCATGAACCTCGGTAAGAGTGGTTTTTAATCTCATATTGTATCGTTTGTTTGTGGGATATCACGTATACAGAGTGGTCCAAGGACGCTTCCTTGGGGTACTCCTGACATAATTCTTTTGAACTCTGAATATTCGTTTCCAAGTTTTACACGGAAGAGTCTATGCTGAAGATACGACACGAGGATTTTATATAATTTTTCAGGCAGAACTTGTCTTAGTTTGTATTGAAGGCCTCTATGCCAAACTTTGTCAAAAGCTTGGGACACGTCAAGAAATACGGCTGAGCAAATTTTCTTTTCTTTGAAAGCTTTCTCAATTACATCAGTAATTCGATTGCTGCATTTACAATGTAGAGGAGTTTAGTTAAAGCTTTTACGGACAACATTTTGAGAAGTTCTCCTGTAATTAGGTCTTAACCCGGATCTTTTTTAGGCTTTAATTTCTTGCATTTCAAACTACATTATTATCGGTTGTAGTCTCGAATAAATTAATGTTTTCTGGACCATCAAATCGTTTGAATGTTTCCTGAAGATGTGCGGCGAAAACGTCTGCTTTTTCCTTTTTTCCCAAAGGTCTTGAGTTAACCTAACGTCCATACAATGTAAATACTCCAACTAAATTCATTCTTCTTAATAATCATTGATTTATCATATATCAAATATTACCAATAAAGCTATCTATCTATATATATATCAATATATATACAAATACTCACTTGGCATTTTTTTTTCTTATTAATTTTAAACTTAAATGTTCCATTCTGTGGTTTCAATATCTTGAATTTCGGCAAAAATTCATCGATCATTACTCTGTATATTTCTCCATCGACAGTAACACTCGCGCCTTCCACATTTTTAAAGAAATACAGTCCGATGATGATTCGTTACTGTTGGATTGCCTTTAGCTTATTTACGTAACAAAGAATATACAAATTTTTGGCGCAACATGCTCGTTCGTAACCACATCCATTCATGTGTTTGGCGGGACCTATTGTTTTATTAAACCAAAAATGAGCTTCGTCGCTAAAAACAATTTTCGATGAACACAATTTATTAATTTTAAGCATATTCAAAACGTTAACCCAAGTCAGTTGGCTTCAATTCTTAAACGAGCTGTTTTTTATACGCTTTTAAACCTACCTTCAGTTGGACGATTTTGATGGCTAAAATATAGTTGAGAACACTAAAACGATTTTTAACTGAGCACTGATTTTGGAAAATGATTTCCACAATTAGTAAGCGTTGTTCGGCGCGCGTTAGCCTATTTATAATGAAATGGCAATGCACAGTTAACACAAACGTCATATAGACAAGCCAGTAGACAAAAATAATAAATATAATAACAAGCCTATTGACAAAGTACCTCCTATTAGATCTCCAAAAAAACACCTCATACATATTATCATTTATTTTCGTTTTTCTCAACTTCAAAGCTCTCCAGAATAGTGACCTTTACCGACTTTAATATTAATATTTTTATTAAATAAAAAACATGCGACGGCACACTAGTTGAGTGTATTCAATTACACGTTTATCCTATTTTTAGCTCGCATTCTGTTGATAAGTTGTTTTTATTATTTGCATTCTCTGAACACACATACATACACATATATTTCTATAATAATTCAACTTAATTATAATCAGAAAAAAAAAACACGTTTTCCATCACAGCCATTAAATTTTCGCGTATATACAAGTTGGTTTTGTAGGTATAGTATAATAATATTATGGATGGCGTTATATTGTGTTTGCGTAAAATGCCAAACACAATTATCGCGTATTATTTCACTGTGAGGCGAATTTAGTAGTCATTGTGCAAATTTTATCCGATCACGTGACACGATATTTGGCTCGTGACAATGTTTAAAAAAAAAGATAAGTAAAATCGAGAAACAAAACAGACAATGACTACAGACAGTGCTTATTATAATTTTGATTATGTAAAAAAAGCTACAACCTACATAGCAAGAGAAGTGATAATATAATTGTGATTATGTGAAAAAAGGCTACAAGCATACCTACATAGCAAGGGACGTGATAAATCGCTAATTCCCACTTGGTAACACGTTAAAGAACGGAAATTAAATTCGAATGCCTGAGTGCATATTCGCATACATTTGTATATTAGAATTTATATATGCTGCGTTTGTATTAATTTACTTAGTTTTTTTTAAGATTTTAATTGATTACATTATTTTGTCTCTTGAAAACACGTTCTTGTACAAACTATCGGCAGCAATGAATCATAAACAAAAAAAGTATAGAACAATACATTTGACTCTTTCTACTTAGCTGAAAAATTAAATCTTATTATTCAATTATTCTACTACATGTTTCTCTAGAAAACCAAAGTACATACCTCCTACACTCTACCTACGATTTTTTTTACTGATGTTGCAATATGCATTGACTTTTTTGACATGCAATAGCGAATAAAAATAAGTGTGAAATCAATAGGTGTTTTTTTTATTTGATAACCCAGACAATAATAATTATAATAAATAACAAAACTAAAAAATAAATTGTAAAAATTGTAGTCTCGTACTTAAATTGATATTGAGGCATGCAGTCGGTGAATTCTAATTTCAAATTAGTATTTTTGAAAAATGAAATATTTTGGAATTGAATCATTCATGCCCATATCGATTCGTTCCCCCTCTTTTTAGCTCACATAAAATCTTCCTGTCTCGTTGGAGATTAATTTCATTAGATTGAACGTGTAGCCAGAGAACGTAAAAAAACACATGTTCTTAGAAATTACCGGTGAATAAAATTACACGCATTTTCAAATTTGGAACAACTACTCGTGACAGTTCTGCCAATACACCTATTCTAAAATATTCTAGAACTTTACGAGAAGCTCTGTTATCGAAATTAAAAATAAAACACATTAGGCCCTGCTTTCAGTGCCAGACTACAGTTTCGGGATTTAACTCGAGTTAACTTGATTAACTTAATATAAACTTTAATGCAGAGTTAACTTCGAGTTAACCCAGTTTTGGGTTAAACCTAGATTAAATGATCAGATGTTTGGACAGATTATATAATAGGTACCAAACAAATAATTATTTTCCAATTTTTTTTATGTGAACATTTCATTTTTTTTAAGATAATAAACACTGTACAACATATTATATATTCAGATTGAGATCTCACCGACTCCACATTTTTTTGAAATATTGAGTTTAACTGCTTAAAGAAAAACAAAGCTTGTAGAATAGCGACAAACCCAGTTTTATTTGTTTGTGAAAAAAGAAACTAAACAGTAAAATGAATAAATCATTGGTTTTTTTTCCGTGGGCTAATGGGTCTTTAACCCTAACTAAAGCCACCACCCTTTTTGTATATGTATTGCAACTAAGTATTTGATTTATCTAGCAATTTTTTTTATCACAAGTAATGAATATTTGGCACGTAACTTTTCTGTGAGAGTTCCTGTTTTTTCCGCAATTTACAGCGGATTTGTTATTATTGTGCCAAATCTAAGACCTTAGTTCTTTGAAGACGCCGCAAAAAAATTTGTTTCGTCAAGAATTTGGAGGACCGTTGTGTTAACGTGTCCCAATAAACGTTTTTTATGTTTGCGTGCAAAATTTTTCGTTTTATTATTAACCGCGGGAATACTCAGATCTCTGCGTAGATCTTCATTCCTTATATACCACGGCGCATTGACGAATGATCTTAACATTTTGTTTTCAAAAGTTTGTAAAATATTTAGATTCGTTTCACTGGCACAACCCCATGGTTGTATATCATTTGTCCAGACCGGCTTTAGCACTTGAATGTATAACAGCAGCTTGTTATCAAGGTTAAGATTCGAATATTTTCCGAATAACCATGCGATAATTACATGCGACTTCCATTTTAATTTTGCATCGAGTGTCATTCCGAGATATTTCGCTTTATTTGCAAATGGGACTCAATCCGTATTGAGAAAAACTGGCAAATTGTTTGTCCGTTTTTACGAAAAAGCTACATGAATCGATTTGCTCTCGTTAAGTGCAATCCGCCAGGATTTTGTCCAATCATTAACCTCGTTAAGAGTGTTGTGTAATTTCATATATGTTTCCTCTATTGTTGTGCCAACTGCTAGTATATCTGTATCGTAAGTAAACGTGGCAACTATTGTATGGTTTGTTTGTGGGATATCACGTTTAAATATAAGGTACAAGAGTGGTCGAAGGACGCTTCCTTGGGGTACTCTTGCCAATATTTCTTTGAACTCCGAGTATTCGTTTCCAAGTCTCACACGGAAGAGTCTATGCTCAATATACGACACGAGGATTTAATATAATTTTTCAGGCAGAACTTGTCTTAGCTTGCATTGAAGGCCTCTATGCCAAACTTTGTGAAAAGCTTGGGACACGTCAAGAAATACGGTTGAGCTAATTTTCTTTTCTTCGAAGGCTTTCTTAATTGCATCAGTAATTCGATGAACTTGGTCCACAGTCGAATGCTTACATCTAAACCCAAATTGATGGTCAGGTAAAAGGCGTTTCTGATCAATAATGAAGTGTAAGCGACCGAGTAATATCCTTTAAAAACTTTTGATATTATTGGAAGAAGTGAAATAGGTCTGTAAGATTTTATTTCATTCGGTGATTTTCCTGGTTTGAGAACCATAATCACTTCTGCGACTTTCCACTGCCTTGGTAAATATTCTAATCTAATTACTGCATTTACAATGTAGAGGAGTTTAGTTAATGCATTTACGGGCAACATTTTAAAAAGTTCTCCTGTGATTAGGCCATAACCCGGAGCTTTTTGGACTATAATTTCTGAATTTCCCGTTTAAGCTCAAAATAAACCAGTTTACTGAACATGCTCAAACACCAGAAGTATTTCGCGTTGTTAATAATGGAATAATAAAGTAGTGGCATTCATTTAAAAAATTAAATATCGGGCTATCCATATCCTGAAACCTAGCTTCTCCCTTCATTTGTTTTTGCAAAGTTATCATTTTTGCCACAAAGAAGAGGACCATGTTGATAACCTTTAAGCTTTAATTTCTGAATTTCCCGTTTAAGCTCGGCAATACTTGCATATCTAACTAGATAATTATCTGTTGTAGTCTCGAATAAACTAATGATTTCTGGACCATCAAATGTTTTAAATGTATCCTCAAAATGTTCGGCAAAACGTCTGCTTTTTCCTTATCGCTTTTTGCCCAAACGTCTTGGGTTACCCTCACTGGTGGCACAGCGTTTTTTGGCCGATTTATGACTTTAATTGCCTTTCAAAGTGAATAATTCGACTCTTTTCAAGCGGAGGCTTTACAGATAAGTTTTTACTGCATGGTTTTAAAGGTTTTTAATCGAATTTGATAGCATGTTACTCAACCGATTTCTTTGGTGTTACCATATTGAATCACCACCGAGTTTAATCCTGCACTGAAAAACTGCATCACTAACTCTAGATTAAATTAAATCGAGGGTTAGTTGACTCTGAGTTAACTCAACGGTATCTCAGCACCGCGAAACCGGACCTACGCAAATAAAATCAACCAAATACCTAGGGTTTTAATTGGCTATACATTTGCTTTAAATACGTTTGATAGAAGAAATAAATTAAAGCAAGCAGTTGTACTTTTTCTTCTAATATAACAAAATCCTAAAAATATTTAAGTCAAAGTGAAATGTCTGTTTCTAACAAGTACAAGGATTTACTTAGCTCTAAATTTTTCGGAAAGTGCAAAATACTTATTATATAGTATCTGAGGTAAGACTACACATACAGACTTTAGTTTACTATAAGTATAGAGGAAGCATAGCTGTATTTGAGAATGGGAGTGTGATAAGGCGGCGTCACAGATTTATTATATGAATAATATTTTATTCAGTCATGTAAGTATTGTGAGTAATTGTCTGTTAATATAGTATTGTATTGTTTTTTAATCGTCAATGTCACAAAAGCAGATTGCAAATATGTATTGCAAAACATAGAAAAGAGCTGAATGAATTTTCAAAGAAACCCATTTTGAACCTGTTGTTAATAAGAGTACCCAATGGATCACGACTTAACTGCTTCTCATGAAGTGACAGATGTTTGCCAGATGCAAAAAACTCACTGTAACCAAATTCAAAAGTCAAGTTAATAGTAATTTAATATATATTATGTATAATTTATACGTTGATTACGTCTGTAAATTATGGTAATAACAAGCCTATTATTAATATGTTGAAGGACTTAAATAAAAACTACAACTTCATCGACTTTAATATGAATCAAACCACATTAAAAAAAAATTGTTAGAAACCTCAGTTATTATTGTTATTAATTAATATTTGTAATTTAAAATGTGATGTACATATCTGTAGCTGAAATACATAAATAAATTATAGTTTGAAAAATGTATGGGTGAAAGTGTTATTTTACATTAATGAACTTATGCTCCTTTGCTGGTACACTTGTAAATATGTCACTTAGCGGTTTATGTTGAACTTATGAGTTTAGGGAGAGTGCGTATTGTTAATTTTTGTAACTCAATAGAAAAATATAAGACTGGAATGCTCGGGATTTGCAAAACTTCAAATTTATTGTGAATCGCTCAACATAGTGTTTTTTTTTAACCTACAAGCTCGATAGCTATCCGTCAACGGCAAGAATTCAATTCAATTAGGTGGGTGGTTTAAACTCAAAATAAACCAGTTTACTGGACATGCTCAAATACCAGAAGTATTTGGCGTTGTTAATGATAGAGTAATAAAGTAGTGGTATTCATTTAAAAAACCTGAAACCTTGCTTCACCTTTCTTATGTTTTTGCGAAGTTATCATTTTTGCCACAAAGAAGAGGACCATGTTGAGGCTTTCGGGATTTGAAGCAGGAATCCGAGCTGAGTGGTTGAACACAGCATCCAACATTCATTTAGCGCATCATCTAAATTCGAGTTAAGTCAAAGAACATCATTATGCGCGGATACTCTCCAACAAGATTAGTAAATGTAGTGAAACCTAAATATTTCTGAAAACACAGTTGCCAAATGTGAAAACAGAAATACAAAGTCAACTGAAGATTAAAAAACTGGGCCAAAGATTTTCTAAATAAATCCAAATTATCACACCACATCCTGAACGAAACAACAACCAACTTTATTTGACTTCTGTTGCTTAATACTCTTATTAGGTTTACCTATTAACTTTTAATATTGCCATCACCCTGTGGTTGAATGATTATTTTCTATTTCTTTTTTGTATAAAGACACGTGAATTTTTAAATACCTTTGTAGCTAATTCAAAGCAAAAATACAAATAAAAACTTAACTTCGTTTCACAAACGTGAACAGTAGACCTTAATTCACTTTGCACACATTATGCACCTCAAGTCTTGTACATAATACTTTATCGTCGTAATTTAGTCAGCCGTTGTGGCTGTCATTTACATATATCGACATTTTCCTGCAACCAGCTATATCATTGCGCAAGTAAATGCTTCAATGGACAATTAGGTAATGGTTTGATTACATCGGATTTTTTCGCAAGCGGCTGCTGGGTGCACAATAGGTGCACTCCGGTTTTGACAGCCGCAAACCACAACGTCCTAAAGCATGCTAATCCGACAATGGCTAAAGGCTTATTTATTTTGAATGAATTCAATACAACTGTTCTCACCCAACGATTACCAGGGAGCATTTTCCAGAATAGATAAAAGGCAGTATACATATGCGTCACTGAGTTTAAAGCACTATGAAACTATTGTCGTTGGTTGGCTGTTATTATTTGTTTCATCCCACTCCCCTTGCACAAGTTATCACTCTTCTATTTTTAGAGTGAAATTAATTAGCAAAATATGCGTGTTTATCGTATATGTACTCAAACACAACAAAATAGCGAAAAAAACGATCACTTGGAAGATACATGATACTACGGTGTATAAGTGTAAAATAATCGGATAACAAATTGACAACATAGCTGTAGTTGTGATCATAAAGTATCAAAAGTAACTGTCCGTTTCTTTTTGTGTGCTCTTGCAGTTACTAACGTCGAGACTCGAGAGTCTTGTCAAATTAAGTACTAAATTGAGAATTTTCAAAGACTTTGCATTACCTTGTTATGACACTCGCATGCCATGTGTGTTGTGAAATTATTTAATATTCTAAATTCTAAATATTTCGTTTCCTAATCGAAATGAAAAAAAAAAACAAATTCAGAATTTGCCCAAACACAATTCATGATAACTAGCGGGGTTTCCAGACAGGAAGTCGGTCACGTGGCACATGGTTTAAGTGCAGAGGTACTTTAAATACTATGATTCACGTGGTATATTTAAAAGTTCACAGGCAGTTTGAAAGGTCACATATAATGTTGTTAGAGTACATTTAAGAACTGTACATTTTTAAATAAATTAAATAAAATTGAATATATTCGGCGTTACTTATAATCAAACGCAAATGTCGACATTAGTTAGTTACGTGGTTAGCTTATGATTACAGCTTTATTGAAACTACCAATCTTCTACGTAATATTCAAACCTTTGAATTAGCGCTACTCTGTGATGTAAATTTGTTTCTTGGTAAAGGATATTTCAAAAGTGTGGAGGTTATCGCTTAAATTGTTGTAAGCGCTACTCTGTGATGTAAATTTGTTTCTTGGTAAAGGATATTTCAAAAGTGTGGAGGTTATCGCTTAAATTGTTGCTAAAAACGCAGATTACCTGGGCGATCACATGGCCCCAAAATCTTGATCGTTGTCCTAGCTGTTTAAGCGATATCGTCTTTGCGGTTTTATTTTTTTCTTGTTCTGCGCATCTACGTCATCGAAGCTCTGGGCACTTGAATAAAGCCATATCTGTAGTATAGTTATATCACGGCTCAATTGCTTGTTATCAACTAATTCTTTATCTGTATACAACATAAACATGAAAGCCATATGAAATTATACACCATTTGCAAAGATTACGGCACATTCACATCGTAACTATTTTTATCAACAGTGAATAGGATTGGAATTTAATGGTTTCCAATGGGTTCAATAATAAAGCTGTGGTGAAGTGTATATGTGATTGCATGTTGAGCGGAAGGTTGTGCGTTCAATCCCAGCCAAAATACATAAAACTATAATTCAATGAAACAAAAATAAAATTTTAGTGGATCCTATATTTATCACAATTTAAAAAAAAGAACTGCGAATTTAAAGAACACAATAACTATCGATTACGTGCAATATTCTTACTGTTTCTGGCATTCATTCTTCTGTTCTCTTCAAATGCCCGCGCTATGCTAAAACAGTAAACAGTAAATTATAAAAAAAATCATCCCTTCCACTTTACTGTAAGGATAGCTTTTTTTCGCCTTTTAAAAGTGGCAAACCAATTTACTAATTGACAGTTGAATAAGGCCAAATCGTCAAAAGAATCAGCATACATTTTTTTATTTGGATGTTGGTAAATTGTCAAAATATTTGTTTTTGTATTGTAATCGCGATAATCTGGCACATCATCCGAATGAAAAAAAAACTGTACACGAGCAACATTGTGAATCCGTGGCATAGGATTTGCCAGGATTTCGGTGAGCTTCCATCTTAAAAATATATTTTTATATATTTGTTTAGCGTAATGTAGATTTTCAATAAAAACAGAAAAGTGGTAAGAGTATTCAACATTTACGACAAACATTTCATCAATTCTCCATGTGGTAAGCCAATCAACTAAATCTCTGATTATTTTTTTTCTTTTCTGCTCTTTCGGTTTTTCAAAATTTTCTCAATTTATCGGATCAATCATATACTGTGACGGATTTTATGTCACAATAAATTTTTAAAGTTTGCCATGCTATTATCGAATTAAACGTTGAAATCTTATAGAAATTGTAGTAATTCCCCTTTTAAACTGTTATAATTCTCATTTAAACTCCACATACTTACTACAAATCTACATAAACATTATTAAGGATATAAAGTGGCCCAATAAATATCGTAATATAACAAAAATATAAATAACTGTGTCAATAATAGCTATATAGCTATATATCCAAACTTTCACTGTCAGACTGATTGCTACTAGTTCATAATAAGATAACTACAATTTTCTTGAACTTTTGATTTGAAAGATAGTAATCTTTTGACAAATATATTTTATTTGATAATTTCTTCGTCAGTTTTTCAGTGCTAATAACCATTGCTTTACGGTGGTACCAAGTCCCAAATGTTATGCATGCCTTATATCGGATATATTCTGACTCCTTTGAGAGGGCTACATAACGCCGTGCAAGGTATTTAATACCCTTTCTCCTTCCATCCGCAAAAAAAAAACCAAAAAAAATTTTATTTCTTCTTCTGAGTAAGCTATAATTCTATAGCTTAAAATTAAACTCCTAAAACCCGGTGGCGTACGGACGGACGCGCAGTCATGGCTAGTCAGCTAGCGATTCTAAGTCCATCCATATATTTTACGATATTTGTTACAAACTAGTATCAAAACTATACACTCCTATGGGGTAGGGGTATTTTTATCTAATAAATAATATCTATTAAAAAAAATAAATCTAATAAATCTTGCCTCTTGACTGATCTGCTAGTACATGAATAATTTGTTCGAACCATCATTAAATCAAACAAACCAACATGTGGATACAATAGGCGTGAATTTTTTCTTAGTCTATACAGGCTTAAAAAAAAATGAAAAAAAAAAAAACGGAAATAAGTGACGTGGCAGCTCTTCCCTATTGGAATTGGAAAAATTGTAATTTTTAAATCAAAGCAACTATAAAAATATGTTCCCATCAAATTATTTCATAAAACATTGATTTGCTACCTTTGTAGCGATTGTTTACTGGATGTGGTACCGGCAGCCATTTTTAGCACGACAGTTTTCGATAACAATTGAAATAAACAGGTTTAATGCACAATTCTTATGTAGGTTATGGGGTTAATTATCCAGGCTTACGAAAATCTGTATAGACTAAGGTGTTATTGTATTCTGCACGTAAAATATTTTTTAAGCCCATAAATATTCCCAAAAATCGAACTAATTATAGGACTAATGTCTGATAAAATATTGCCAAACTAATGGAACTTATGTCAATGAAGAACCATTAACTTCATTGTCTCTATATTTTTCATTTGGCATACAAATATGCATGCTACTGCAATTGCCTCCAATGTCTGGTACTTTAAAAATACCCGTCATATCTGTCATTCCATTGATATGTAATTTGTATATATTTCGCAAAGTAAAATTCTTTAGATTTCACTGTCTCAATTTCAAGAGAAATAAACAACAACAAGAAGAAAACTTGTTTTGTCTCTGACGTAAAACTGATTCTACAAACACAAATCTGTCATGCTTTATAAACAAACAAATTTCACGTTCAACTTGCGTGCTTTCTGGAACAAATTAAAAAAATCAGACGTACTCGAGTAAATAAAAGACAAAAATGTTTATACTCGCTGGTATATCCGAAAATATCTGTCTGCCAAAAATAAATTTCTACAGCGAAAATAAATACGGTAATATTTGCCGCTCCCCCTCTTTGCTATATATGCATACTAAAAATAAATCAAACGCCATATTACAAAATATCCTCTCTTACTTTTTTTTTCATTTTCCGTAACATCCGAGTTTTGCACTGACCCCTGAATACATCGAGAGCTTAACGAGATCACGATTCGGAAACGAAACAACCAGCAGAAATTGCATCGAACAAATTTGACGACAGAACACGTCACCCATCCAATTCTCTGAAAAGTTATTTTCATCTTAAAACCCCCATCGTTTCTTGAATGAAATTTTATTGTGGTCGTCGAAGGGGTGGCAATACCAAACACTAGGTGCCCCCGAATATATTGTACTCACACTTTTTTTTCTAAAAAGAATCGACAATAAAAATAACTTTTTGGCAGCAAATGATTTCGGGCGTGGTGGCCAACCAGCAGGCAGGTATACCGTCAACGATAGCCTGGCCAGCGGGCCAGGCTGATGCCACCTATAATAGATAATAAAAATCATCATGTTACGTACTCATTGGAGGATGGTTGGTATTGTGAAGTCTTCTACTTATTGTCCCTTGTTTTTTAAATAGCTCATAGCGTCATCAGATTATAGCCAATAGCAGCAAACAAAGGTGGTGGTGTTTTTTTTTAGGGAATCGCGTAAATATTCATGAATTGAACGAGTGATTTTATCGAAAATAGTAGTACAAATTTGATTTGTGATGCATTGACGTTGATGTGGCCCGCTGTGACGGGTACAACAAAGCGTTTTTATTAATAAAACGAGTACAACTCGTGAATATGACTTAACAGTGGTATCACGCAAATTTTCACGAGACTCATTCACTCTTCGTGGGAGTGATCAGTGTTTGTTTGCGCAGATTTATGGGAATTTCTAATGAAGTGGAGGGTGGGCAAATGGATATTTTCTCGGCGAAAATAAAAGTGGACTCATGGATGTCTCCACTCCAAAAATTACATCATGGTTAATGTACAAAACAACGTTTTTGTTTGTCTTAATAATTTTCGATAGCTATCAGAATGGGGTGAATGTTGGCAAGTTTCAATGTAGAGCGCAAAAGAACATTTGACGAAAAATTGTTGTAAATTTGCTATTAATGTTATATTTTCATCAACAATTAATTAATTGCAATGTATTCGAACATTTTAAGGTTTATAGTAGTTATAGGAGACTTTCTACGTACTTATCATCAAATTTTTAACAGAAGGTTCAAAAGTATTTTTATTATGTGAATACGCCATAATTTTTATAATTTGTGTTCTAGAAAGATATGAAGTGAGACACACCGCAAGAACGTGGAATTATTGTTACAACTTAGTTGGTCAATTTCCCTTTTTTTTAAAGGTACACTACCAACTTGCCGTAAAGGTTCACATTGTACAAAGCGGGCCAAATAAGACCTTCTAATGTTTAACACGTATAACTCTTGTAATTATCATTTGTTTTAACTAATTTGTGTTATATAAAAAATATACTGAATGTATGTATATCCACAATTTTGCTCGATACAGTGCGTTTTTCATTAAACCTCGTAATGTTTCTGATTGCTGGTCCCGTATTTCGTCTGGAATATTCTTCTTTAGTTGTCTAATAGTCTTTGTTTTTTAACATACAATCTTATTAAAATATCTCCATACAAATAACCGGGCTCAATTAAATATGGTGAACAGGTGGCCAAAAGAAATCATAATTATTTGAAATCAAACGTTCGACAAAAATTTCACGCAGCAGGTCTATAGTTTACCTAGCACTGCGCTCAGTCGCTAAATCTTGTTGAAACCACAAACTTGGATGCTATTTGCCACAAAAAATTGTCAATAATCGCTCTAGAAAATGTCCCGGAATTTGTTTACGGCTTTATATTCTTCTTATCAAAGAAATATTAGCCGATAACTATTTGTGTAGATAGCGTATTCGTAGTCGTAGTCGGTGGTCGGTGAATTTTGTAATTTGTTAAAAATATTAAAGATTAAAACTATCCGCAATGCTGTTTTCGTCATAAACAATTAACCCGGAAGTGCATTTTCCATGAGTTTTCTAAATACTTAAAATAAATCGAGTTGTGGGTGCACAATGGGATCATACGTAAACGCCCCTTAGACAACCGACTTTAAATAACTGTGATGAAAATAGGTGAAGCTATTTAAGATTTTGAGGAAAAAACTGTGTATGTAGTTTTGTTTCAAATGTTAACTTTGAACGTTTTGTAAACTTTAACCAATTTCATCGAAGTTTTTTTTTGGAAAATGTCGATATTACAAATTAATTTGGTTGGCCATTTTCAAAAACTTTTTCTTACCAAGAACTTCGTTTATAGACATATTTACCAAAAGCGCTCTTCGGAATTCTACATCATCGTAAGGTTAGTCTCGAGTTCGATTTTGAGATCAGTGATCATTTTAATGAGATCAGTGGTTTAACTAATTTTAGCCAGTAGGTAATTTACGATTTTATTTAGTGTGAATAATGACGTTTTTAACTTTCTCTTACAAAGAGAAAGGTATTGTTTTCGTGACCTCAAAATTTTGATTGATTCTAACATTACGATAATAACAGAATCAAAAAAAGTGTTTTACGGAATTCCATATGTCGGTTCGTCGTTTCGTCGATCCTTCTGTCTTCTCGTGATAATCTCACAAATCATTCGAATAGTATCAATTGTCAAGAAAATCTTATCTCAATTTAGCCGTTCGGAGTCAGCATAAAACAGGAGTCCCCCTCATCGTACAAGAAGTACACACGCACACATGAATGGTTGTGAGAAAGCTAGGCCCTGGGTACTAACGAGGTTGTTGCCCCAACAATTTGTATTTCTATTTGTTCCTTTATTAAACCAAAATCAATAAATATGTATTTTTATCTGAAAATATAACGAAAATTGTAAAATAAACTTAAATTAAGTTGTTGAAAGAGGATGGTTACGAAAATGTTATGATTACATTTTGTTTCCCTATATTTTGTACAAGAAATTTGTTTAACTGGAGAAATGTAGGATATCTTTGATTATAGGTAAAAACATATAGAAAAAGAAAGTAGTATAAAAATAATATCTCATTTATTTCAAATGACACATCAAAATACCAACTGAAATGTCAAAAATTAACAAGTGGATAAATTGCAACCTAGATTTTAACGCCATTGACGCACGGCCTTGATTCCAAGGTGATAACCAAGCTAAATTTACATATAAAAAATTGAATCCCATGTAGCATGTCACCTCAAAACAATTTTTTTGTGCCGTGTAAGTTTTGATGTTTAAATCTTTTACTAATAATAAACCATATATATTGCCATTGACTAAATTTCGAGTTCAGATACTTTAACATAATTGCTTAGGGTTTAACCTAAAACTACGTTTGGAGAAGTGGGCGGATTATAAAATTGTTTACACTTGTCATGCTGGAAACAACACCTGACGTCTAGATTAGCATTTTTTAGATTATTTACGTGCCATTTTGCCAAATAGTTTCAAATTTGTATTCGTAACACGTGTTTTATTTTTTTAAATTTGAGACTAATAACACATTTTAAAGACCAAAAGACAATGCAGATTATAATTATGAAGAGGGTACAATATCCATATAGGTATTCCTATCATGTTACGAAGTAGTCATGTCATATTATCTATTCTGATTTCACCAAAAGACTTACATATTACCTATAATAATTGGTAAAACATATATTTGGCTAGTTAATTTTTAAAGGCAAATATGTTTTGGGTTATATTTATTTGTAAAGTGTTGCTAATATATTTGGAAACATATCGAAGCAACTGGCGTTTTTATTATCATTAAATAATGTGCTCAAAAAGAATTTTTCATATCTTATGATGAAACGATATCATCACAAATGACTTTTAGATATCATCTGTGTACAAATCAAACCAGATACTAAGCCGGAGCCAGACAAAGTTGTACATGTAGGTAAATAACACATAGAAAACATGAAACTAGTCACGATTTAGTTTATTTTATTTGCATTCCTTTAATACAAGAGCAACCACACGTACAAAACTATGAAACAAAAAGTACACTAATGGCGATGCAAATACATCGCATTGCAAATTAAATTTTCTAGATCTACGTTCGGCATCGAACTAAACTGAATACCACCACACCGTGCTTAGGTGCCTACATCTTTTTTTGCAAATTATTTTATTTTTCTACTTCATTGTTCGTTCTTGCGAAAACACGTTTTTGCAAGAGGCTCTATAATTAAAACAGCACGTTTCAGACCGACTGCGCCGAATAAAAATAAATAATCAACAAAGCAAGAAAAAATATCTACACTCGGAACATGTTTTTGCATTTGTATCTATTTCCGTTTTATTTTTGTTTGTATTGCTAAATGGAAAATGGGATCATAATACAAATATGTTTTGTATTGTATTGTATTTCAGTAGATATAAACTAAGGAAGAATCTTCAAAATTAAAAGAAAAGAAAAAACACTTTAAACAGTCACTAGTAGGTACGCTGCCATGAATTTTACAAGCTAATTAAAATCATCTATGCCAAATGGATTATTTCCAAGCGATGCTACATTGGACAGGCGTAGTCAATTAGGAAAAATTATTTTATTTAGCATCAGTAAAAAGGGTATCTGAAGAGTATCGTTCTTTTGGCTGAATTTCGTAAAATCTTTCTAAAACGTAAATAGACAAAAGTGGCAGCTGGTTTTCTTCGTAAATGTTTCATAAATATTCGAAAGACTAAACTATTTTCCGTTTAGTTTAGACAAAAGGCTCTTACTTACTTCAGTGGCGCTACAGTACGGAATGAACATGTGCCTCAACCAACATGCCTCTCCAATTAGCCCGGTCCTTAGCTTACTGCCTCCAGTTGCGCACTCCAAGTTGGTTGTGGTCGGTTTCAACTTATGCGCGCCACTTAAGATGAGGTCTTCCTCTACTGCTTCCGACGTCTGGCCGGGAATCGAAGACTCTGCGAGCCGGAGTATTGGTGTCCATTCGTTCTACATGTCCTAGCCATCTTAAACGTCCAATGCGGAGTTTTTTGACCAGGGGCATGTCGCTGTACAGCTCGTATAGTTCTTGGTTGAATCTTCGTCTCCATAGCCCGTCAACGCAAACGGGATCGAAGATTTTTCGAAGAATTTTCCTCTCAAATCGAACAAGGATTTCTTCATTCGCTTTTGAGACGGTCCATGCTTCAGCGCCGTAGAGCAGGGTCTTATATAATTTCTCCTTATCTTATCTCCTTACTACTGAATTGCCTTCATAGCCCGAAGAAACAGCGGTTGGCAAGAGTAATTCTTCGTTTAATTTCTGACGAGATGTTGTTGTCAGAGTTAATAGCGGAACCGGAAAGTTATATCTGTCAATGGTGACGTTCTGTCCAATTCGTCGATGTTGTGTGTCCATTCGTGTTGACAGCATATACTTCGTCTTGCCCTCATTTACTGCTTAGCCCATTTTTGCCGCTTCCTTCTCTATACTAGCAAACGTGGCTATGACATCACGTTGTGTCCTACCAATGATGTCAATATCGTCGGCGTATGCTAGTAGTTGTACAGATTTTTGGAAAATTGTGCCTCTGGTGTTGGCTCGTGAGTTTTGCACAATCCTCTCAAGAATCAGATTGAAGAAGTCACATGACAGCGCATCGCCTTGCCTAAATCCTTTTTTGGTATCGAATGTGTCAGGGAGGTCGTTTCCGACCCTGATGGAGCAGCGAGAATTGTCCATCGTCATACTACACAAACGGACGAGTTTGGGCGGTATACCAAAACTAGACATGGCTCTGTATAGTTCGTCTATATAAATGCTGTCGTATGCGGCTTTGAAATCGATGAATAGGTTGTGGGTATCGATTTGGACTTCTTGGTTTTTTTCCAGGATCTGCCGAAGTGTGAAGATTTAATCGGTTGTGGACTTTCCTGGCCTAAAACCACACTGATAAGGGCCGATCAAGTTGTTGGTAAACGGTTTCAGGCGTTCACATATTACGGCAGATAGAATTTTGTATGCGATGTTGAGGATACTTATGCCTCTGTTGTTGGCGCAGTTAAGAGGGTCTCCTTTTTTTTTTAGACAAAAGGCTCTTAAAAGTTTTTTATAACTCAACTCAAAATAAGAAAATGTATATATTAAATATAAAAATTTAAAAAAATTGAATCATAATTGAAAAATAAATGATCCTTTTTATAAACTCAAATAACCTTTCGAACGATTCTAAAAATTAAAAATTGGCCCATAAACTAGAAAAAGTGTTGTTCATTTATTTCTTACTAATGTTTTATGATCATTTACATCAATTTCTTTTTGCAATGCGATTAAGCAAACGCTTTTTTTTTAGCTTTTTTACTTTTTTACTTAGTTTTCCGCAGTGAAACAGTGGCGTATCTGTTGTTTTGGAACATATACGTGAAGTCGGCTACTAGCAGTCCATATATAATAAGTCAATAGGTACCAAACTCAGAAATTTATAAAACTGTTTTCAGCGCCCCTGATGATGTGTACTAAAGGGTGTTTTTTTAGAGGTTGGTTTTTCGAATAGAGATAAAACTGTGATGTTGTGATCAAATCGGGCAACTCTAATGTCATTTATGTTCAGTTTGGTTTCCATTTCATCAAATCTTGCAAATTTATTTCAAAAACAATGGTTCAGTTTCGAAAATAATGGTTCATTACCTTAAGCTCCGTCCAATTTATGGTCGACATAATAGTCCATCAGAGCGACATAATAGTCCATCAGAGCGATTAATTCGGTTAACTAAAATCGTTTACGCACTAAGCTTACTCTATGTGATAATACGCATCCGCAGAGACATCGAACAGTGCGCACCGAAGAAACAATTGCCGCTGTAGAGCAAAGTGTTGAAGAGGACCCGAATGAATTGATTCGCCACCGTACACAGCAATTGGATCTTCGTCCCTCAACTTTATTGAAGATTTTGCACAAATATCTTGGCTTACAACCTTACAAGATCCAGCTTGTGCAAACATTTAAGCCGCGAGATCATGCAATGCATCACGATTTTGGTGTATGGGCCGGAAATGATATTGATTTCGATGTTGATTTTCATCGCAAAATTTTGTTCATTGATGAGGTTAATTTTCGGTTAATGGCTACGTCAACAAGCGAAATTGCCGCATTTCGAGTGAAGAGAATCCACATCAGACCCTTGAGACGCCATTGCATCCACAAAAACTGACTGTGGAGCTGGTGGACTATGGGCTGGTTGAGTCATTGGGCCATACTTCTTCCTAAATGATGCTGGAGAGTAAGTTACCTTAAATGGAGACCGGTAAAGAGCCATGATAACCAACTATTTTGTTCCCGAATTGGATGGCATGAATGTGGATGAGATTTGGTTCCAACAAGACGTTGCTACATGCCAAACAGCGCACGTCACAATCCATTTATTGAAGGAAACATTCGATGAGCGCATAATTTCGCGAATTGGACCTGTCAATAGGCCACCAAGATCGTGGTATTTGACACCAATGGATTATTTTCTTTGAGGATATGTCGCTCGTCTACGCACAAGAAAACAGAAACGTTGGAGGACTTGGAGGCCAACATTCGTGGCGTTATTGCCGACATACGGCCCCAAATGCTCGATAAAGTGGTTAAAAATTGGAGCTCTAGGCTTGGCTTTATTCGAACCAGCCGCGGCTGGTTATCCTTCCAGTAAAAACAAATTAATGGACATTAAAACGATTTTCTTCTATTTTATTTCACTTAAAGGTTTAATACCTCTTTAAAAAAAAACCCATTATACATCTCAACTCAAACTTACTTTGCATAAAAAGGTAAAGTAATTCCCAGTCATTTGTTGCATTTGTACTCTGAGTGAAATCTTGGTAAGGAAATCTTGCGAAAACTATTGGCTAGTTGGTGTTAATACGAAGCATATGGATTTTAAAGTAAGTTTATTCAAACATATGTCAATTCATAGTTTAAACTTCCGCTGAAAATAACTTTTTGTTTTGTTCACTTCTTCGTTTGTCTAAACTGACACTAGTCTTATAATATATGATCAAGTCTAACCTCAAGAATGGTTGTTCTATGACAGTGGTGATTTAAAAGAATTTTCTTATTATTGCCCTCATGTTTTGTGTTTTAGTTGTAAAAACTGAATTCGTACCAATGAAGCTTTTTGCGTGTGGGAGATTGAACGTGTAAAGAGCCACTAAGTCTTGATAGATTCAAAAAAATGTAAATGAAAAACACCTTATGTTTTATGTTTCTTATCTCAGGGACATTAGCGGTTGTTTTTCTATTCAATTTTTTTTCCTTTGGAGCACGATCAATGCGTGCTCATGAGCTCAGTATTAATTCATCCTGACATCGAGTCAGGATAATTCAACATTTGAAAAGAACACATAAAACGCTTTAGGATGTTAAACTGCATTTCTTCACCTGAAGTAAACCCATTAATACATATTTTATGTACATAAATAATCCTTTTTGTGATATTCTAATTTTGTATATTTTGGTAGTTTCAATATAGATACATCTTTGTGTTTAAGTGTGAGCGTTCTCAGCGAACTCTGAAGAGAACATGCTCTATTAGTCTTAGCCCATATTAGCTGAAAGCTGACTAACTTTTAACATTTGCGTATGCTAGTTATGGAAAAAATAGTTATGTTAATCAGTGAATAATTAATACGTTGTTATTAACAAGGTAAACGTTATAAGCATTAAGCTAAAACTAAAAAAAGCATTGTTCGCGTCTACTATGATCTTGCTATCAAAAATAAATATATAGATATGATTTGTTGCAATTAATTAAGACTTAATAAGCATTATTAGAGGAGCGAGTAAAATTTATTAAAAAATACATATAAAAACTCATTAAAAAACATATTAAAACAATTATGAGTTCTATCAGCCAACTATATTGGTGAATTCGATCCCTGAATTTGGGATCTATCTATTGGTCTTTATTTATTTTACAAAAATTCGTAAATGTCATTCTCAAGTCAACATTTAGTGCAGTGAATAGTGCTTTGTGTTTTTCTTTTTTTTTATTATAAACTAAATTATATATGAATGTAACTAAAAAAAGTTAATAAAAGATTTTTTAACCAAAAAACATTGGTAATACTTGTTTTTTTCTCTGTCATACATAAATATTTTGTTTGTTGACTATACATATATCACAACTTTCTATGTATGTATATTGTTTCCACTTAGTAAACCATTGGAAATAAGATTCGTTAATCTGGCCACTCTGGATTGGTCTGGTAATGGATTTCTACGGAGGACCATAGGATGAATCTTCACCCTCTACTACTGATTGATTGTCCCTCTTCGAAAACATAAAATTAGCTTCTAACAAAAACATATTTTTGAAACGTGTGACACTTTCTCTCTTCTTGGTAATTATGCACAATTCTTCTCCATTTTCGAACTACTACACAAAGTTTTAAAAAATAATATTTAAAAAAAACAGCATTTTTCTAATGCAAATACGAGTATTGTTCTTTTTTATGTTTTATTTTATTTTTTTTTCATTTTTAGTTAATACTACTAGATACCTCTCTATATCCAATTTGTGGATCGACTCTTACTGATCAGAAACAAATTTATTATGTTTTCCATTATTGTAGTGAAGCAGCAGTATCCAGTTTCCCTTATTGTCCAGAATCTAGTTTAAATTTTTCAACATCAGCCACAGCATACAGTGAGGATGATGCAGAATATGCAACAGGAAGACGTAATAAAACATCGAGGGTAAATATTCAATTTTATAGACCACAAAAAACCCTTTTGAGTGAACAGACAAAAGACACATAAAAGCGGATAATTGATTTAATTTCCTGCTATTATCTAATATCAAATAAATGACAAATAGAAACAACCGAAATGCATTTTAGATAAAAAATAAAATAAAAATCTAAATTTTACAGCATAACCAATGGCTTAGTGTTTGGAATTAGTTTAAAGTGAATTCGAAATGTGTATGTGGCATCACTCATCTACTAGTAACTTATATTACTGATGCTTTGTATCGCTTCAGACTATGCGCTTTACCAATAACGATTTTAACTCTCAAGAACATACAATTTACCGCAATGGCGATATTGATAAAACATTCTATTATCCATCGTTAGATAGTGGACTCCAAAAATTAGAAAATTAGGTTATTAGTGAAGCTCTCAGTATCTGTATTACTACCGTTTTTTTTTCTCCTATATTGATTTTGATTACTAATTTTTTTTTTAATATTTTTATTTTCCTTCTTTAGCAAGATCCGTTGTCACACAGAATTATTGAGAAGAGACGTCGAGATAGGATGAACTCATGTCTGGCGGACTTGTCGCGACTCATTCCACCACAATATCAGCGTAAAGGACGTGGTCGAATAGAAAAGACGGAAATAATAGAAATGGCCATTCGTCACTTGCAACATTTGCAGAGTGAATGTATACAAAAGGAAAGCGAGTATCGATTAGGGTACAAGGACTGTATGAAGGAAGCAGCCAAATTTCTCTGCGATAATCAAATGCAGGACTTTTGCTATCGTATGGTAGCTCGCCTGCAAGAACACTGTGACGAGGTTCTTCTGAAAAGTACGTATTTTTTACTTTTACTAGTTTTGTGCTCTCATACCCTTATCCATTAGATTTTGCGTTAACACATCTGATTGGTTGTATAGTTACACAGTGCATAAGTGTTTATGTAGGCTTTATTCAGGGTCGAACAAATTCGTATTCATAAAATATTTCCCCATCTGTTTATAATTTGAATGATGTTTATTTTATTGTTCAATGTGTTCATGTTTTGTGATAAATAAGTGTTTGTAATTGTTTGAATGGCATAGTTACAACCCTTGTTTGATTCCATTTACTGTATGAATGATATCTAATTGTGTATTGTGTGATAATAAAATGTATGATGTGTGTATAAAGATAATTTTTAATGTGTACTTCAATGTTGTATTACATTCAAAATCAACAACTTTAAACTATAGCATTATCTCTGACATAAGCCAACCGAACTCGTTGGCTGTTGAATAAAGACTGACTAAAAAACTAACTGACTGTGATATCGATTAGACCAAAAAATATAACGTTAGAGAGTAAGATGCAAGTGTGGTGAATTTGTCTAATATTTGAATTCAGTAAGAAAGAAAGAGTTTATTCTAATCACTATGAAAAGCAATACAAACAGATTAGGATGCGTTTGAAAACGAATTATAAATTGATGAAGTACAGTGATGATGTTTGATAAGATCATTTTCCAACGTCCAGCCCCCCATGAAAGCCTACGGACATTCAGATATAGGCAATTCGGCAACCCTAATTGTTGATCGAATGTATTCCCCATGCTGTGTTCGAACAGTGACAACTCTGCACTTGCCATCGCTTCCGGGGTTAGTTCTTACGATTCGTCCGATTATCCATTTAGAGGGTGGCAATTTGGTTTCTTAAGTAGGACATTGGACATCACAGTACTTCGCACATGAATGCAACGAACTACAGACACGTAACAGCACTGGCGACTGAGGCCATCGGCTGGGACAGATCAAGACATTAATACAACAGAGAGAGACAGATAGATACAAAGAAGGAAAGACATATAACATACACCTACGTGGCACAGAGGAGGAAACATAGATTAATATTGTCTCATATTATCGCACAGGTGGCCTCAGATAAGCTGGCGATTTTCGTAGAAAACAAATGCTGCCAAAGCTGGGGCTTGAACCCGCAACGTTTGGCTTAGCAGTCAATTACGAATTCCTCTGAGCCATGGCCACCTGTTTTCTTAAGTAAAACTATGTCTCCAATGGCCAAGTAAGATACTAGTGTTTGTTACGTATCGTTTCTGCAACGAAATGAGATATTCATTGCGCCAGCGCTGCCAGAATTCTTGAAGCATTGCCTGCAAAAGAGACCAGTTATTACTTATGGACAAAACAGAGCGAGAAAGCGCAATTTTGTATCAATTTTGTTCCAGCGTATGTTGTCCTTAGATCGGTGATCGATGATGATATTGTTGTGATGTTGGCTGCAAGGATGTCGGAAGAGCTCGTTAAGCAATCGAAATCGGAAGTTAGTTCCGTTTGCGCTTATGATTTCGCATGGTTTACCGCACAAAGCGATCTAGAGCCAGTAAAAAGTCTTCGGATAATAAATCCCCTACCAATTCAAGGTGTATAGCTTTGCTCACAAATCAAACGAATAATGTAGAAAGAAATCCAAAATTACGAAGGAATACATAGCCTTCGTAATTTTGGATTTCTGCCACGGTTCGATCGTAACAGAATTGGGTCCAGCATAGTCGCAGCCCATTTTGCTGAATTGCCGCGAATACCGTACCCTTTATGAGGGAAGAGGGTAGACGTAACAACAACCTTTCGCGCGAGGTTTCTACTTCCCAGTATGCAGTAATTTTATTTCAACAATGCATAAAATAATGCGTGGCTCCAGGATGCAAATGTGTTTTATGTGTATATTCTGCAATTAGTTTAGCAATTTTCTTTGGGATTTACGCAATAGTAAAGAGTGTTTTTCCGAATAAGATAACTCCGAGAGTTCCAACCGACCGCCGACGCAAAGAACACCGTAAGGGGCGATAAAAGATTCAGTTATAAAAGTCTACTCTTTCATGGTCACTGCCGTTTTCTTTTCACAGTACCGATTTCGATTTGAGAACTCTTGCTATTACACGCACTGATTTGAGCCAATTCGAAAATTTGTGTATGATACTTTCAAATAGATTACGATTTTCTGTGTTGGCAGCGAATACCTGGGCATTAATAGTAGAACTCTTTCTTTCCTCTAGACGAGTTGAGTCGATTTGCTCCACGATATAGTTCGACAATGACCCTTGCTCTTTGTCCTGGCTTATCCACCTTGGTCCTTTCCACCATATATCCGATATATGTTACACAACCCTTGATTGCTTCTGCTTCCTTTTACTGTGTGAATGATGTGTAATTTTGTATTGTATGATTTAATCCTTATGCCCGAAACAAATGTGCAGTGGTTCTGGATGCAGCGCAAAGAATTTTTCTTTGACATACATGCAGTGCAGTGGCTCCTGTCATAACATTCATGTGGTGTTTGGTGATATTTATTTAATTTCTTTGGATATGTCTTTACTTTGTATTTTTAATTGTTAGCGTCTTGTGTTTCGCTAAGGGGCAGTATTTTCGTCCAAAGTAAAATTGTTGGTTGAGTTGAGAAAAAGTCAAATATTTTGTTTAAATATTCTCCAGCCACAGCCACAGAGAGAGGGAAAAATATTTGTAGGATTATATCAGATTAGGAGTATATGAAAAAGGACTGAGTACATAGTACATACTCATTTTAGATCTATGTAGATTCGGGAAAATTGAAGGTCTATTTTTCACTATTCGTGAAATATGATCAAGAACTAATATTCAAAATTTCACAGTATCCTAATCCAGGTATCTAAGATCCAATGTGAAAATTATTCGTTACCAATTATCCGTTCGTTTAATTTTTGATAATGGAAAAGCTTTGAGTCTTTTCGCGTAAAAGTTTAATAGTCATTGTGGAGTGCACATTCTATCGTCACTATGTATCAAACAAAAACCTACCAAATGCTTCTGCAGAATCGATAACGTTATACTCGACTTCGAGACGAATCACTTTTCACGTTCGACGGATGTGCTGCAAATTTAGATTGTCTTATCCGAACCTTGTGTATTTTAGAAATGCCTTGGAAACTGGATTCATTCCACGGAGACATTCTATCTTTAGGATATTTATGAAAACATAGCATGCTGTAAGAAAAGCGACAAATGAACAATTCTCTTTGAGCCTTTTTTTAGTCAGCGGATAGGTTTAAAAATCGGACATTCCTGAAAGATATCAAAATAACACTAATGGGCTAAGCAGAATGAAATACTGTTGGCTAGACTAGACAGAAACCATCACTCAGATTAAGTTAGACTAAGCCCTGTGATTGATATGGTGGGTAAAAGGGTCTTGGAACTACCTAGTATCGGAAAAATTGGAAAAACTGCAATCACATATCAGTGTCTGTAATCACATATCTATACATATATGTAAGTTTTTTTTTATTGATTATAGGTTTTACTTCACATTTTCCTATACACTAAAAAAGATTAAATATTGAACAAGGAAGTGCAAAAGTTATCACCCTATCGAAATATGCTATAATATTTCTAGATGTTGGCAATGTCAATAATTGTCAATTCTACTTTGAAATCTGTGTAAGAATATTTAACAAGACAAATTTTTTCACGTTTATTGCTAATCTTAAAAGTTATTTACTCATATGTGTATATTTAAAATATGTATCAGCCGTTAAGTTTATATATCGTTATAGTTTTAATTGAATAAAGCAGCATTTAAAAAATACATTTTCTGGCCTTGTGACACTATAATTTTGTCACACTTTTAGATTTAAGTAACGCTCGTAGCAAAAGGGCTTAAGAGTCAAAGTGTAATATTGAACTGAGTATGTTTTTGAGAGCTAAGTGTTTCTTCAACCTTGTTACATAAATATTGCACTTCTGCATTTTTACAAGACGAAATACAACTTAGTGTGAAGACCCCAAATCAAATCGTTATAAATTCAATTTTCATACACGTTGACAACTGCTTTTCATATATTTGAAATTAAACAAATCTATTTTACAATGAGAACATCTATTTTACAATGACAGGTTCTACGTAAAAGAAGCTTCTGAAAGAAATCATGAAATTTAAGAGTATCAAATAATATAAATATTGGTGCAAGGATAGAACCTGAATGGAAAAATACGTCATTAGTAAGACATTTAACAATATTAAATAAAGTGTCATGTTATTTACCTGTGTACTCAACATAAAACAAAAGTGCCTTTCAATATCTATATCATTTCTGTAAGATAAAGCATTTGTTCTGACTATAAACTAAAACATATCTTAAATCACCATGAATTAAGAAATTTATATCAAGCGAGTGGTGGTTGGAATACTCGGTCACACGCAACTTTCTCTTTCACAGCAAGTTGGGCGTTAGATCAAATCCCAAGCATGTTGATTATTGATGCTTAAACTGATATCTATAAATAATGTCGAAATGTGATTATACGAATGTTTTTTCCGGAATTCGAAGGAATCGGTGTCTTTGTGAATAATATTGATATTCCGTTATTGAGGTTGTGTATAATTTATAAGGAAGGTACCCTTAATAACGTGACTAAAAGCAAAAATGTCCTAGAATTATGACCAAAACAAACTTGGATACGAAGTTCGAAGAAAATTGGTCAAGCCTTTTAGGCTGGGGAGACCATTATGGACCGACGAACCGACGGACGGAATTCCAAAAATTATAGATGTGCATTTGCAATGAGCGAAAATCTTACGTTTTAGGCTACCCAACTTATATAAAAAATTAGTTAGGAACCAACAAATAATTTTTTTTACTCTATCTTAACATTTAAGTTCGTAAAAATAATCTTTAAAACTTTTATAAGCAAGTGAAGGGATCCTTTTTGATTATGTTTTTGTTTAAATTTTCTTTTCAGCTCATACTAATTAACCAAAGCATATTTGCATTAAGGTTGCGTTTATCGTCATAAATATTCATAATTTGATGTATTTTGTGATCAGACAAAATTATCAACCAAAATGCTGTATAGATAAAAAATGTATAAAAATGCCTTTAATACCATCTTAAAATATCCCTCTAAACGTGTGCCATTTACAGCAACGATTTTCATATGTAATCCCGATTTTAAAGTTCAAATCTATAATATGCTATATGACAAAAGCCTTAGCGAGGGTGTGGCAAGGGGGTACAGGCCTGGGCCTGTAGGGGCGTCAATTCGGAGTGGTTAAAATATACACAATTTGCCAGCATTAGCCCAACTTCATAGTAAGTAAGTAATTAATAACAACAAAATTCATTGAACGCTGCTCCCTGCTATGTATACAACTGCATTTTATGTGAAATGAGAACCCTGGGTTCTTATTTCGTTAATTTTTAAATGGTTATCGTTGACCATAGTGTAGAAGACTTGGTAGGTACGTAGAGTGTATTTTGTATATTGTGCACATGTATATAAATCACCTTCACTACCTTCACTTCCGTCAATGATTATAATTTTGAAAGAAGCGAAAGTACCTAGCAAGTCTCCTACGTCAACGATTATCATTTCAAAAGTTACGGAATGAGTACCCAGGGTTATTATTTTTTGATAATACTAGGGATAGCGGTTATTGGATTTTGCTGTTTAGCAATACGGGGACTGCTGACTACTTACTGTGACTAACTGTGAAGCAGAATTATTGCGGGTTAATTTTATATATTTTAACCGCTCCTAATTGCCGCTCTATTTAGTTGAATTTACGATAATAGATCGTTTAACAATCGAACAACGCGTTAAAATTACCAAAACTTACTACTTACTACTACTTACTTACTTACTTCTCGCATTACGCGATGATTATGGTCGTCAAAATCGACAGACTACGCCAGCAATCGGTAAAACTATGAATAAATTTAAAAAAGGTACATGTACGCTCAGTCGAAAATATTTTGCATTTGGATTTGCATCTCCATCCTTATAAAGTTCAAATTACGCAACAATTCATGCCTGTTGCGGACCATTCAGAACGCCATAGATACACTTCTTGGGTGTTGGAACAACACCGACTTATCGAACAACATTTGCTTTGACGATGAGGCAAATTTCTCTCTCGGTGGGTATGTAAACAAACAAAATTATCGCATATGGGGCTCAGCAAAACCACAAGTGATCGAAAAGGTGCCATTGCATTCAGACCAGTGACTGTTTGGTCGAAAAATGTCACTGGTCCGTATTTCTTCGAAAATACCAATGGGAAGACGGTTAGAATCAATTTGTAACGATGTGGTCAAATGATAACCGATTTTTATGGCCTGTCATTGAAGATCATGACTTGAGCAGTACGTAGTTCCAACAAGACGGGGCAACCGGCCACTACCATTTATGGCTTTATTGTGTGAGAAGGTTCCTGGTCGCGTAACTTCACTTTTAAGCGAGGTCAATAGGCTACTAAGATCATTTGATTTGACCCAGCCAGTTTTTTGTCTGTGGATCTGCGCAAATGACCGTGCTTACGCAAATAATCCCCGAAATCTAGACGCAACCGAAAAAATGACTTAACTTATATCAGATATACCATAAAAGAGTCGCTGCTGCTAATTTTCCCGAGGCGGCCATTTCAATGATATTGTTTTTCACACTCAATAGCAAATTCCAAACTTTTTAATGAAACTAGCAACTTCGCCCATGTACAATTTTAATGATGAAACACGTAATTTCGGTCAATTAGACCTCAAATGATCAGCTCCTGTAAGAAATAAAACAATTTTGAATATATGTATATATCTTTAGCATTTCTGATGAAATGCAAATCATAACAGTGAAAACCACATTCATATCCGTTCAGCAGTTCAAACCAAAATCTCGAAACACAAAATCCCGAAACACAAAATCCCGATATATCGCAGTGTTTTTATGTAGCTTTGCTTTCGAGATGAAATGAATTGCATCCTTTATTTGTAGGTATAACTGTTTTAAACCGTAGATAACGTGTTTATTTTTAGTGTGTAAACGTTACTAGGGTCGGCATAAATTGGGCCTGCCTTGGCGGCCCCAACCCACGCTACGCCACTGAATAGTAATATCTACTCAACATATAAAAAACTTCGGTAATTTTATCAAAATTTCTAATCAAAAGAAAAATTTATATTTTGAGGATGTTTTGTAGATCTTAGATCTTGTTGAAGATCTTAAGTAGATATGTTAGTTTATAGTATTCAGTGCACATAAATGCAAAACTAATATCCTTATGTGATTCTTAAATGTTTCTTAGTAAAATAAAAATAAATAAAGCAAACTCCGCCATACCTTGCTTCAAATAACTATGTATGTTTTTTTTTTTTTTTCAGATGATTGCTTTAAAACACGTTGCCATCCAGATAATATAAGTGCGTCCAGTGGTAGTCCGCACAATGTTTATCATACCGCCGCACCACTATCACAATTGCGTGACATTCTTGAACTCGATGTGGATCACAGCAACAGCAACGACCACAACGATGTCAAAGATCTGAGTTTTCGAAATTCTCAACCCCACCAAGCGCCGGTGATAACCTCAACAGCACCATCTTCTCTACACCACGATTCCAGCAATCATGATTTCGATTCATCGCGAGGTCCACACATACATCATGAAACCGCGAATATGCATTCACCGCCACCCCATCCGCATAATTCCGTCGATAGCTTGCTGTTACAAGCGGCGCGAATGCGAAACTTCTCCGAATCATCCCACGATATAGAGCACAACAACAACTACAAGTACAAAAATCACATAAAGGAGCGCTTCAATCAGGATCACCTGCACGATGAAACATCTAGCGAACACTGTCCAGCTCCCCCAACGTTACAAAGTGATCACTCTATATCGGAGCACTCAAAGGATGATCTCGAGATTGCCACTTCAATGGCAAAGAAACGCAAACTCGATAATAGTAGCGTTCAATCAGCTGTAACGGCTGCTGTCGCATCATCTGGTGTACCGAAGGCACTGTCTTTCAGCGATATAAAATCTGAACTTAGCAGTAACAGTACAACACCTGCAATAGCAGCAAAACTCTCAACAAATCCCTCCACTACCACCACCACCGGTAGGCATTTTGCCGTTCCGATATTTGCTCTGCACGGCCAAGGCACCTACTACGTTCCATTGAACATCGACTATAACAGCCTTGCACCATATCTGAATGGGATCGATTTGCTCGACAAGAATTACACAACAATGCCCGTCCTTCATCCAATAAATATAAATGTGAATTTCTCACCTATAGCGCTGGCAAAGCAGCAATCTAGCAAAGCCAAAATTGAAGCCATTTCAAATGGATGGTAAACAAACTACCTCAGGTTTTTATTTAGCAAAAATATTCGTTAGATAAATTAGAGAACTGATAAAAATGTGAAATTTAAGACGAAAGATTTTATTTTTACTATGACCTCGTTTTCTAGGGATAAGGTTAACTATCATCATCCCAATTCATATTAAAAATTGTATTTCAATCATAATGGGGACATCATTTCTGTTATATTTTTTTCTTTGTCTATTTTTTCGTGTAATCTTTAGAAAATTATGCTTTGATTTTATAAGTAATACTGCTTGAAATTATTTTTGAGGTTTAGAAAAAAAGGTTCTTCACATGGATTACACTGGTGCCGTGCCATAAGATCAAATCCTACAATTTGGCATTAACACTTTTATTTTGTTTTTATTTGATATCTACTCTTACTTATCTTTCACTTTTCGGCTTTATGTCGCTACATCAAAATGTAATGAAGCAATTTCTTGTAATTTAGCTTTATATCAGCTCTGCATAAACTATCGTATTGTTGCACATTGATTGAATACCGGTAATACAGTTTTCTTGCCAAACCCAAAAAAAGATTTTAAGCCAAAAAGTTTTCAAAAACTATTTGACCGTTTTAAGCAGAATTTCGACCATTTTTCATTTAACGTTTTTAAAAAAAGGGAGTTTTTAAGGTGGGAGTGGATTATTTTTTTTTAAACGTTAAACTTAATAGTTGTACAGTTCATACACATCAGGGTCGCAAAAATTCTTATTCATAAAACATTTCTTCATCTATATTTGTCACGCAAGGTTTGTGTCAATAATGAAATAATGTATACAACTTCAAAAAAATCATCTTTGATTTCTAGACGAATTTTTGCCACTTAAAATCGTGGTATCCCTGAAGCTCAGCCGTTAGAAAATACTACAAAATACTAAAAACACGCTGATACAAGCGATACCCAATCATCACACGCGTTAAGGTTATGTGCCTCTATTCAACGTTTTGTATAAGTTTTATGAATAAGGTTTTTGCGTTTATAACCATTTTAAGGAGTATATAAACACTCCGTGTCTTGTTAAAGCGGAAATGAGGGCCTAGTTACGAAATTCAATAGTTCTGTTCCTGTACTTATGCCCCCTTATTCAATAAAATTCACTCAAACACATTTGAACGGTTGTATAGTTACCCTTTCTTCAGGGTCGCACAAACTCTTCATGAAACATTGCCCATTATAATAGTTATGCATACACCCTCTTATTCATTAGAATTCGCTAAAACACATCTGAAAGGTTATGTAGTTATACAGAGCATAATTTTTATTCAGTCTTTATTCAGGATCGCACAAATTCTTATTCATAAAATGTTTTCCCACCCATAACAGATTTACAGGGTTTGCGTGGAATAAATTACCAAAATAGGAAAATATATTACAGTTATCCATTGTACAGAGTTGCAAAGCTCAAAACAACGTAAAAACAAAGTTGTTTTCAATTGAATTTTGGTAACCCTGATGTTCAGCCTTCTGTGATAAACTGAAATAAACAAAATTAAAATACCCCTATACAGGCAGTATTTTACCATCAGACGTTTAGGATATGCAGCTTCTATTTAACGTTGTATAAGTTTTATGAATGAGGTTTTTGCATTTAGATGCAATTTAACTTTATACACTCCTTAAAATGAGTTTATGAATAAGGCTGACAAGGTTTGTGTCAAATAAAGTAATAAAAAGAACGAAATCTGTTACAATTAGCTGTTCCATATCCTAGTTGCGAAACTCATGGCGACCACTTTGTTTTCTACACTTTTATATCATTTTGGTAATTTAATGTTGACTAAATAACATCGTTTACAACGTTGTATAAGCTTTATGAATAAGGCTTTTGCGTTAAGAGGTATTTTAAGGAGTAATACTACGTTCTCACTGGAGTTCAAACGAGCACATTTCCAAATTCATCATAAATGTGTTCTCAATAAGTTTTCGAATTACGTTTGACAACTGGCTATAATTCTGAAATTCCTGTGATAGTTTAATGTTGACATATTTATTGTAAACGAACAAAAAAGTCCTAAGTAAATTGCAATAATAAAAAATCCCTTAAAATGTAATAAAATATAATAAATTGTGTTAAAACAATTATGCTAAAAAAAGGTTAATTATCAAATTATGTCAAATTAGATTCGTCAGGAAAAACAGAGAATATTCGGTTCCGGATTCATATGTTGTAGACCCTGACTTTAAAAAATAATACTCCGAGGCTCTGGACGAAATAATAGCCGCAGATACTGAGCAATAAATGAACAATCAATTGTTGTATAAATAGCAGACTCGAAAAAAGAAACACTTTTTGTGAGAAACTTTCCAATTTTTACATTTTTAAACTGTCACATGAATTCCAATTTGGCATTTTAGCTGTTTCATTCAGTACAAATTATTAACTCTAAATTCTCTCGAAAAGAAACAAATTTACGAATAACATGGGAACATGTCAGTACATTAAAGTTATTGGATTCAATTTTATAAAACAAATGAAATGAATCAGAAATATGCTAAAAAAAATAACTTCAGGACTGAACCTGTAGCGGAAACTCGTTTTCCATTAAGCTTCTGTTCGTTGTCAAATCTGACAGAGAATTCTATCATTTCAATGGTGGGCTTTTGAAAAAGCTTTGAAATATTGTCAAAAAGACTAAAGACAATAATTATTCCGTCACTACAATGTTTTGGCTATCAATTCTAATAAGATTATTTTTACGAACTCAAATTTTAAAAACAATAAAAGTGAATAAAATAAAGAATAATTTGGACTACTTTTGCATTCAAAATTATGTAGTATATTTTCGAATTTCATGGTGTGGCGATAATTTCTTTTTTAACTGCGTTTTTCAATGGTAAAAAATCTTTTTTCTGATTTAGATCTGTCTAAAGACCCATTTTGACAGTTGTCAAAAATGTTATTTTTATCTCAGATCAATTTAGCAGAACTGGGTTTTTCGGCAGACTTACCCTTTCTTGCACTAACACTGGGTGCGTCCCGGATTTCAGTTTTACCAAGTTAACTTTGGCGGTGTACTGCTCTCATTGGTCAATCGACCATTTTAGTCACGTGACATTTAAGGGGAAATAACCGACGATACGAGTTAAAAATTTACACTCACGGGTATGAGTAAAACAACTGATTTGTCTTCGACCTGTCATAAAGTTGTTTTTTATTTCAGTAAAATTACCCGACAGGTTTATTTTAGTTATTTTTTATTTTCTGATAAAGAATAATTATTCTGAACAGATAAAAGTAAATAGAAATCTATAAACATATATGGAAAAAATAAATTACAAAATAAGGTTTGGAATAGTTTTATATTTACATTTTAACTCGGTAAGATGGTGCGTTACACGTTTGTTAACTGAAATGCGGAACACTGCCACTTATACAAATTGAAGCTGTCAGTTTGAGTAGAGCGATTTTCGTTCTGATATAATACTATTTTGGTTGTGAAAAATTATTATTAACCATTAAAACTGTAGCAGTTCGATGTGAAATATAAGTTAAATCAAAAACAAACAACCTGTTTGACTTGAAACTTGAAAGCTACACCGACAGTAACTTCACAGACACGAAACACAAAACAAAATAAATATGAATCCTTACCGTGTTCCATTGGTAGCAAAAAAGATCAAATTTCGGAAAAACGTCATTTAAGACAAATTCACGCGTTTAGGAACCAACTGACAGGTTACCGAGTTTTACCAACAGAAATTACTGCAGGAAGTTATTTTTCTGACTCTTTATGAAGATGTATTTTTTTACTCTTTCTCTCTCTCTTTTACTATCTTTTAAGTACGGGAAGGGGAACAAGTAAAATATAAGTTCGTTTTTTGTCAGCTGCGAAAATTCTGCGCAAAGAAATTAGCGAAAAAACCTTTAGAAGATCCATGCTTGTTCATATTTACCTGACTTTTAATTAAACGTTTAAGTACCTATATGGATTTTTTGCCACTTGTACCAACCTATTTCTTTAACTATCCGATGATTTGCCGCCTGAAGTTAACCAGCGAATGCCTGCATAATTTAATAACTAATTTGACGAAATACAAAATTCATGTCACCATGATTAATTTTTTGTTTATATTTTGATACGGATAGACTGAACTGCGGCGATTTATTGGATTCAGTTGAAATAACAATCACAGAAAATAAGAAATATTAAAAAAAAACATTTCACCTCACCATAGTATGTATTATTAAAATTACTCAAGCACAAATTAATGACAATAGTAATAAACTTGTAAAACACCACACCTTAAGTTCACGTTTCAGTTGTAAACCAAACAAAAAATATAAATAACAAATAATATTCAAGCAGTATTAAAAAATTTCAAAACAAATTCCATTAGAATATCAAGATTTGTATCTATTATTGTATTTTGTTTTATCTAAACTATTTTCGGATTTTTATGTTTTTATTAATCACTAACAAAACTATTCAAATAAATAAAGAATCATTTAATACAAATTTTTATATATAAATAAAGCCATACGCACTGCTGAAAGTTCCCTGATTAAATTGTACATTTTATTTATAATATTTAATGAATCATAATCACCACGTTTTGCAATTGATTCCTAGTCAAAATAAATATTTCTTACAAATCTACAGAATTATAATACTAAAGGTATATAGATAAATAAATATTACTTATTTTTTTATAATATCTTACGTTATGTTGTGAAATAAAATGACAATTGTATTTTAATTATAAAATAATATTAATATATTTTTGTTATACTCTTAATTAGGAATTATTATTCGTTGGTTTTTTTTATAAAAGAATACATGTATAAATAAACTTTTAGAGTCATATGTGTAAAATATAAAGAGATAAAAACAAATTAAGAAGTATGAAGTGTAAGATGAATGTAAAGATAAGAGTGTTGATATATATATATACCGTATACAAATAGTGGACTATTTTTCTATGCATGTAGTTATTAGAATTTTACATTTGATAAATATAACGTATGTTATTATTATTTAATATATAAAACAAACAAAACAAATACCTTATCTACCTATATGTTCTTCTATGAGTCTAAAAGTAAACGAGAGACGAAAATGAAGTAGTTATGTATTGTTAACAAAAAGTATATAAGTAATTGTTTTATTGTTGATATTGATTTAATAAAATGAAAATAAATAAATATTTATAAGCAGTTTTTTTTTGAAATTGTAATGGAGTGTTTTTATAATTTTTTTTTCAATATAATGTATATAATACATGGTGTGGTTGTTCTCATCAGCAGCAAAGATAATGACAAAGCCACATACAAGAAAAATTGTTCTATGGCGGGATGTACTGGCACAGCCCGCCATATATGTGTGCACGTGCACACCAACCGCCGTACCATGATGCTGGTGAGCAAAAGTATCTATTTTTTTGTTCTCAATGCGTCATCTGTATGGCTTTATAATCTTTGTCAGTAGTAAGGCTGAATTCTAAAATGAATTCTTTTTTGATTTAATAAAATGAAAATAAACCAAAAGCTACTATAAGTAGCACACGTTTTATAATCTTGACATCCATGGCGCCTCCAGGTCAACTAGCGGCCCATTGATCCCATTGCGATAAACAAGAGGCACGCATCTAGTATTTCGGATGTCCGAACATTCCGATGGGCTAATATCGACTCAGACCTCTATTTTGTTGCAGCCCAGGTAAGAATGCGGATATCCACCAAGCCACACAAACCAGAAATAAAATTGTCGAAAGACTACAATGGCAACACTTTCGCCTAACACCATACAAACACCAGCATCGGATGTCGACAAACAATGCCAAAAACGAATGTACTAGATTTCTCTTAGATTTACTAGATTTCTACCAGGCTTAAGAGGGAATTTCTTCGAAACATCTTCGGTCTCGTTTGCGTTGACGGGCTATGGAGACGAAGATTCAACCACCACTATACCACCTGTATAGCGACATGCAACGTTTAAAATAGCTATTTCTAGGCCTGGAAAAAACCCAAGAAGTCCAAATCGATACCCACCACCTATTCATCGATTTCAAAGCCGCATACGACAGCATTTATAGAGACGAATTATACAGACCCATGTTTAGTATTGGTATACCGCCCAAACTCGTCGGTTTGTGTAGGATGGCGATTGAGAATTCTCGCTGTTATATTATTAGGGTCGGAAACGACCTTACCGATACATTCGATACCAAAAAAGGATTTAGGCAAGACGATGCGCTGTATTGTTATGCCCTTACACACATACACACATAAGCTTAGTTATAATGTTATACATAATGTAATGAACTAAAGTTAGTTGAATCTCTATTGCCTTAAAGCTCGGACGTATTTCTTCTTTGCGCTTACCGTATCCTACAGCTAACAATACATGGTTAAAGGAATTGGTGCTCTACCAATTCCTTAAATGGATAAGTTAAAAAGCAAACTGGACACTATGGTTAAGCAAAATGTTATAAAAACGGTTGAAAAGCCAACTGAATGGTGTGCGCCAGTAGTCATTGTAAATAAGCCAGATGGTGATATACGCTTATGCGTGGATCTAACAAAATTAAACTCATGTGTAAAAAGAGAATGCTATCCAATACCAATACCAGAACATTCCCTTGCGCAGTTAGCAGATGCGAAATATTTTTCGAAACTGGATGCCAACTCCGGGTTTTGGCAAATTAAATTAGAACCAAAGCCAACTTCTTACAACATTCCTAACTCCTTTTGGACGTTTTTGTTTCCAGCGAGCACCTGAACACTTTCAGAGGAAAATGCAATCAATCCTACACGACTTACCTGGCGTCATTTGTCATATGGATGACATTTTGGTACATGGTGCAACGATGGAAGAACATGATGTCAAGCTGAGAAAAATATTATTGCGTTTGAAGTCGGCTGGTACTCAACAAAAACAACTGCTCTGTTGGTGTGACAAGTGTCAAATTTGTGGGTCATCAAATTAATCAAGACAGTATAAAAGTAGAAGCGGGTAAAATAGAAGCGATCCAGAAATTCCAATGTCCTTCTAATGTGGCAGAGCTCAGACGATTTCTTGAACTGGTAAACTATTTAGGTTAATTCGTTCCAAATTTATCACGACTGTTAAATCCACTAAATTAATTGTTTCGCAGCAACACAGCTTTTCAATGGGACAGTATGCAGGAGTCCACATTTGAAAAAGTTAAACAACTTTTTACGTCACATCCTACTCTTATACCGTTCAACCCAAAACACCGCACTGTCGTCTCAGCTGAAGCATCTTCATTTGGCATAGGAGCTGTTTTGCAACAAGAGGACAGCACAGGCAAGCTAAGACCAGTTGTGTACGCTTCGCGTAACCTTTCCGACAGTGAAAAACGAACCGCTCAGATAGAGAAGGAAGCGTTGGCGCTCTCTTGGGCGTGTGAACGTTTTCGCGACTATGTGTTAGGAATGGAGTTCGAAGTTGAGACCGACCACAAACTTGTTGTTGCAATATACACAACGAAAAACCTAAACGACCTTACACCTAGGTTACAGAGAATGCGAATGAGAGCAATGCAGTTTAATCTGCATTTCAAATACATACCAGGGAAACAACTTGTTGCAGCCGATGCACTTTCCCGACAACTTTTGCAGAAAAGCGACGAAACGGACATAGAGGAAGATAAAGGTGTTTATGTTGTAGGCATTCTATCAGATCTTCCTGCTACGAACTTAAAACTGAAGCAAAATAGATGCACAGGAAAGCGACGAGCAACTACAAATTGTATCCAAATACACCCAAAATGGATGGCCTTCTGAACAGTCAGAATTTCATGCTAAGGAGTTTTGGAATCATCGCTGTAGCTTCTGCATTAATGATGGGTTGCTAATGTGCGGAATACGCATCGTTATTCCAAAATGACTAAGAGAAGACACCAGAACGAATCCACATTGGACACCTTGGAATAGTGAAGTGCAGAGCCAGAGCCAAGATGCCAGTATGGTGGCCAAATTGTTCATCCGACATAGAAAAATACATTTCTAAGTGTCGCATCTGTATAAAAGATAGGATTCCTCGACACGAACCATTGATGTCATCAATAGCTCCAAAACGTCCATGGCAAATCTTAGGAACACATTTATTTTCAATTGGTACTAATCATTTTTGACTTGTTGCAGATACGTATTCGAGGTATCTAGAACTAGCACGCAAGATCAATCATCACGATGTGTAATCAACCATCTAAAATAAATATTTGCAAGACACGGAATACCAAACATTGTAAGAAGCGACAATGGACCACAATTCTTATCGGTCGAATTTCGCTATTTTAGCCGTGATTGGAATTTCAACCAAGTAACATCAAGCCCGCAAACATCAATCAGACCCATACTTAGCTCTCTTGGAATACAGAGCTACGTATTAAAACACTCTTACTGATAGCACAAACTCAACTTGTTTCGAGTGCACCAAATATCGAAAAATACCGAGAGTGGGACAGTAGCCGAAAGGATAAGCAAGCTACTTACTTTAATAGACAACGTGGTGTTTTATCGAAAGCAGACTTTAAAACTAGTGACATTGTGTGGGTACGCGACATGAAAGTGTGGGGGAATGTATTAGAGGCTGGTCCTACACCAAGATCATAGAGATCATCGTAGAGACATCAAATGGTATTCTGAGGCGAAACCCTTTCAACTTCCGTATGAATCAGATTTAGATATAAACTCATCAAAACATCCAGAAACAGAGGACGAATGCCAAACATCGAATCAAGAAGCTGAAGTAACGAATGAACGTGAAGTCGTCAGTGAAAACAATTCACAAAACATCTATGATGAAAATACTCCGTACGTTACGAGACGAGAAGTGATAGGGTTATTCGTAAGCCCAGTAGATACCAATAAATATAAAAACAATATTGTCATTCTGATATTATTAGTATTTGGAAGTATAATATTATTTGAAAACCTTAATCCTTAAAGTATTATTTACAATGTTCAATACATAGTTTTAATTGTGTGTATGTAAATTATATAGTTTAAGATATCTTTAAAAAGGGGATGTATTGTATTGTTATGCATTTACACACATGCACACATAAGCTTAGTTATAATGTTATACATAATGTAATGAATTAAAGTTAGTTGAATTTCAGTTGCCTTAAGGCTCGGACGTGTTTCTTCTTTGCGCTTACCTTATCTACAGCTAACAATACAATCCCCATTGGAACTTGAAGTCGTGGTTGACTCCTTTATCGATACCGTTCAAAAAGCAGCATGGATTAATACTCCTCAACAACGCAAAATAGACAGCTTTAGTAATATCAAGTACCCACGGGAAATAAAAGATTTGGTTAGACAAAAAAGATAAGCTCGTATATGATGGAACCAAACTCGTGCATGCTATCAAAATCGATTAAAAGCTTTAAAAACCATGCAGTAGAAACTTATCTACAAAGCCTTAACCACTGGAAATGAATCGAATTATTCACTTTGGAAAGCAATCAAAGTCAAAAAACGGCCAAAAACGCTGTGCCACCAATTAGGGTAACTCAAAACGTTTGGGCAAAACCATTTGATGGTCCAGAAAACAATAGTTTATTCGAGACTACAACCGATAGTAATCTAGTCAGATATGCAAGTATTGCCGAGCTTAAAAGGGAAATACACAAATTAAAGCCAAAAAAAGCTCCGGGTTATGACCTAATTACAGGAGAACTTCTTAAAATGTTGCCCGTAAAAGCATTAACTAAAGTCCTTTACAGTGTAAATGCAGCAATAAGATAAGAATACATACAGACAGTGGAAAGTCGCAGAAGTGATTATGGTTGTCAAACCAGGAAAATCACCGAATTAAATAAAATCTTAGAGACTTATTTCACTTCTTCCAATAATTTCAAAAGTTTTTGAAATGATATTACTAGGTCGCTTACACCCCATTATTGATCAGAAACGGCTTTTACCTGACCATCAATTTGGGCTTAGAAGTAAACATTCGACTGTGTACCAAGTTCATCGAATTACTGATTATAATTGAGAAAGCATTCGAAGAAAATAAAATGTCGCAAGCTTTTAACAAAGTTTGGCAAAGAGGCCTTCAAAGCAAGCTAAGACAAGTTCTGCCTGAAAGATTATATAAAATCCTCGTGTCGTATCTTGAGCATAGACTCTTCCGTGTGAAACTTGGAAACGAATATTCGGATTTCAAAGAAATATTGTACCTCTTATTTACACGTGATATCCCACAAACAAACGATACAATAGTTGCCACGTTTGCTGACGATACAGATACAGCTATACTAGCAGTTGGCACAACAATGGAGGAAACAAATATTTAATTACAAAACGCTCTTAACGAGGTTATTGAATGGACAAAATCCCGCGGTTAAAGATGAAACGAAAAATTTTGCACACACACATAAAAAAAGTTTATTGGGACACGTTAACACAACGGTCCTCTAAATTCTTCAAAGAACTAAGTCCTTAGATTTGGCCTGATAATAACAAACCGCGCTATAAATTACGGAAAAAGCAGGAACTCTCACAGGAAAGTTACCTGCCAAACATTCATTACTCGTGATAAAAAAAAATCCTAGATAAGTCCCATACTTAGATGCAATACAAATACAAAAAGGGTGGTGGTTTTAGTTAGGGTTAAATTGCCACACTACTTTGGGCACTTGCTCATCGTGTCTTTTGAGATTTCCACCAGCCCACGGAAAAACAAACATTTTTATTGTGTATTTTGGCCAAATTATGAAAATTGCCAAATCTCTCATGCTTGGGATTTGATCTAACGCCCAACTTGCTGTGAAAGAGAAAGTTGCGTACGACCCAGTACGAGCACCCACCACTCGTTTGGGTTTTGGTCGATAAGTTGCAAAACAGTTTACTGTAAAATACCGAATAACGTTTTACCGATAAACGATATCCCGAAACACGTATGCCCTTAATTTTTACCCTTTTCACACAGTGATGGCAACATTGACTAGGTATTTACAAATCATGTGGATTTGTTGTTCCAATTGATGAGAATCACGGAAAGCGCATTTAGGATTACACAAAGCTACGGCAACACGAATGATTTACTAATCATAATAAATTTAGAATTGTGTGCCAATGATAATTGATGAGAATCACGGAGTTTCTTACTATGTTAAAAAAAATTATGTGAAAATCGGTATTATAAAACATAAGTTTCATACTTTTCAAAATTATGTTTTTGAAGAGAGTATTGTCAATCCCGAAAAATTGAAGTAGATTGTCAATTCTCCCAAACGTGTTTCCCAAAATGTATGTTTGTGCACGAAGTTTTTCAGTAAAACGATCTACGGCCAAACGTTACACTTCCTTTGTGGTTAATTGAGCTGCTGGTTCACCCGAATCTAGTAAAGATTCAAGCAAATGTGCAAGAGATAATCAAAAAACTCGATGTCATGTTTTCATAAATGATTTTCTTTTATTACTGAATACATTAAATTAGTTTTAAGAGATATTACACTACACGAGAATTTCTTTTAATTTTTTTTTATTATTATTTTTGCTTCTTTTAGAGAAGTTTGTAAACGATTTAGATATTATGAATATGTTTTTATTAATACAATAATAAAATATATTGTTACAATTACAATGTGTGGAGAACATGTTGTTATGATGCCAAGTGGGATTTATTGACTCAAGTAATTGATGATTTTGTCATTATTTAGTAGTTAATTTTGTTTGTTTAGTATTCGAATTTATTAAAAAAAAAACATTTTAATTTCAATGTAGTATGTAAAGTAATAAAAAAATAACTTAATCTGATTATTCTATGCGCAGTGTAGTTTGTGTGAAAGTCAATTTCAAGTAAAATAACAACAACAACAAAAAATATATATCGATATACACATACTTAGTACATAGGTGTATAACCTATATTTATTTGAATATTTCCGATCGCACGAAAATTTATTGTAATTAGGCAAGAACACAAAACAGGAAAAGGGAATATAATCTTATATGGACATCATGTTCTCTTCTATGTAGTATTTCGGCTAGGTGGATGAAAAGGAACCGAAATTTCAAGTGGCTTTTCTAAGATGTACACTAACACATATGTACTTAGTTTCGTCTAGCGCGTCTTCGAGTAGAACTTTGCGGTTGGCCATGCGGATTCTGACCGCTATACAAATTATCCAAAAAATCATCGAGGGTTGCTTCACTATAAAGTAAAACGAATTTTAGTAAAACAATCGAATTTAGCAATTTTGGTAGTACCTTGGTGGTTCCCGTTTAAATTTTCCTTTTTCTTGTTGAGAATTTTTCTGTTTTTGCTGCTGTTGTTGTTGTTGTTGTTGCTGCTGCTGATTATTTTGTTGTTGCTGCTGCTGACCACCGCGAACAATTCGATATTGTACCAAATGTGAATTCGGCTCCAAATGTGATAGTGCTCCTTTCTGGCAGTTGGCCCATTCGGTTATATCATATACTTTACCTTCCATTAATGCGAGATATTTCCAACGTAACCGTAACCAACTGGTTTCAGCCCAAATGTCGCCCTGTACAAAGAGTACGGAATCAATAAAACATGCGCAAAGCTAAATTTATTCAAAGACACATTTAACATACCTCTCTTGCCGAATGTCTAATTTTACATGTTCCACATTCTCGCGCAGCGTAATGCGCCCGATCGGTCATTTTTCTTGGGTGACGAAGTCCACAACTGCTACATCTAAAATTGATTTTAATTGTAAGAATGCAAATTTTAGCCACTAGGTTTTCAACGATGGACGTACCTTATTGTATTGGCAGCTTCGGCAATTTTTGTTTGTAATTGTGAGAGTAAATCATGGAGTTCTGTCCAAGCTTTTTCCGCATGAAGCGCTTCAACTAAACTTTGGTCATACGCAGCCCGATTTTCCTGAAAATATATAAAGCAATAAATGAGTTTTGTTATTCACGTTGTGAAAGTTACTGCTACTAGGGATTGAGGTTTTATAACGTGGGTTGGCAAAGCTATTGGTTTTCAGTCGGCCGATTTAATCCAGGTACATAGAATAAAGCGCGAACAGAATCCTGAGCTTTACAAAGTCTTCGGAGATGAGATGGTAACTATCATTCATCAACGCAAAAGCCAAATGTACACAGCTGTTGAAGTAAAATGTTAAATTTTTGTATGAAAGAACAAAAGAAAGAGAAAGTGCGATTGAATTGGTTTTTTTCGCAACTATGGTCGCCGGCGATAAGAACCGGCAAAAATGGGTTAAGCAGTAATGCTGTCAACACGAAAGGTCAAACAACATCTTCACAACGTCGGCATGAACTGGTATAACTTTAAGGTAGTACGGGACTTTGCATATCTCGGCTCGGCTATTCACTGTGGCAACAACATCTCGTCAAAAATAAAACGAAGAATAATTCTTGTCAACCACTTTTTCTTTGGCCTAAGAAAGCACTTTAGTAGTAAAGCCCTCACTCGAACTAATAAGGAGGTACAATATAAGACCCTGATCATCCTAGTCCTGCTCTACGACGCTGAAGAATTCAACGTATCAAAAGTGGATGGAGAAGCCCTTGGTTGTTATGGAGATAAAGATTCAATCAATAACTATACAAGGTAAGGTAAAAAAAATCTGCATTGGATGTTAAAGATGGCTAGGACATGTGAAGCGAATAAACTCGCAGCCTTCGCCCGCACGAGAATAAACCGACCTAAACCTACTTGAAGAGCGTAACTGGAGGTAGTTAGCTAAGGACCTGGATAATTGGAGAGATATGTTGGTTGAGGCACGGGTTCGTTCCGTACTGTAGCGCCACTGAAGTAGTGATACGTAATAGCATTCTGAAATGAAATATTAATATCGAATGGGTTGGATTTATACGTGTACGTTGATAGTCAAGTGGTCATTAAAGACCGCTAGCACTATTTAAAAATATGTAACGACCAGTTTATGAGACATTTTGTTACTCATTGAGCAAGAACTCTGAGCGGGCATTTTGTAAAAATGCCAATTCAGGAAATGTATTAAAGAAAACCAAACATACGACTTGTCTAAATATTCTGTTGGGACATATTTCCAAAATTTCTTATGGTACAAGAATCGGGCGAGTTCTCGCTCTGCTCGCTCGTAGCTCACATCTTGGCCAAGAACTTACTGCATCTAGCTAATATACCTATATATACCTAATATACCCCACGTATCACCACGTAACTTAGGTTCTTTTCAAAAGCAACCACAATAGAGAGGGTATTGCTCAGGGCTCCTATGAAAGCTTTACGCCTCATCTCTAGTTCAACAAATTCCCGAAAACATAGCCCCGCAAATTCATCCCTATAGATCTTTTATTTGGACAAAAAACGGCAACAACAAAACAAGATGCAAGAAGTACACACGCACACATGAATGTTGAACTATAACACCTAAACGAATAATTCCCAATCGAATATTTGGACCTGTATGCAAGGAAGACGAATGTAGAAGGTTATAGATCCACGACCAATAATAAGTAAGTAAGGTACCCCCAACAAGTTGTAAGTTCGTTAAGTATGTAAACCCTATCACTAATTTAATCCGTTTAATATATTTCCAGATGCCGGTTATTGAAAACACAATTCACAACTCACCGGTTCACCAATCAATTCGAATGCTCTTTGAAGAACTTTGAATGCCTCTTCGGCTCCCGCTTGTTTATTCTTATCCGGATGCACCAGCACAGCAATCTTTTTGTAATGTTTACGGATCTGTTCTTGTGAACTATTTGCGGGGACTCCCAATATACTGAAAGTAGAACATTTGTTAGATTAGGTGGACCGATTGAACTAATTTTATTTACCTGTAAGCATCCTTGCCTTTACAATTCAACAGCGAATACATTGCTTCATCGCCTGTCTGTGGAAGACGTCCGTTTTTGTAAAACTCTGTGGAATTATCTGCCGGCTTCTTCTTATAGAACTTGCGCCAAAATGCCCATTTGGAAGACTTTTTAAACTTACTGTCGATTCGCTTTAGATAGTTGCGCAACCAAATGCTTGGCTTATTCGAATTATTCTTCAGATCCTGCCTTAAAATCAAAAAGTACGCATATCCGCTAGCATAGTAGTTTGCCAAACGTTCGTAAATAATGCTGCAGCCGAGCACAACAATATCGTAGATTAAGTAAAACAACCAGGTAAGAATTTTGATAGTGTACTCCAGAAGCCACTTGTCAAAGAATTTCTTCATCAACTCGTATTTGTTGGTGCCACTTTTTTGTGCCACGCGATTTTGGGCTCGCCTGTTCGAGTAGATTTGTTGTTGTTTTTCGAACCGGCTGCTGTTCAGCTTTGATGAAGAAAACGAGATACCGCCGTTGTTCTGTCGCGACTTGCGGGCGCTGCTTGATGAATTGTGCTGCGCGTATTTTTGGTGGCGCTCGTAGGTGTTGTCAGTTTTTGCCACATTGTAGAAACCCTCCTTATCGTTGGAACCACCATTCGATGTCTTTCCTGCAGTTGAACTTGTCTTCCCACCATTACTATAGAGCTGATCTTCGTCACGTTTCAAAGACCGCTTCTTAGAGTACTCCCCACCGGTCAATATGGAAGGCGCTTGCTTGCTGTTTAACTTCGGTGGCTTGCTGATATTTTTTTTTGCGCCCTTATTGAGAGTCGCCGAAAAATTTTGAATGTTTTCCTTGTTCTCGTGAGTTGGAGACCGTTTCTTTTCACACCGCTGCTGTCCGCCATTCACATTCTGTACAAAGCTCGACGATGAATGCATGGATTGATCGGCTTGCTTGCGACTACTGCCGCAACGAGAGTCAATGCGTTCCCTTTCGTCACTTGTTGGCGAAATTTTCCGTTCTGTTGCGAATGCATTGGGTCGTGCTTTTTCAATTGAACCACCGCCGGGTTTCGGGGACTTGGTAGCTTGAGCTACGGTCTCGGTACCTTGGCTGTTTGGAATGTTAGCGCCCCCATTCGGGGTTCCAACGACTGCCTGGCTGTTAATCTTACTAAGTACGTCCGAATAGGACATTCGCATAGGTTTGACTTCGGCTATGATACGTTTTTTTACTTCCGGTGCTGGGTTCATAATCATCGGATTGCTGCTCTCAAAGCTTCCGTTTGTCTTTGTGAGATTCAATATAGTGTTGTGCTTTTGGTTGGGCTGACTCACCGGTGACGGTGAAATGTTCGGAGATTTCCCATTCTTACCTTCATCTGCGTCAGCCGTGTAATGACTTTCTTGGATTTGGGCACTGTTTGCAACCATAAAAGTCTTAATAGGCGATGAGGTGGCGCTCTGTTCGCCGAATTGCGTGTATGTTCCCGTCAGATTGGGAGACCAATTGTTTACCAGTTTATTGATGATCATGTTGGTGGTCGTTGCAGCTGACTCGATTCCACCGAATCCTGGAGGATGATTCGCAATCGAATGGATACCATCCAGTGATTCGTCATTAATAATCACGGCCCGCGGATTCGCAGTTAGCTGAGTCGTTGGCGGCTGCGGCAGATTTGGTTGCGTCGCAAACAGTTCATAGCTGTTGTATAAAATTTGCGGTTGATCGCTATCAGCACTATGGTAGACTTTCAGAAAGTTTCCATGGCCGACTGGCAGTACGGAGTATGTTTCAGGATGACCCGACGAGTAGCATATATTTGGGGGGGATGACTGCTGTGGTGGGGATTGTGATATTCCGTATACGGTCGTTGCTGGTGGTGTTGATAATGGTTGTGGTTGGGCTAGTTGATGTGTCGGTGGAAGCGTCGAGTGTAGATCTACAGGAACTTGAACAAATGGTGAATGCTGTTGCTGCTGATGGTGATGATGTTGTGGCCATGAGACACGGCGCACATCGTCCTCCGCTTGGTTAGACATTTGTAATATTGTAAATAATTGAATTACCAATTGGAGTTTTCAATAATTTTTTCTTCTTCCTTTACACCAGTTTGTTTTTTTAGACTTTCTGATTTAATATATCACTTCATAATGGTAATAGAAATACATTCATTTCTGTTAGTTTTAATTTGAAATCTATTGGGTACTGCTGAAACTGTGAAAATTTTCTTAACTTTTCCACAAAAAATGTCGATTAACTCCAAAATAAAAAAAAAATTCGCCACTTCGACAGCAACAAGAAACGCAAGAACATTAGAATGTGTCAAAAACCAATTGACAACGATAGGTGTGAGGTTGGTTATAGTTGAAATTTTTGTATCGTACGTTATTAGTTCACAATAAGTTCTTATCTCTATTTTGTGATTTGTTTTTAAATTATTACGAAATTATCAACAAACCATACCTAATATATATACATTTCATATAAATAAACACAATTTGTTCCCAAATGCGAATCTTAAAAATAATGTTAACCTGACGTAAGAAAATTGTCAATTGTGTTGATGCAATTTTATGTAAATTTCGATTGAATGTCGATTCTTAGAAGAATAGGTACAGCTGGGCATAAGTGTAACTTGCCTGAGGTATCAATAATAGTTAAATAACAGATTGCGAATCGTAAAATACCCCATTTCATCCCATTCATAAAGTAAACTTTTAGAAAATCGTTACCTTGCGAATTGTTAAATACTCTATTCTATCCCATCCATAACAAAATTATCAAAATATCAAAATTTTGTCGGAGAAAGGAAAATTAGGCCGCTCCCTGACTTGTCGGTACGGTATCCGTAATCGGTAAACGAGTGGTCGTGCACAACTTTCTCTTTCATAGCGAGTTAACTTGACGTTTTTAATAATTTGGCCAAAGTAGGCAATAATATTTATTTTGATTAATAATGCAAAAATTATATAAATAATGTCGTTATATGATTATACGACCGATTAAACCGTAATTGAAAGGAATCTTTGTCTATGTGAATAATGATTTCCCTTTATAGGCCAAAACTAAAATTCCGTTTGGAGATAATTGGGCCAAAACCAATTATGTGAAACAGTAGTAGTAGTACCTTGATTAAATTTCATTCATTTTGGCCAAAAAGTTTGCGAGAAATTGACAATTCTTTATATGTGGCCTAAATGCAAAAATCGTAATATGGATTTTTTCGAAAAACTGGGTAACCAGTTTTTTTTTTTGAACTTATATGCTTATAGTAAATATATATGTAGTTTAACCAAAGTCGTTGGAGCCGTTCTTGAGAAAATTGCGATTATGTGTAATTTTATATATGACAGGCAACAGTAATAAAATGTCTAAAAGCAAACAAAAAAATGGCCCAGAATGATGACCAAAAATTCGCTGGATATGAAGTTTGAAGAAAATCGGTCAAGTCGTTTAGGCTGGAGACGGACCGACGAACGGAATTTAAAAAAACACTTTTTTTGGTTCCGCTATCATCGTACTGCTAGAATCAACCAAAATCTCGAGGTCGAACAGTTGAGTATATACAAGTAAATTATTTCTTGTATGTTTAGATATATTGTATGTTTGGGTGTTTTTTTACATAGCTAATGAAAATATTAATTTGTTTTTTACTGATTTCTTTGAAGGGTTAAAATTATTTAAATTAAAATTGCTCTTTTAAAAGACATTAGTCTCATAACCTAATCTATTTCTATTATCAGTGTTAAAATTGTTAAGGGAAGAATAAAGCGTTCAGAACTGGCAATGCTGTGTGGCAGACTTAATTAATGAAGGGCAAGAGAAAAAATGTTTTTTTACGACAGTCAGAATGATCGAATTCAATCACATTTAAATGTTTATGAATGAAACACAATGCAAATGTTTGCTAAAAAATAAGATGCGTGTGTTTCATAGAATATTTTGTTTAAGGAATACAAAAAAAAGATATGCGGGCCTTTTCTTATTGTCCCCGGGCCAAGGGCCTAAATTAAAAACAGAGGTCCAAATGGCACATTGTGGCATCATGTATTCGGTATTCATTCGGTACCGCATGTGTACCGAGCGTACCGAACGAAACGATGTTGCACAAGTGAGGGAGCGGCCTTAGCTGGGGAGGAGACTATAAAAACAGCCACGGTTGAAACGGATAAAGTATAATAGAATGTCAAACAAAATTTCGATGTTTGAACAAAAACGTGGAAAAATTTGATATGTCGGGTTTATAAGAAATTATGTTGCTCGTGGACGGTATAATTATAATTATATTCACTATCCATCCGATAGGGGTCTATTAGGCTGCAGTTATTACTATCATTGAAAGCCATCATGTAAAATTTTCGTTTACTCATTGCGGATTTTTATATATATAAGCTTATGAATTTCAGAATATGAGTATCCAAAAATATTGTAGAATGAAGCCAGGCTTCGAATGATAAAACACTTTTCTCTTTTATGTTTAACAATAATTTATTTAAACACACTCTTATTTCTAGAATTATATTATTTACAAAATGGTTTCTCGTTTAACAATTCTATCACTTTAATTCACTCATTTGAAATTCAATACCAACGATTAAATTCAAATCACGTTAAGGTCACAATTTAAATCTTACTTCCTGGTTGTCGCTTCATCTCTATTTATAACATTCCGCATACAGATGGCATATTCTCGGAGATTCACGCATTTACTAAATGGTTCGAGAAGTGGTTTTGACAGATACCACTATTCCAGTCATTCATTCCAGTGGGCATTCATTCATTCCAATCGACACTAAATGGATCTGTTCGATTTTAAAAAGTAGTTTAGTTCATAATTGGAAATTTTCTTTCTTACAAAGTACTTCGCGACAAACGCCAATCTGTCAGCCACATATTTTTTTAGAGTTGGTGTTTAAACAAAGCAAATATCAAAAGTCATATATATATGATGACATATAAAATAACTCATTTGTTTTCGTACGTATCGTAAGGAAAGAGATAGTTTCTTGAAGTACTCTATAGAAAGTCTGTAGTCTGGGGGGGGCTCTAAGCAATAATATCCAAAATATTTAAATTTTTTATAAAGTATTCGCAGGAACCCACTTTTTTTTAAAATAAGGGGAAAAGTTTATATTATTAAAAAAATGACTTTAGGGCCGACCAGAATGCGTATCTGTAGCTGGTATCTTGTATCGCTGTCAAAAGAGAGATACATTCTTTTCTTGTAGTTGCCATTCATTTAACTTCAAGCTACAGATTCACAATGTGTAAGATCCTACGGCTTGTATAGTTTTTAACTTTTGACTCAGCTACGAGCGCCAGCTACAGATACGCATTCTGGTCGACCCTTAAAATGATATTGGATTCAAAAGTTTACCACATTATTTATTGGTGCTATTGATTTATTATATATGTACTGCTAGTAGCCAAGCTCACGTAAGTTCCAAAACTACAAACACGCCACTGTTTCACTGCGGAAATCTAAATAAGCGTAAATTAGTTTGCTTCATCACATTGCAAAAAAAATTATTTTAATGATAATAAAACATTGGCAAGAAATAAATTTACAAAACTTGTTCAGTTTATGGCTTAATAAGTAAAGAAATGCATTGATATTGCAGAATTTATTTGAAATCACTCATTGTAGTTGTCCATAATTTGAATAGATGACGCTACATGTCGCTGTAAATGAGTCTCTTGGTACTCTATTTTTAGCATGGTACTATGGAAATTTTTAGCTTGACGGCGGCATGTGTTCTTTACTAATTCGCAGTGGAACAACTGAGCCTGTGCTGTTTCGGAACATATTTTCTAGCAAAAGCGTATGAAAATAACATTTCGATGGCATTCCATATATAACAAGTCAATGATTGGTGCAGTTTAGGGGTTCATGAAAAGTCGTCGTAAACTTTCAAGTTATTTATAACCCCCAATCGGGGTTTAGATTTGCAAGTATTAAATTAAACTTTCATGGTATTTTTTGTGTAAGTGCATCTATAAGACCTGAACTCTAATCTTCTCTCGTGTTCCTTATACACTCACACAATAAACTACCAAGAAAGTCGAATTCAATGCTTGCAAATCAAAACCTCGGGTCATTGGTGAAGATTTAATTTTCTGAAGTAATGTTTGTCATTCCATGCAAATGCAAAACAATCAAATGTTTTTTTACTTCCTCGTTTATTCCAATATGTCTTAGTTATCTTATATAATCATCTCCAATCTCAAGTTGGGGTTGTCGCTCAGAGTGGTATGTAATCTTACAAATCATTTTCTTATGACACAACAAAAACAAACATTTCAATACTTTAAACTATAGAAAAATAATATTAATAAGAAACAAAATTAAGTGTGATTGGGGTGTTAATATTCAACATAAGGTTACCTTAATTTACAAGCCACTGTAGCTGTCAAATTGACAACAAAACTCAACAGCACCAACTCTCCTCATGTATTGTTCCCGCCAAATACAAATCTAATTTTGCAGTTTGTATGTTTGGATTTGGATTTGGATTTTGATTCGGTCTCCGGTTGCAGTTAGATGTAGTTTTGTTTTGTTTGTTGCCAACAACCAGTACATTTTTTATAAGTTTAACTTTTGTGCTTAACAATACATATACACACTTTACAATGGCTGATGCTGACCAATATATTCGTGATATTCAAAGAGAATACTTAGATTTCCTAGATGACGAGGTTAGTCTAGATAGTGCTTTGCAAATAATTAGTTTTTCATTAAACACTTTCTTGTGTTGCACAGGAGGATCAAGGAATATATGCTGGCCATGTCAAGGACATGATTGCAGAGAAGAGCAAGCGTCTGATTGTGAATGTAAATGATCTTAAGCGAAAGAACCCTCCGCGTGCACTCGGGCTACTTACCAACGCTTCCGATGAGCAGCTTGCTTTTGGTCGAGCCTTAAAAGAATACGTTTCATCGGTTGATCCAACCTACTCGAAAACATTCGAAGACTTTTTTGTCGGCTTTGAGGGTTGCTTTGGCAATCGTCATGTGACGCCTAGGTCTCTCACTTCAGTGTATGTCGATTTAGGAAACGTTGTTAAACAGTAATGAATTGTTTATTAATTTTTAGGTATCTTGGAAATCTTGTCTGCGTTGAAGGTATTGTTACAAAGGTGTCTCTCATACGTCCAAAGGTTGTGCGTAGTGTTCACTACTGTCCAGCAACCAAGAAAGTCATGGAAAGAAAGTATACCGATTTAACCTCATTTGAAGCAGTTCCATCTAGTGCTGTGTACCCCACAAAAGACGATGACGGAAATCTTCTTGAAACTGAGTACGGCTTGTCCATTTATAAAGATCATCAAAGCTTAACAATTCAGGAGATGCCAGAAAAAGCACCTGCTGGACAGTTGCCGCGCTCTGTAGACATCATCTGTGATGATGATTTGGTAGACAAATGCAAGCCCGGTGATCGTGTACAAATTGTTGGCAACTATCGCTGCCTGCCAGGCAAACAAGGAGGTTATACATCGGGGACGTTTAAAACCGTTCTTCTGGCGAATAATATTTCACAGCTAAGCAAGGACAACAATTTAGACATTACTCGGGAGGATGTGATGTTGTGCAAGAAACTAGCAAAAAACAACGATATCTTTGAGCTCCTATCAAAGAGTTTGGCGCCATCTATTCACGGTCACGAGTACGTGAAAAAGGCGATCCTTTGCCTTCTGCTGGGTGGTGTTGAGAAGAATCTTTCCAACGGAACGCGCCTCAGGGGTGACATTAATGTTCTTCTTATTGGCGACCCGTCGGTAGCCAAGTCGCAGTTGTTGCGGTATGTACTGAATACTGCTCCGCGTGCTATTCCTACTACTGGGCGAGGTTCAACTGGAGTTGGCTTAACAGCTGCAGTTACTACTGATCAGGAGACTGGCGAACGTCGTTTGGAGGCCGGCGCTATGGTTTTAGCTGATCGTGGTGTCGTTTGCATTGATGAGTTTGATAAAATGAGCGACATGGATCGCACAGCTATTCATGAAGTTATGGAACAGGGCAGGGTGACCATATCCAAGGCCGGGATACATGCATCGCTTAACGCCAGATGTTCCGTGCTAGCAGCTGCCAACCCTGTTTACGGAAGGGTGAGAAAAATAAATCTACTTCTGAAGTATGTTTATTGAGTGTTTGATTTTTGCAGTACGACCAGTATAAGACGCCAATGGAAAATATTGGATTACAGGACTCATTGCTTTCTCGCTTTGATTTACTCTTCGTGATGCTAGATGTTATTAACAACGAAACGGATAGTATGATCGCTGACCACGTTGTTCGTATGCATCGTTATAGGTTTGTACTACACATTTTACTTTTAGTTGTACGGTTTCTTATTCTTACCGATTTTAGAAATCCCAAAGAAAGCGATGGTGAGGTTCTATCCATGGGTAGCAGTTACGCGGATTCGCTTTCGTTTGGCGCAAACCAAGAAGATGTAAGCAAATGCATTCAATTCTTTTGTTTCATTTTTAATCTTTGTTTTTTTTTTTTAGAAAAAAGATACAGAACTCTATGAGAAATATGATGCTCTATTGCATGGCAAATCACGAAAGCGTCATGACAAGATCCTCTCGGTTGATTTCATGCGCAAATACATCCACATTGCAAAATGTTTAAAACCGAAACTATCCGAACCTGCATGCGAAGCCATCGCCAATGAATATTCACGTCTGCGGTCGCAAGACAATGTCGAATCAGATGTTGCCCGAACACAACCCGTTACCGCTCGTTCCTTAGAAACTCTGATTCGGTTGTCAACGGCACACGCACGGGCTCGTATGTCCAACACAGTTACCGTCGACGATGCACATGCTGCCATAGAACTTGTGCAGTTTGCCTACTTTAAGAAAGTCTTGGAGAAAGAAAAGAAAAAACGTCGTCGTGACGGCGACGAGTCTATGGACGAGGATGAATCCGAAAATGTAGAAGTATCGCCATCACGTCGCAGCAAGCGCACTAGGGTAGAAAAGGATGCCAGTGCAATGGATGAGGATGAGGATGATATCGTTCAACCACCACCAGATGCTGGTGATTTGACGCGCCGCGATACAAGAAAATCGCTCACATCCACATTAAAATCATCATCAACACCATTGACAGACTCCGAAACAACGGTAGAATCTACGCCTGCTTACATAAGCGAGGATCGTTTGGGACTCTTCAAGAACAGTCTGCAGAAGTTGTTCCGTGAAGCCCGAGAGCAGAGTCTGTCTTTATCCCGAATAACAACAGCAGTCAACCAAAACAACTCTAACGAATTCACCGCCAGTGAGATTGATGCTGCAGTTAATAAAATGACTGAAGACAACCAAATTATGGTAGCCGACGGAATTGTTTTTCTTATTTAAAAGTGGTGATTGCATCACCCTTTTTATGTTTTTATTAAGTTTCTTTTCAAATTTTTTTATGGTTTGCAAATTAAATACATACACAGTAATAATTACGTTCTTCGTTTAAAGGTTAAGAGGAGTTACTCTGTTTTCTATTTCTATTTGGTTGACATTTTCACGGGTTTAAAAACCCAAGGCATGCGTAATTTTTTTTTTGCTGATTTGGTGGAGTTATAGCGTTTTTCATAATGATTACAAAGTGTTAAATGTAAAAACAAAGGTTACAAAGCGTGCAGGATGACGATCGAGAATTCTCGCTACTCCATCAAGGTCGGCAATGAACTCATCGAAAACGATTTATGCAAGGGGACGCACTGTCATGTGACCTCTTTAACGTCATTCTTGAGAGGATTATCCAAAACTTTCGAACCCACACCACTAACAATTTTCCATAAATCGACGCAACTACTACAGACATCCGCTGACGATATTGATATCATTGGTCGGACTCAAAGTGATGTCACAGCCACGTTTTTTTATAATAGAGCACGAAGCCGCAATAAATGGGGGTAAGACTAAATATATGATTTCAACATCTTGTCAGAATAAACGAAGAATTACTCGAGCTAAGAAAGCAATTTAATAGTAAAAATCTCACTTCAACTACAAATAAAATATTTTCACCCCAGTCCTGCTTTTTGGCACTGAAGCATTGAATGTATCAAAAGTGTGTAAAGAAACCCTTGTTCGTTTTGCTAAGGCTAAGGAGACTAAGAATCAATCAAGAACTATACGAGTTGTACAGCGACATAGACCTCATGAAAAAAATCTTTACATTGAACGATTGAGATGGCTAGGACATCAACACACCGGTTTCCAGACTTCGATTCGCAGCCAAACGTCTAACGCAGTAGCAGAAAACTTCGCCTCAAGTGGTGCGCATAAGTATAAACCGTACTGAAACTACTTAAAGTGCACCACTGGCATTTTGGTACTGCTATCTATTTTACACTCGGCTTTTGCGATTATATTAAAAAAGAAGTATTTTCGCCTTCGCAAACGGTTTGTCGTTAACCTTAGTGTGCTATTTCAAGTAATTTTATGTCTTTAATTTCATGCGTGCAGTAAGAACCCATCACCACTTGAAAGTTACATCTGCACTCACATCTAACACCATTAAAGAAGTTATGAATATTTAATACTTGCAAATCTAAGCCCCGGGTGAGTTCTCCCTTATGCTGTTTTCCATTGGCCGTGTTCCGGATTTCAGATAACAACTGAAAAATGAGGTAAGGCAACGTGGAACGCAAAATCTTACTGAGTTAAAATGTAATTTTCAAACTATTCCAACCCTTATTTTGTAATTTCATTATTCCATATTTATGGATTTCTTTCTACTTTTATCTACTCAGAATAATTATTCTTTATCAGAAAAGTAAAAAAACGTATGTAAATGAATCTATATCATAGGATAATTTACTTATATTAAAAACATCTTCATGACAGGTCGGTAAAAATCAGCTGTTTCACTCATACCTGAAGGCCCAGTCATTTTCATTTCCCCTCAAATGTCACGTGACTAAAATGGTTGATTGACCAATGAGAACAGTGCATCGGCAAAGTTGATTTGGTAACACTAAGACCCGGAACACAGCCAATATTTTTGTTTTATGTAGATCTGTCAAAAGTCTGATTTCGAAAGTTGTTGGGCAAACAAAATTTTTTTTTATCTCAGATTGATTTTGCAGATCAGGATTTATCGGCAGATAAATACACTTGCATTTTTGTAATATGTAAACATTTCATCGCGTGGGTTTGGATGCGCATAGTTTGAGGTGAAGTGTTGTAGATGGAATTTAAAAAAGTGCTTGTCTTAGCTATGTTTTACAGTTTGAGGTGAAATATTGCAAAGGGAAATTTAAAAGGTTGTGGTCTTAGCTATGTTGGGTTTACTTTTTGGGGTGCTGTGGTTTCGTCTGGTTTGGAAATAGGAAGAATGATTGTGCACATTTTTACTAGTAGACAATAGAGTGTATTTCGAGTATTTGGATTTGTGGTTTATTACAAAAATTCAATTGATGACTTTAATGATTGCATATACTACTGCTGTAGGTGACTTACCTCATACAAAGATGCTTCAAAATATTTGAATAAAATCTTCTGATGGTTTTGTGAAATATAAGGTATGCAATGACTTTGTTGCCAAAACTTGTCAATAATAATTGCATATACTACTGCTTCAGGTGATATACACTACTCAAACAAATATGCCTCAGAATACTTGAAAAAAATCTTTAGATGATTTTGTAGTCTAAGGTCTATAAGCAAGAAATTATGCAATGTTTACACATCTCCGTTACTGTTGATTACAGTCGCAAACGTTTTTTGTGTACGACGATTGTTTATTGAAATTGAGCAATGAGCACTCCCTAATGTAAAATAAATAAATGTGTATAGAATGCATACAGAGATTATTATTATATGATGTTAGGTGCTTGATAACCAGGCCTTTCGCGAATAATTTTTCCAGGGAATTTTTTCCTTGTCAGCAATGTAAATGGGAAAAGTTTTCCGGGAAAATTTATTCGCAATAGGTCTGAATGGTTATTGAAAAAAAGAAAAGATTTTTAACCAAAAAATTATTTATTCGAAAATTATTTATTCGAAAATTATTGAACAACAATTATTTTGTATGGGTGATCACGGATTGAGCGCAGAATTCAATTTGGAGCCTTACGGCAATTTAAAGTGTTAGACGTAGAAAATCGATTTTCTACCAATAATGTAGAAAAATCATATTATTTATAACATAAATATTGGAAACACAAATTTCCATTGGTGAGCCTACTGTTTTTACAAAAATAACGGATTTGATCGATTTTTTCATCGTAAAAGGTATGCGTCCAATCGTATCAAAGTTGAGGAATGCTTTGATCTTTGGTCAGATCATTCTCCGGTCATTCTAACAACGAGCGAGTCAATCATTAGAAATGAAAACCCACACAGACTAACAATTGCAAACGGAAAAACCAACTGGGAAGGCTTCAAAAACGATATTGAAAATAATATTCGACTGAGTGTATCGCTTAGGTCCCCATTAGAACCCGAAGTCGCGGTTGACTCCTTTATCGACAACGTTCAAAAAGCAGCATGGAATAATACTCCTCAACAACGCAAAATAGAGAGCTATAGTAATATCAAGTACCCATGGGAAATAAAAGATTTGGTTAGACAAAAAAGAAAAGCTCGAAAAGTATGGCACCAAACTCGTGCCCCACAAACACATCTCAATCGGTTGAGTAACATGCTATCAAATTCGATTAAAAACTTTAAAAACCATGCAGTAGAAACTTATCTGCAAAGCCTTACCACTGGAAAAGAATCGAATTATTCACTACGGAAAGCAATTAAAAGCATAAAACGGCAAAAAAACGCTGTGCCACCTATTAGGGTAACTCAAGACGTTTGGGCAAAAAGTGATAAGGAAAAAGCAGACGTTTTTGCCGCACATCTTGAGGAAACATTTAAGCCATTTGATGGTCCAGAAAACATTAATCTATTTGAGACTACAATTGATAGCAATATAATAAGATATGCAAGTATTGCCGAGCTTAAGCGGGAAATACAGAAATTAAAGCCTTAAAAAGCTCCGGGTTATGACCTAATTAAAGGAGAACTTCTTAAAATGGAGCCTGTAAAATTATTAACTTAACTCCTCTACATTGTAAATGCATACAGTGGAAAGTCCCAGAAGTGATTTTGCTTCTCAAACCAGGAAACTAACCGAATGAAATAAAATCTTACAGACCTATTTCACTTCTTCTTCTTCCAATAATTTCAAAAGTTTTTGAAAGGATATTACTCGGTCGCTCACACCCCATTATTGATCAGAAACGCCTTTTACATGACCATTAATTTGGGTTTAGAAGTAAACATTCGACGGTGGACCAAGTACATCGAATTACAGACGTAATTGAGAAAGCTTTCGAAGAAAAGAAAATTTGAAAATTTATATTTCTTGACGTGTCGCAAGCTTTTGACAAAGTTTGGCATAGAGGCCTTCAATACATACTGAGACAAGAAAGCGTCCTTGGACCACTCTTGTACCTCCTATTTACACGTGATATCCCACAAACAAACGATACAATAGTTGCCAAGTTTGCTGACAATACAGCTATACTAGCAGTTGAAACATATATCAAATTACAAAACGCTCTTAACGAGGTTAATGAATGAACAAAATCCTGACGGATTGCACTAAACGAGAGCAAATCGATTCATGTAGATTTTTCGTATAAACGGACAAACAATTTGCCAGTATTTCTCAATAAGGTTCGAGTCCCTTTTGCAAATGAAGCGAAATATCTCGGAATGACACTCGATGCAAAATTAAAATGGAAGTCGCACGTAAAAAAGAAATTCGAAGAACTTAAATAAGTAAATAAATACAGAGAACTGTACTGGTTACTCGGAAAATGCCGCTATTATACAAGCTAGTGCTAAAGCCGGTCTGGACAAATGGTATATACCTATGGGGTTGTACCAGTGAAACGAATCTAATTATTTTACAAACTTTTGAAAAAAAAATATTAAGGTCATTCGTCTATGCGCCGTGGTATATAAGGAATGAAGATCTACGCAGAGATCTGGGTATTCCCGCGGTTAAAGATGAAAAGAACAATTTTACACGCAAACATAAAAAACGTTTTTTGGGACGCGTTAACACAACGGTCTTATAAATTCTTGACAAAACTAATTTTTGCGGCGTCTTCAAAGAACTAAGCCCTTAGATTTGGCCCGATAATTACAAACCGCGCTATAAATTGCCGAAAAGCAGGAGCTCTCAAAGGAAAGTTACCTGCCAAACATCCATTACTCGCGATAAAAAATTGCTAGATATGTCGCATACTTAGTTGCGATACAATTACAAAAAGGGTGGTGGTTTTAGTGGGTTAAAGTCCCACACTACTTTGGACACGTGCTCATCGTGTCTTTTGAAATTTCTACCAGCCCACGGGAAAAAAATAGAAAATTGGTGAGCCTTACTTTCAGGTAAATAGCCATTGAAAGTATTGCAGATTAAAAATGGATTTTCTTACTAAAAAAATTTGAAAAATCAAATTGTAAATTAAGCTCAGAAATTCAGTTGGAAACCGAAAACTCGCATTTTTCTGAATATTTTATCGTTTGATTTTGTATACTTAAATACTATTTTTTTTTGTAACCCAAAACTGAATTATTTGATTATACCGTACTCAAAAGTGTATATTATCTTTGATACATAGCTTGTAACATAGAGAAATAATTTATATACAGACGTACTCTTTGTTGTTCCCAGCAGAACAAATGTACGTTTTCTTTTACCCCCGCTGTCATATCCACTTTAAAAAAATTGTTTTTATTAACATTGTAAGGAGTTTAAAAAAAGTATCTGAGCAACATTCGGCGTTCTTATGCTGAAATTCCTTATGAGCTTGTTTGACAATAAGATGAGTTAAGTAATGGTTCCTTGAGAGAATAATCGGTCTTTTCATATTATAGCTGAGTAGTAGCAGCTGAGAGTAGCAGCGTCTATTCTTCCTCTAAGTGATGAATTGAGCTTTTCCGACTGACAGTTGTTTGAAGATTGTTTGCTTATGTGTGCTTATCTTGTCCATGAACCTTTCGCATTGAGCAGTACTAAATAAAAGCGAAATGTATCTATTTTTTGCACCTCGTACATTCTACCATATTCTTGTCCACACAGATCTAGTTTCCATGAAGTATCGGCGGCGTCAGAAACATTGTGTCTAAAGAATTTATATGTATCTTACTCACGAATCAATTGTTGGTACTTTTATAAGAAATTATATTTGCTTGTAATTTTTAATTATAGTAAGAACTCAAAATTCTCTCACGTCTTTTTCAGATACTTAAAGATCTGTTTGTTATTTTTTTTCTTAACAGTTTGGAACAGCTAGATATACCTCAAAACAAATTTTTCGGCCAAATTTTAAAATATTCGAAAAAAAATTTTGTTGCAAAATCAATATTAGTATAAAAATTTCGTCCACGCCCACTTTGGGGGTGTTTTCATAGAAAAAACATTTGTTCCGTACCCCAATGCATACGCAAAGAAAAATGTTGTTTTTTATAGAACCATAAAATATTTGGAAAATTTGGCTGAACAATATGTTGTGACTCACATTTTGGGGATATACATTTTTAGAATGGAATGGGATAGGGTAATTTATTTATTTTTGTATTTTTACACATCAAGTATTGTTTACATTGGTTACATCCAAAAAAAAGGGTCTTTAGGTTAACGAGTCTAAAACTAAAGGTAGCTCAAAAACTGCTCAAACGATTTTAATTAAGCATAACGCGAACATAAATACCTTTGGTTTAAGACAAAATTTCTTATAGAAGAACCTCAAATATGCCTCAGCGTTATCGATAATGGATGGAGGTGAGCCACTGAAGTCGCGGTGGCCATTTGGAAGATATTTTGTTCCATACATAATTGAACCATACCATTATTCATAATAAGACGAAATGACAATAATTTCCTAAAGAATTTGTGTATTATTCAAAGTCAACATCGGCCTTTAAAATTTAACCACCCTCTATATATTTTCTGGTTGAACAAAATGGAAAATCAATGTAACTATTAACTGTTGTGACAGTTCGCTATAATTAGCTTAAGTCTTAAAATGAAAATCACAATGAACGCCTTCATTGATTTTCATTTAATTTTGTAGTAAAAATTCTTATAATTATAATTTTAAGTAAATTGCGCAAATTATATTTAGCGACGAAACTCATTTTAAACGGCTACATTAATAAGCAAAATTAGGACCGATAAATAGCCAGAAGTAGCCATATTTCATTAAAAATACGGAAGGAGCGCGTGTTACTATCAATAGAGGTCGCTATAGAACAATGATCAATGAATTTTTGTAGCCGAAAATTCAACATATTGGTGTATCTAACTTGTGGTTTCAAAGGGATAGTTTTACATGCCACGATTAATCGCTTTATTGAGGAAAATGTTCGATGAAAACGTTATCTCAAGAAATGGTCCTGTCAGTTAGCCGCAAAGAACTTGTGACACCATTAGATTACATTCTATGCGGAGATATGTAAAATCTATGATTTATGTCGATAAACCCGAAACGAGTGAGGCTTGAAAGCGAGCATAACTCGTGTTCTTTATGGAATACCGGCCGATATGTTTAAACCCTTTTTTAACATTAACACTTTTTCGTTTGCTAATCAGATGCGTTATGCTAATCAGATGCCTTATGCGCAATCCAAAAATATTTTCAAGCTCGCAATAATATAGCTATCCAAAACTTAATACGAATTTTTGGCGCAACAGGCTCGTTAGTATCCTGTCCCGAGCTTTCTCACAACCATTCATGTGTGCATGTGTATTTCTTGCACGATGGCGGGACCTCCTGTTTTACAAATACTCCGAACGACGAATTCGAGATAAGCTTTTCTTGGTACTACTAGAATGATTTGTGAAATCATTACGAAATGAGGGCCAATGAAAAATCATTTAGCCGTTGCTTCGACTGGGAATCGAACCCTGACCTTCTGCGCGGCAGTTCAACGCACTAACCATCGCGCCACTGAGCCCGTCTATAGCTATCCAGTTTAAAAAAAAAGAACAATCGGGTACAGTTTAATTTGATTTTATTAGAATAATACGACAAATATTTGTTGATATGATATATATTTGTTAGGATATCAATTCCAATTCCAGTATAGGTCATACTAAAACTCGCTACATACAAGAGTTTTAGTCTAAAAAACGTTCACTTATGCAATAGTTTTTTTTATCAGTATCTCTTTTTACATTTACATAAGTTTAAAATAAAGTTAAATATTCTACAATAGACTTATATGGGGATTCATCTGATTTTCGTGACAAATAATCTAAATGATGTTTCATCTTTAAGTAAAATATTACAAATTGTAAAAAAATATTTATTTTTATTTTTTGTTTACATTCTTTTGGTTGGTTTCCTGACCATTTTGATTTTATTTTGAAAATTTGTTTGTTTTCAATTTTGGACTTTATTTTGTGTTAAGTGGTCTTAACTATACGTATAGTCTATATGCAGGTATATTATGCTATCTAAAAAAATGTATATACAATGCATAGTGAGTTACATATGTATATGGATAGTTTTTTTTCTTATAAAAGTCTCTCAAGGTCCTCACTTTCTGCTTCGCTGGTAAACGAATCTGTGTCCGTAAAATAATCTTCGCCACGATTCCGGCGACAACATATTCTTCGACTTATTTCATCATCACTCCAGTGTTCAAATTCCTCTTTGTGATGTTCAAGCAGCATTAGCGATGGAAATAAACTATCACAGCCACCGCATCTGGAAGTAGATACGAAAAGAGAGATAAATATACGGTTCAATGAAAAAACAGACCATTTTATTATTTCCTTTGAGAAATCCCAAATCCACATGATGTCTCATTGTCTTTAGCATTTTCCTAACGAACAAAAATCTTTTAAAATTCGCATGAGTTTTTGTGCAGGGAGTAAAATTGCACTCGAAGAGTTGTTACTGTATTACATTTATTCAGTAGCAGCTCTTTGGATGCAATATTACTCTCAGTATTAATAAAGTTCATGCAAAAGCATAGTTAAAATACAAGAAACAACCTAGCCATGATCAATAACAAAACCATAACCATAAAGTTGCAAAAATTAATTCAGTTGAATGTTAAAGTAAATTGAAAATGTTTTAAATAAAACCGAAGGGTACAACAAAATGAATTCAATCACAAATATACTAGTCTAAACAAAATAGGGACAATACACGATTAAACGAAGATTTTATTCTCGAGTTTGCGTGTGTATGAGTAATTTTCAATGCTCTAAACAACAATTTTACCATTGCCTACAATTTAGCAAGCAAAAAAAGTCCATGGCTCGAACAAAAACTAAGTAACTAATTAACCAAAACAATTAGGGACCCCTATATACATATTGGCGTTGAGTTTGGAGAATTAGTCCTTAGTTAAATGAGACTGAAATTTAATATTTTATTTTTTTTTAATTAAATAAAGTTACTTTTACATTTATGTATTTTAAATGCTTTGTTGTCGTTGTTGTATAATAAATTTATAATGTTTAACATTTTTTAAAGTATATTTTTACATTTTAAGCTCATTTTTTCTCATTTTATGTGCATATTTTATTCGCATTTTTTTTTTAAATAAATAAAAAATTAGCGCCCTGCTCGTTATCTGAGCTGTGCTCAATATTACCATCTTACTTTTGAACTTATTCAAAATATTTTTTACTAAAAACATATGAGAAGGCTACAAGCTGTTTGGGTCGTTTTCTAACCTATTTTATCCCATCCTTAAAATTAATATCCCTAAAATTTGGGCTTTATGGCGATGAAATATAGAAAATGTCATTGTCAGAACATATTGTTCAGACAGTTTCTCAAAATCTTGTAAGGTTCGACAAAAAAATGATTTTTGTATGAAAACGCATCCAAAAAGTGGGCATTGGTTAAAATCAGTTACGGAAGAAATGTTTATGTTACCATACCCAATGATAACCAATGATAAATAATGGAAACGCCCCCAAAAGGAAAAAAACTTAGTATGTGCATTCGACATTGAGATTGTCTAGATGTACTGCTCACACTTTTTCAAAATTTCTACCGGTTTGGCCTAAAACAACATTTTTCTAAAAAGGGCGTTGCAGTGGGCGGATTTGAAAAATGTTTACACTTGTTCTGCTGGGAGCAACAATAAACACGTGTACCAAATTTCTCATACTAGCTCCAAATTTAAGGCCCACAAACTGTTGACATAGGGACGGCCAGACATGGCTTAATCGACTCAGCTATCGATTCTGAGTCGATCCATATATGGAGCTGAAAAATGGACCATATCAAAAGCGGATGAAGAAATCCGTGGTGTCGCTGGTGGTTACGGGCTACAGATACGAAGATTTTACCAAAAACGATCTGTACAACGTTATATCACTGTTCAGAAAATTACGCTCTGAGTGTGTAGAGCGAATGCACACCAACAGTCAGACTTCAGGCAAAGTAGATAAAGATCACGACAAGTGGCCCACGCAAGTGGAAACACCTTGAAGTGAGTGACTGAAGGCTGCAAGCAAATAATCGGGGAAAGTCGGGAGACAAAAATAAATAAGTCCTCCAAACATAAAATTACCTAAAACTAAAAAAAAGAAATAATAAAAATTAAAAAAAAAACTTTTTTCACTTGGGTTAAATAACCGATATCTCTATACCATAATCCATAAATAAAACTGATACATTAAATAGAATATGTCAAAGCTTCTCTTTTTTATTGCGATCGAAAAGACATTTGATAATGTTTTTTTAAGTCTTCAAGAAATTTTTTAACTTTCTCTTACAAAGAGGAATATATTGGTTCTGTGAAAATGTTCGACCTTGAGATTTTGATTTATTTTAAGACTATAATGATAGAAAAGCCCAAAAAGATGTTTATTTTTGGTCTTAAATTTTCGTATCCAAATGTGTTTTGGTCATAATTCTATGCCATTTTCATACTTTTAGCCATTATATTAACGGTATCTGCCATATAAAAACTAAACATAACGTCAGTTTTCTCGAAAACGGTTCTAACAATTTGATTAAACTTCACACATGCTTTAATTTTGAGCTAGAGTTATGAAATTTGGTATATAGACTCTCTATTCGACGAAACAGAACAAGTTTAAAAAATTCGGAAATCCGCCCACTGCTACGTCTGCTTTTAAAAAAACATAGTTTTAGGCCAAACCGTAAGAGATTTTGAAAAAGGGCCTGAACAACATATCTAGATGATCTTAATATCTATATTTTAAGTATATTTTTAGGGCGTTTTATGTAAAAACATTTTTTGGTAAATATTTAAACATTTCGAACAAAATTTGGATGCAAAATTATTGGTTTTGGTAATATAAACATTTTTTCCTTATATAATTTTTACCCACGCCCACTTTTTGGAGGCGCTTTGTATGAAAACGCCATTTGTATACCCTCCGCCATACCGTTTGCATACAAATTTCTGATAAACTGTCTGAACAATATGTTGGCTCAATTTCAATTTTAATATTTCTTTGTCATTAAACCCACATTTAAGGGTTATTAATTTTAAGGATGGGGTGGGATAAGATAAAAAAACGGAACAGTGGATTGTATCCTTCTTTTATGTTTTTTTTAGCAAATCCATATAACTGATTTTTGGAAGGATTAGGTTGTACAAGGAAAAATTTCAATTTTTCGCAAACTATTTTGTCAAATTGAATGAAATTTAATATCTATGTTACTATTACCGTTTGAAGCAATTCCAAGTAATAATTTCTGGCATGAATGGTTCTTAACGGATTTGTCAGCTTCAAACAATAATGGAAAATCATAATTATTCACGAAGACACAAATTCTGGAATAAACGTTCTTGATCTAACGCCCAACTCGGAGTGAAAGAGAAAAGAACGTACGACCCAGTAGTGCACCTATGATTAATGTTTTTTTTTAATCCACAGAATATATAAACACGTTTTAGAATCAACAGTATGTAATAAACCCGTGTCATGTAAAGTAGTCATTAGCCCTGTAAAGCATTTTTAAAATCATCATTGCCCCTTTCAAACGGATTTTCATATCTTTTTTAGTTGTATTTGTAAACTCATGTACAAATTACATGTTTTCACAAAAAAAATACTGAAAGAGATTTTTTTTTATTTTAATTACTCTGAAATCTAACTTGCATGCTAGACAAAAATTGAGGAAAAACTAGCCTACTTATCAACTACTTAACTAACTTTCTTGCCCTATGCGGCCGCCCTAAATTAAACACTAACAACTTAATTCTACTGCCTTTCGGTCTATTATCTAATAAATAATTTAAAATAAGGTCCATATCTTTATTGTTTTTACCAAGAAAAGTTTGATTTAAAAAAAACTTGGTATCCTTTATTTTATTTTATTGAAACTTACATCCTTAATAAAACTACTTATAAACTAATTAAAACTACTTAAAAACGAATTAAGACTACTTAAAAACATTTTTTTTTGTGCCACCCTGACTGTTGTACCTAACCGGACACACTCCTGCTGAACCGCAGGCCTGAGCGACGACGTCTCGGTCGTATAGGAGCCGCCTGTCCACAGTTCGTCGGAAGACGTGGTAGATTAGCGGAACCGCCGATCTATCCTGTATCAGCCCTCGACTATCCAAATATAGGAAAGCTTCGGGTGGAATAAAGCCGCTTAAGCGCGCACTTTCAAAATATTCATCATTGGGGTAGAAGGCCCAAAGATGAGACTATTGTTCGAAGCCATTGCTCTTGCAGCGTGAAACCGAATGAGTTTCACCAGGAAATTGTCTATTCTGTTTATGTTGGCCCCGTTGTATAGGACCTGTTTGGAATAATATTTTGTGTAGTCAGATACTGGTGTTCTGTGAAGTCCAAGGCAGCTCCTCAGCCACTGCCTCTCAAACACCCGTATCTTTTCCATTTGAGATGGGGCAACGTTGAACCACACCGGGCAAATCACCTTCAACCTGCTGTCAAGGGGGAATGCTCCCCTAGCGCTCGCCAGAGCAGCATCTACATGTCTTCAGAAATATAGATACTGATCTAACCAGATGCCAAGGTACTTTACTACACTTTTACTCGACAGTGGCTGTCCGTTTGGTCCAACGATCACCAGCTTTCGCCAGTTCTTTCTCGTATCCCTAGAGGACATAGACAACGGTGTCCTTAGGAGGATAGTTTCTGATTTCTGAAAGTTGATTTTCAACTTCCAGTCATAAAAATATCTCTAGATCTTGTCGAAGTCCCGCTACAAAAGAGTTCGAATGACTTCGACAGTAGGGGCTGTTCTGTACGCGATAAGATCGTCCGCATACGCAATTGCCTCAGTAAGACTACCTATCATATCACTGGTGTAAATGCTGAAGAGAATCGGTGAGTTTACCGCTCCCTGTTGCAGACCATTCTTAATGAAGAATTCTGTTTTAGAAGTTACATTTCCACTTTTGACAACAAACGTTCTACCAGTCAGCATGTCACGAATCATATATAGCAGTGGTTTACTTATGCCAAGTCTGGTCAGCTTTAGATAGAGGCCCTCTAACCAAACGGTGTTAAAAGCCTTCTCTAAAACAACCAGACATGTACCCGTGCACTGTTTTTTTGGCTTTGTTCCGTTGTATATCAGAGACGAATTTGCAGGCAGCATGAATAGAGTCATGTCCTGCCTTGGAACCAAACTGGTTCTCTGGTATAATATTATTGTCCTCAGACCAATGGAACAGAGCTCTATTGAGAATCTTTTCGAAAACCTTGCTGATACTCGGAAGGAGACTTATCGACCGGAAATTCGCCGGATTGGTGTTGTCCTTTCCCTTTTTCGGGTGTGGATGAACCACCGCCGTTTTCCAACGCACTGGATAATATGCATTATTCAGCGCGTTGTTGAACAGCGTGGCGTAAATGTCCACAGCTTCGTAAGTGTCGCAGTACAATGTTGGATATAAATACCATCAACTCCCGCTGACTTCTTTTTCTTTATGGAATCGAAGATGATCTGGAGTTCCACCTTCGAGATTAACAATGGACTAGAACCACTTCGCTCGGCGACTATGGCGTTTGCCAAGTTTTCGTCGTCAAACCGGGTGAAACCACGGTTTTTAAAATTCCCAAATTTTCTGAGGACCCGGGGTGACGATAATTTTTATCGTCACCGAAGACGGGTGCCCCCGGATCAATTCCTGCTGTCAAAAGTATGTTAGCATTGTCAGTTGTTCTTTGGAGCTTAATACACGGAAGGTCGTTATGACCTTTTCTCCTAAAGATCTTATTAATTTGTGGAAACATACTCGAGTCGCTGGAATTTTTGGCCTGAATTCGCCTTGATAGTTCTCCTTGATCAACTGGTTGATGTTTTTTTTTACTGAAAGAGATATGATGAAATAGGTGCACCCAAGTTGGGATTCTCGTTACACATTGAAACGTCGCCCATATGGAGCTGCAACTATTATTCCATCATTAGTGCAGCTTTTTGAATTTATCAATCTGTGTATAGAGCGTGGTCTGAACGACATAATGATGATAAGGATTGATAGCGCTCACCAAAACATCTGTTTGAAAAAATAAATTGAATTTCAGCAATAAATTGAAATTATGCCGAAATATTGGCAATATTGAAAAATATTCTGTGGATTCGTCATAAATAATTTTTTAATCAGAAATGGTTAATTCTAATCACTCTTGGCATATCAGATTGATAGGGATAGCTATATTATTGCTCATTAGTTTATTTTCGGACATGAATTTCTTAATGTACTTTCAGCGAATTGTATATGTAGGGTGCCCGCAGAAAGGAAAAGAAAATTATTTAAATGAGTGCATGGCAGAGGGGATTATTCTATGATCGATATATTTTCATAACCAAAATATCTTAATAATTAATTAAGTGGCGCTAAAGTCCGGAATGAAACAGGGACTCAACCAATATGCCTCTTCGTTTAACCCGGTACTTAGCTAAATGCTTCCAGTTGCACATATCTATTTGGTTGAGGTCAAAGTTTTCTCGTTCCTCACATTTAAGGTTAGGCCTTCCTCTACTACGTCCTAAGTCTGCCTGTGAATTGAAGACTCTGCGAATATTGGTATCTACTTGATCTACATGGCCTAGCCATCTTAAACTGCCAATGCACTACGCGCCAACTACCTACTCACATAAAAAAGGAATGATTTTATTTTTGACCACCGCCAAATCCTTCGCTCTCTCAATTAACACCAAACCGCTAATATCTGATATCGAAAAAGCGATAAGATCAGGCGCAACGGATTTGCTAGGATGAAGACTGCCAGCAGATGCTCGTAGCCAAAAAGAGGTGTACAAGAAAAAAGAGAAAAACGCCGGCTTTACAGAAAAAAAATATAAAACGTACGACACAACTCTGACAAATGTTTCTCAGAAATATGGATGATTTTTATATTTGATATAACGTTTCAAGAAATCCATTTTCGTACCAATGACGAAAATTACATTTTTCGGGAAGAGCAAAAATTGATTTTATCTTAGCTTTGAATTTTAAAAAGAATAATAACAATCAAAAATCTTGAACAACACAAACCCACAAACAAATCATAAATAGAATAACCACATAGGCCTCAGTCCCTTTTTTTACACAATCTCTTGATCTATCGTGAAATATAAGTTATTTTTATAAAGAACCGTTTTTTTATGAAAAAAACAAGTATGCATTAGATTTTATAAGCCCAAAATATGCATGCAAAAAAAGTTTCATAAAAAACCTATTTTGTATTTTTATACCCTATCCCATAGGGGTATATTAGTTTTGACATTAAGTTTGTAACATAGTGGAATAATTTCGCTAGATATACCTCAAAGTATATGGATTGACTCAGAATCACTAGCTGAGTCGATCTAGCCATGTCTGTCTGTCCGTCCGTCTGTTTGTCACCGATTTTTGGGCCTTAAATTTTGAGCTAGAGTCTTGAAATTTGGTATACAAACTCTATATCCAACAAAGCAGAACAAGTGTAAAAATTTCTAAAATTCGATCACTGCCACGTCCCCTTTTTAGAACAACGTAATTTTAGGCCAAACCAATAGACAATCCTAATGTCTAGTGGTTTGTACAAAGTTTTCTTTGCCACGCCCACTTTTTGAGGGCGTTTTCAGTAAAAAAAAGTTTTTCGGTAAGATTGTAAGAATATCGAAAAAGTTTTTGGTGCAAAATGATTGGCTATGATAACATATAAACTTTTTGGAGGCGTTTTCATACAAAAACTTTTTGTATACACTAATTCATAGCATAACCAGGTAAAAATCATTGTTTTTTGTCGAACCATGAAAGAAACCAAGCTCAACCGACTTGAATCCACAATTGCAGGCATTAGCTAAAGAGACGACTATTTCTAGGGCCCGACTGTAGCGCCACTTAAGTATGTATTCTACACTCTATGAGGCAAAGCTAATATGCCCTTTTGGGATAAGGCATATAAAAAAAGTTTTCTAACGATTGATTCTAGACTCCTCGTATGTCACAAAGTTCTAACTGAACCAATTTGGATGATTGCTTAGATATTATCAATATACCTGAATGGGTTAGGGTTTTGGCAGCTTTACTACATTATGCTTTTTCTGCATGAGAAAACTTCAGCTGTTGTTCGACGGGGTACTAAACGTTACAAGCGAATAAGTCTAATGAAGCAGTTAACTTCACAAAACACAAAAAGGTATAATCATATGTCATTAGGTACATATTATCTATAAACAAATAAAGCTAGCAATCACGAGTGTGACTGAACATAAACTAAACTAAGGCGTAGAATTATACACGAGTAGATACTCTGAATTGCTGATTTGACGTTCGACTGCTCATATTATATAAAAGGTGATCCAACAGAAGCTTTTTGCCTTTTTTTAAACATATAAAAACGATTGTGGGTGCACGACTGGGTCGCACGCAACTTCCTCTTTCACAGCGAGTTTGGCGTAAGATCGAATGTGAAACAAGCTAGAATTTGATGGTATGCATTGTTTGGCCAAAGTACACAATAATATTCATTCTGATATGTCGAAATGTGAAAGTTTATTCTGGGCGTCTTTGTGAATAATAATGAATTTCCGTTACTGGTTATTTAGGGATAGTTGAACCAAAACAATTATGTGGAATTGTTGCAAATATTATATGGATTTTCTGGAAAACTTCGTGTATGATTATTTAAAGTTTAATCAAAATCGTTACAGCCGTTTTCGAAAAATTGAGGTTATTTATAATTTGTATATGACAGGTACCGATAATAACATGGCTAATAGAGTTCTGACCAAAAAACACTGGATACGAATGTTGAAGAAAAATGGTCAACCTGTTTTGGATGGAGGGACCATTACGTACAGACGGACAGATGAACCGACGAACCGACGGACGGAATTCCAAAAATCACTTTTTTGAGTTCCACTACCATCGTAATGTTAGACTCAATCAAATTCGAAAAATATTTGAAATTTAATTTATATACTGCTTGCAACAATTCCACATAATTAGTTTTGGCCCAACTGTCCTTATTTTCAATTTTGGCCAATAATCAGTATTATTCACATAGACACCGATTCCTACAAATTCCAGAATAAACGTAAACGAGATTTTCGACATTATTAGTAAATGGTACCTATTTATATTTTCTCGATTCTTAAAACGTTAATAATCACATTGCTTCTTCTTCTGCAATTGTGTTCATCATTTATTGATTTCTCCTTATTGTCGAAGTTTTTTTCTGTACACTTAAAAATTGGACATGACCGGGTCGATTTTTTTTTTCAATTATTTAATTTAATACCTCTCCATCTGTCAAATTTGAAAAAAAAATCGTGATTGACAACTATAACTTTTTCGTCATTAACCTTACATTTAGTCGGTAGAAGGTTAGAGATTTGTCTTTTGATGTCATTTCTGTACTTTCAACAAGGTTCCCAGCTTCATTTGCATACTTGCTGGCTAAAATGGACTGATGTGGGCGAGAGTTCTTCCCATATTCACCACTTGAACAGACAGAAACAACTGAAGCCATGAACGTGCCGGTATCTGGTATTGCACTACTGCATCTGTTATCTCTCTGTTATTATTTATTTTTGTTTATAGGCGATGCATCACAACCCTATTGGCAAGTAAGTACAATTCATTCTGGTTTGCTCTTGTGATATAAAATTCGTCTTGTTGTGTGATCTACCATATGTTTTTTGCAGAACGACTCTGGCAGAAGTTTTTGATATTTCAACTTGGTTCAGAAGTTTCGTTTGTTGGCAAGTTTTATGAATTTATACGAAGGCAGACCATTGGCGTCTTGGAATTGTAAGGAGCGTTTTAGTATTGGCATTTTTCAATTAATAGGGCTAATGCGTTTGCTTCTTCATATTTGATGGGATACTTTTGAGGAGTAGGAATAGTTTCGTTTGATCTTTACATTTTTAGAAGACTACCATATCATCTGATATTGCTTTGGCAATATCGTCTTTAAGTTTTTCACTATTCTTATATAATTAATAACCAAAGCTGTTGAAAGATAAACAGTGCTGATGTCCTCTGTATAGCTTTAGAAAATATCTGTTTTTTAGTAAGTGCACTCAGTTATTGATTTCCTTGGCCTTCCTCTAAAAATATTTGATATACTTGAAACATTATTTAATCATTATTATTGTTTATATTGTCAATACAGGATTATTTGCATCAAAAGCTTATCAAATTTCTTTCAAATTTGAACAAAAAAGGTATTTAATTTTAGCGCCCCCAAAAATAGGGCATGGCGAAAAACTTTATATGGACGAAATAAATATATTGGAGCAAATTTATAGTCGCTTAAAGTAGACCTTAAAATTATTTTATCACGTACTAACACGTTTTGATACTTATAGTCGTCAAAAAGTGTACTTTAGCGTTATCACTCTGCATTAAAGTTAAAGCAACCGAAACCTCACTTTAAAGATATAATGCAGAGTTAGCGTAATGCCATCTGTCATTTTCAAATCGGGCAACGGGCAAAAGCATAAAACAGCTGAAAGTTCGGTGAAATACAGTCGGACGGACGGACAAACAGACATGGCTAGATCGACTAAGCTGGCGATTCTGAGTCGGTCCATATGTATATATTTTTTATTATTTTTATTTTGATGTGATTTGAGGTATATCTATGGAAATGATTTCTCAATGTTACAAACTCAATGTCGAAACTAATATACTGTTACTTCCTTTACCAGTAGAATCCTTCCGGATTAGAATTTCTTCCGGCTTTTGAAGCTTCCTATATTTGCAGTAAATAAATTAGTTATGGCTTTAAGCACCATACATATTTTTTTGCAACAGATTTAAAAACATATGAGAAGGCTACAGTCCAAAGGCAAAGAAATATTAAATTTGACATTGACGCAACATAGTTTATCAAAAGCTTTTATGGTTCTGCATATGGTGTGGCGTAGGCCGTAGGGTATACAAATGGTTTTTGTATGAAAATGCCTCCAAAAAGTGAGCGTGGGCTTAAATGATGTGTGGACGAAACAATTGTTTTATCAAACATCAAACGTTTATTCGAATATTTTTAAATTTTACCGAAAAACGTTTTTACTGAAAATATTGATATTGGGATTAACTTCATATGTTGTTCAGTCACTTTTTCAAAATTCCCTGTCGTTTTGCCAAAAATAATGTTTTTATAAAAAGTGGACGTGGCATCAGGCGGATTTTAAAATGTTTACACTTGTTCGAACAGCACGTACAAGGATGTAATCAAATTTCATTATCCTAGCTCAAAATTTAAGTCCTAAAAACAGGTAACCTACAGACGGACATACAGACAGACATGGCTTACTCGACTCAGCTAGCGATTCTGAATCGATCCATATACTTTGAGGTATATCTAGCTAAATTATTTTTCTGTACCATTGTGATAAATTCATGATGAAATAGCAATATGTATTGAACAGAAACTTCATATATATATAGTAAGCAAATAACAACTGTTAAAACAACTCTATTGCAAAAAGTACCTCCTATTGAATCACCTGCTAGTATATAATGGGGAGTCTAACACCTAGTCCAACGAAATGCCTAGCTTCAGGGACAATAAGAAAGTTCATTCCTGTGCAACGTAACTGAAACCCTACTCTATATAAATATTTGAAATTGTATACGTGTGAGCGAAATCCATTTAATATTCAGCCCATAGACAGGCTGACATTAAGGTGTTCACGGCACACCTAAAGGTAAACAAATCTACAAAATCACGACTGAAGTCTTTGCAAGAAAGATACATTTCAAGAGAACGTACTTAATACATGTAGTTTCTTGTTAAATTTATGGGGTAAGGTTACCTCAAAAAACAAATCGATATTTCGGCACTGTCTTTTGTTTGGTATTATAAGGGATGTAGTGTGGTTGAAACCCAAATAAATGAAAGGGAAAATAAAATTGCTTGGGTCAACCAGACAATTTATATCCACACTAAGTAACACATTGTAGCGAATACCCTATCCCATGGGGGTATATTAGTTTTGACATTAAGTTTTTAACATAGAAAAATAATTTCGATAGATATACCACAATGTATATGTATATAGATATACCACAATGTATATATGTATCCAGCTGTGTCGATCTAGCCATGTCTGTTCGTCCTTCGTTCTTCCGTCCGTCCGTCTGTGTGTCACCGATTTATGGGGCTTCAATTTTGTGCTAGAGTTCTAAAATTTGGTTTGTAGATACATCTATCCGACGAAGCAGAACAAGTGTAAGCAATTTTGAAATCCGCCCAATGCCACGCCAACTTTTAAGAAAAACGTTTCTTTTTACTAAAATGGTAAGGAATTTCAAAAAAGTTTGTAAGTTTTTGCGGGCGTTTTCAGTAAAAAAATATTTAAAATATATTGTTTATAATAAAATGTTGATGCAAAATCATTGGTTAAGGTAATACAAAAATTTCGTTCATATAACATTTTAGCCAACGACCACTTTTTGGAGACGTTTTTATACGAAAAGCTTTTGTATACCCTAACCCATATGCAGTAGAAATATTTCTTTTGTCAAACCTTAAAAGAGTTTGAACAATTTGTTGTGACAGTGCCAATTTCAATTTTTCGCATAAAGCTCACATTTTATGGATAATAATTTTAAGGATGGGGTGGGATAGGGTATTAAACGATACACACAGTGGATTTTAAACTTCTCATATGTTTTATATATTTTTTAAGCAAAATGTTTTGACTCTAGGTAGTTAAAAATGGGTATGTGCGACTAGGTGGTATGAAACTTACTCTTTCAGTGAGAGGTAAGGGTAAGTTCAAATACATATTACGCGAGTATTTGACGTTTTTCACGGTTCGCCCGAAGAAAACCCGTTACATGAATTTTGTCTATTAGGTTAAAAATAAAAAGATATACGTAAAGTGGAACTATCTTTATAAAAGTTGATAAATCGGAATTTAAAGAAAATCTATAAAGTTGTTCATGTAAACCGTTAAACCGTACAGCTTTGACCAGTGATCAAGAAAATCTTTTAAATGCACTTTTGGTTGGTTGGTTGATGATGTAGGCGGTGTACGACTTCCCGCATCACACTCAGGTCATTATAGACCCATTGTGATGGCCGTTGCCTGTCCATGTGTGTGGTTGGTTCCTTCATTCGTCCTTTAACTTTCTATTGTTATTAGTCCTGAAAAGTTAGAGAGAGCGATTTCTGATAGATCCGTGAGGTCATAGACAAGGTATTTTCCTAAGGTTCTTATTCTTAATTGGCTGAGGCTTGGGCAGTGCCACAGAAAGTGGAGGATATCCTCGTGCATTTCTTTATTACCGCAGCCTCTTCAAAGGTCACCCTACTACTGTCGAAACAGACTTCCTGTTTCTATAGAGATGTTTGTGGGTTCTGGCTATGCCATTATCAGGTCACATTCTCTTGGATGTTTCACAGGTGGGAAGGGAGTTGCAACTGTTTTTGGCGATATTCAGTGATTTCTGTCCCACCAGTGATTGGAGTTCACATAGTGGCGGTTTGACTGACTTGTCTGGTGACAGATCCTTTAATCGCCAGTTCATTATGTTTGACGCCAAGAACCTTTAGCTGTTTGCGACAACGCTTTACAAGCTTAGATTTTATTTCAACAGCAGAGATTGCTTTTGTTGCCGCCTGACAATGAAGAAGGTGATATCATCTGGCGATATCGCCAGCATTGAGGTCGCTTGGGCTCTCTCGACGACTCCCAATACCTCAGCCTGGAAGACACTGACGTGCTCAGGTTTCCATCCAGAATTTTAGCGTATCCTCCTGAGCTCATTTTCCAGCATTTGTGCCGGCTGATTCTTAGTGCACTTTTGGTTGCAGAATCTTGCATTAAATGATTAGCGGTAGCAGGTTTAGGATGGTGTCCAGTCCCGCTGTTGGGGTGGTTCTCATTGTACTAAACGCATTTAACTTCATCTATACATATTTAACTTAAATTTATATTTTCTACGTGATAACTGAAATACTAAGCTAGGTGGCAATATTGTAGTCAGGCGGATAAAATTGGAATTTATATCTTAAATGTCAACAAGTGTCAGTTTAGGTTTTTCTCAGTTATTGGCGCTCCACAAATCGTTTAACAAATATTGAGATTGTTGTCATTAAAACAAAACAAATTATTTAAAAGATATATGATATCCGTTATGAGAATCGTTAAATACCCTTACCCATTCTATCTTTAAACTAAACCTCCTCAAAAAATACGAGTGTATATGGAAGGACGGACGGACGGACGGACAGGCACCATTAAATATACTCGGCTAGTGATTCTGTGTCAACCCATTTACTATACCCTATCCCATAGGGGTTTACAAGTTTTCATACATATTTCGTTACAAAGCGATATAATTTAGACATGTATACCTTAAAGTATATGGATCGACTTGCTAGCACAGGGGTATATTCGTCAGTCCGAAAATGTCTGAGCTAGGATAATAAAAATTGGTATATTAACTATTTGCTTATGCATTCAGCACATAAATAAATATTTTTTTAAAATCCGCCCATGGCCACGCCCACTTTATGGGGATTTTTAGTTTTACGATGGGTTAGCGCACAGCGGATTGTGGTCTTTTCATGCTTGTAATATTTTACGGAGACAAGGAACAAATTTCGATTTGCGTTAACAGCACCTTAGACGAATGAACGAGCAAGATGTTAATGCTCTTTTGTTTTTTCAAAAATATTGGCGAATTCGATTGGTTTTTTAATTAGTTCCTGGTTCAAACATTAGATAAACATGCATTGTGTACGGAATATGATATAAGCATAAATATTGTTTGTAATGAAAAGCAAACTATATACATCTGCAGTAAATAAATATTTAAATCAGTTTTCTCCTCCTACATTCCAGGATTAACATTAAAATAATTCACAGTTGATTACTATCGGGGTAGTAAATAAATCAATACCAATTAGATGTTGTGATATTGTTCTGGTGCAGAACAGAACAGAAATACGATGGAAAGGGCATCTACTACTGGCCGTGTTAAAGTTAGTAGAAACAGCGAGTATTTGGATGTGGATTTGTTAAAAGTGCCAGACTTACCCAACAAATTTTTCAAAAGATCTGCGAATGCATTGTAATAATCCGCATCAAGACCAAATATGTCAACATAACCCTTATGCCCCAAAGAAGCACGCTCACACGTAAGTCGCCTAGTGGTAAGTGCGTTCGGCTACTAAGTGCAGTTCAAATCCCGAAAGTAACAAAGCCTACATTTTTTCACTGCCTTACCTCCTGCGAAAGTCTAAAAATTTGCCGTTCGGATTCGGCATTAAATAGTTGGTTCCTTCCCAAATAGGTGGGCATGTAAAGTCTGGTCTAGAGACAAAATTATCGTACTGATATAATCAAACCATTTTTATCGATTTTGAAATTTTAACGAAAATGTTTTCTCCTGTTAACATCTACTCCCATAAAAGTAGGCATGGCAAATAACTTAATGTATACGAAATATAGGTACTGAGCTTGTCTAAATATTTTCAAACTTTGTATTTTAAGTTTTTTGTTTTATAAATTCATCTCAGTATATTAAATGCTCCAGGATAGCTCTGAGATGATGCTTGCAGATGCTTATTTACTCCGCTCTAAAATCTTTGTGGTTTGCAACAACGCAAAAAGATATTTTGGCAGAATATACAGATTTTTAATTAGAAAGCTTAAACAATAAGATTCATAGAGCATTCATATTGGGATTATTTATGAAATAGCACGTTGGATTAATGGCCGCCACGACATTGCTGGCAAGTTCGTACTCTTTTATTAAAATTTTAAAGACCGTTTCGTATAAATGTGGCTGAATTTCCTTAAAACACAGCACAGTTTCTCTTTCAAGGCATTGGTGGTCATGGGCCTGTTGCATGCGCCTGTGATTAATTGTTACTGCTTGACCAGCCGCATTTTCGAAGAAGAATGGTCCGATGATGCCACCAGCCCAAAATCCGCACCAAAAAGGAACTTGTTGCGGATGCATTGCTACAATTCTGACCATTAACGAAGCCATCCAGATGAAAATGAGCTTCATCACTAAAAATGATTTTTTTTCGAAAAATCGTCATCCAACTATTGTTCCAGTAGTCTACAACTAGTAGTCTACAACTTTTATTCAATTGAACCTTGTAAGCATAATGTTTAAAGTTTTTTTTTTGGCAAAACGGTGAGGAATTTGGAAAAAGTTTTAAGGTTCCACATAGTGGATAGTTTCATATGTTTCATATGTCATATGTTTTCATAAAGCGCTCGATTTTTTCTAAGCCCGAACTGTCAGGTGGCCGAGTGGTTAAGGCGTTGGACTGCTAATCCAATGTGCTCTGCACGCGTGGGTTCGAATCCCATCCTCGTCGATGTCTTCAGGTTTTTTCTAAAACTAATATTACAATTTTTTTTAATATAACATATATTGAGGTTTTTAAGTGATATAAACTCGTACGTAATTTGTAGTATACGTGGATATGTAATAAGTCGTCCTACAATTCCAATACCATTTAGAACCAGGTCTATGTCGCTGTACAGTTCGTTGTTGAATCTTCGCCTCCATAGCCCGTCAACGCAAACGTGACCGAAGATTTTTTGAAAAACTTTTCGGTCAAAACTAAAGACCTTTGGCTTCTCTGCTAAATTGCCATTTCAGTCCGAATAAACATCGGTTGCCAAGAGTAATTGTTCATTTTATTTGCTGCACCCCTGCAACCCTTTTGCTTTCTCTCACTGTTGGATTTGGGTTGTGTGATAAATTTATTTTAATTGTGTTTATTTTTTCTCAACAATTTCGGTTTTTTTAAAATTCTTAACCTAGGGGCATTTGGCAATATTATGAAACATTAAAGGAAAAAATATCTCCTCACAATTTACAAAACATCTTGGAATAAGCCAATAAAAAAGAAATTAGCTTAGTGCGCCATATGTAGGCCTGAGCCTTATTGTATTGGATTTGTCATGTTCCTGAGAGTTATTATGATACTAAAGCTACCCAATCTCAAGTATACCATAAAACCTAACAAACAACACTTAACAAACGATTAAATTTGATTAAAAGAAACCACACATCAGCCATCATTCAGGATTCAAACTCTTACACATTTCTTGACATAAACGGATAACATTCATACGACACTTAACAGGAATATGTCTTCATCTGTCTTTCAGTATATCTTGATGTTGTCATCTGTACAACGCTGCTTTTCTACATACCCACATATTGTTCGTGTTTGCATGTAAGTCAAAGTACCTAAATTTGGTTTTAAGTTAAATGTCTTCCCCCAATCTAATTGTTTGATTTTTTTGCCGTGTTATAAAAGAACTCGCAACTCACAGAGCGATGTAATACATTCTCAAAGATTTGCGGGTAAGAGAAAGGTATGGGTTTCATGAAAACTTATAACTAGAAAATTGAATGAATTCTAACAATGTCTACAAAGCCGTGCTCAGGAGCTTGGTCTTCAAAGAACAACTTTGGTCACAATTTTGCACAAGGATTTGCATTTGTATCCATTTCTTATTTAGTTGACACAAGAGCTTATTCCACAAGACTATTTACGCCGCCGTACATATGCCAATAGGATGTTACAGCTAGCCCATGACAACCCAGATTTTCATGAAAAAATCATAATGAGTGATGAGGCACATTTACATTTGAATGGATATGTCAATAAACAGTATAGTCCGTTCTGGGCAATGGAAAACCCTTAAAATTATTCATCAGTCCCCTTTGCATCTATTTAAAGTTACAGTGTGTTGGGCAGTTTGGTCAGGAGGAATCATTGGACCTTACTTCTTTGAAAATGAAAACGGCGTAACGGTAACTATAAATGGGGAGCGATATCGTGATATGATTGAAAATTCCACAACTGCATGCTTTGGGCTTGATTAACATGTGGTATCAACAAGACGGTGCCACATCGCATACAGCCAGGATTACAATGAAATTACTGCGAGACCTCTTTCCGCAACAAGTTATTTCAAGAGATGGTGATGTTGATTGGCCTCCACGGTCGCCTGATTTGACTGCTCTGGACTTATTTTTGTGGGGATATCTGAAAAGCAAGGTTTATACAAACAAACCAGAAACGCTTGAGCAACTCCAACAAAATATTCGTGATGAAATTAATGAAATACCGCGTGAAATGTGTGAGAATGTAGTGAAAAATGTGCTCAAAGGGGCTCGCATTTGAGAGAATGACAGAGGCGGACATTAACCTGATATACCAAAATTTGGTTTTAAGTTAAATGTCTTCCCCCAATCTAATTGTTTGATTTTTTTGCCGTGTTATAAAAGAACTCGCAACTCACAGAGCGATGTAATACATTTTCAAAGATTTGCGGGTAAGAGAAAGGTATGGGTTTCATGAAAACTTATAACTAGAAAATTGAATGAATTCTAACAATGTCTACAAAGCCGTGCTCAGGAGCTTGGTCTTCAAAGAACAACTTTGGTCACAATTTTGCACAAGGATTTGCATTTGTATCCATTTCTTATTTAGTTGACACAAGAACTTATTCCACAAGACTATTTACGCCGCCGTACATATGCCAATAGGATGTTACAGCTAGCCCATGACAACCCAGATTTTCATGAAAAAATCATAATGAGTGATGAGGCACATTTACATTGGAATGGATATGTCAATAAACAGTATAGTCCGTTCTGGGCAATGGAAAACCCTTAAAATTATTCATCAGTCCCCTTTGCATCTATTTAAAGTTACAGTGTGTTGGGCAGTTTGGTCAGGAGGAATCATTGGACCTTACTTCTTTGAAAATGAAAACGGCGTAACGGTAACTATAAATGGGGAGCGATATCGTGATATGATTGAAAATTCCACAACTGCATGCTTTGGGCTTGATTAACATGTGGTATCAACAAGACGGTGCCACATCGCATACAGCCAGGATTACAATGAAATTACTGCGAGACCTCTTTCCGCAACAAGTTATTTCAAGAGATGGTGATGTTGATTGGCCTCCACGGTCGCCTGATTTGACTGCTCTGGACTTATTTTTGTGGGGATATCTGAAAAGCAAGGTTTATACAAACAAACCAGAAACGCTTGAGCAGCTCAAACAAAATATTCGTGATGAAATTAATGAAATACCGCGTGAAATGTGTGAGAATGTAGTGAAAAATGTGCTCAAAGGGGCTCGCATTTGAGAGAATGACAGAGGCGGACATTAACCTGATATTGTATTTCATACATAATTTGCCGACTTTAAATAAAAAATTTATCAATATAAGATCCGTTCTCTTTCATTTAATCAAAAAATATAACAAACAAAGTAGTATACCTTCCCGGCCAGAGATAAGGGAAGTAAAGAGATACCAATCTTCGCGGTTTGCCTACAAGCTTAATTCACCCATAATTACGTATCTTATGTAATTCCCCACATTTTTTGCTCAACATTTTTCGATTTTCCCCCGCTACCTCGCCGGCCTCACCAACAACCATCACAGAAAGGGATGAAAATTTACATTGGAGTTAAAACAGCTGTAGCATTGCCACCACCAATGAGCGCATCCAAGAAAAACTTAAGAAATAAGCACCGCGTTCAGCTTTGAATAATCAATTTAATCAAATCTTGAAAATATATTTATTTATTTTTTATGTTATGGTTGGAAAAATATTAGTACAAAACAAACCTACTGAGAACAATAAAATAGAATTCTAAATTTTCGTGTGCGTTGAATTCATTAATACTTCCATTAATTTTGTATTTGTGTTGTTACTGCATATGTAACTAAGTCCACATGTTTGCGATAAATCGGTCCAATTTTCCTTTTTATCTGTCTAACTCATTTTGTGATATTTTGATATATTATCTTTGGAAAAACGAATAAGGGTTTTATTACATTTACCTACATGCAATTAACACAATGTACAATGAAAAAGGATATTAGTTGTATTACATATATCCGGCTGTCGCAGACCTTCATAAAAACGCAAGATGTTTTTAATGAGGAAACATTTTTGTTGTTTTTTTTTTCATTTTAAAAAGTACATATTGACATAAGTTCGAATCGAGAACATCGTAAATGGAGGAATAAATATTGAAGTTCGATCAGAAGTTTAGCCATTTGATTTATATTGCGGGCTTATCCCATACTAAAACAAATTTTTCACTTTTATCCAAGCATAAATCTTACTACGAAAATTATTGGAACTAGGATATTTTACAAGATATACATACTTTGCTTAGTTATGCCAAAAAATAACAGGAATACAGACTGTGACACAACTGTTGCAGCCGTATTAATACAAAAATTAACAATTATTATATAATCTTTTGATTAAAAGCTAATTATGAATTAAGAATTTTTTTAATAACTAATTGACGTTTAGTGAAAAATCTCTTACTAAGTACATATATTCGATATTCCGTTGTTGTTTATGTTATTTTTATGCTATATGTGCAATATAGTTTGCAATTTCATGTGCAGAAGAAGTCACAATTCAATTCACCTACTTCGGTAATTTAGTTTATTTTATGGTTAACAACGTAAATAAACTTATATTTGTTTTATTTTAACCTGCTCGACAGCTCGCTAAGATGTATCCAGTGGCTAATTGGATATTAAAAAAAAAAGGGTTCAACTATGTTATGATTACATTTGATTCTGTTGAAAATAAGATCAGAATGTAATTTATATTGAAAAGTAGCACATCACTGTTTTGTATGGCATGTACGGTTAACAATTGAAATAAATTATTCTTTGTTTTGTACCTACCAATCAGAAAACACGTGTTTTAATTATTAAAGGTTTTCAATATTGCGTTTAAACTCTGAATAATATCAGTTTCGATGTATGTTGAATATGTTTAACATGAACAAAGTAGGGCGGACATCTTTATTCCGTGTGTCAATTGCGTTAAATTTTAACCAGTGAATAAATTTTGACATTAGTATGGTGCAGAAAAGTCAAAAATTAAATAAAAGAGGAGAATAAAATGTAACCCTCTTTTTAACGCAATTGACAAACGGCCTTAGAAGTTTTCTCGTTAAATCCATTAATTAATACGGCTGTTGGTAAGTGGAATATTAATTTTTTGCAAAGAAAAAAATTTATCAGCAAAAAAAAACCGTTCATCAAAGATATGAAATAGGCGAATTCGTTACCATTAAATATGAAACTCAACTTTTTCTGATCAACAGAGACATAATAAAAGTCGGTACTTCAAACACCATTTATATCATTTATAAAAATAAGAAATTATCTTACTTATAATAACTCTGAGTTAGAAATATACTATCTTCAGAATCTTGCTTATCGAATAACGCAACACCAGATCACTCCGAAGTTGGAATCGACTACGAAAACTCGTAGAGAATTATTAAATTAATACATCCTCTCTTGTTTAAAAATGAATTATTACACTTAAATAGTTTGTTTATGTCCTTAAGGAGGAGTTGAATACATTCTATTCATATAATTTACAAAACAAACATTTACTTCACTGAATACATTCAAAAACATATGTTTGTATTCACCAAAACATACAATTTTGAGCTGTCATTTAATTATTTGGTTTGTTTACATTTTTTTTACTATTTTCGTTTGTTTGTGTAACATTGAAGTGCAAAATAAAACAAAAAAGTGCGCCCAAAAGTTTACATAAACTTAATTTGTGAAGTGCGACAGGACAAAGTGCGAATATATTTCCACGCACGCAAAAACAACAAACGCAAAAAAATAAATGAATGTCGACTGAAATGTCATAAAAAATAAATCTACCACACTGCTAAACAGCTGTTAATGAAAGTGTCCAAACCCAAAATTTCTCGTCTGCTGAATTCTTTTACTCGGAAATACATGTATTCACAGACAGGAGTGCATTGGTTGTGGATTACAACAAAAACAACTAACTCTTGCGGGGATTCAGGGTGAGAGAGGTAGAAGTTTGGTATCTCTTTACTTCCTTTATCTCTGTTCCCGGCGTACACTTTTTAGAATAAGTAGGCAAACCACATTCTATTTAAAGTAAATATTAAATCTCATATATCTAAATAGCTAAAATATTGAGTGTCTTTTAAATTTTTGTGAACTCATAAGCCATTAATGTCAGTAGCTTTACATAAAATGAGCGGGGTCAACAGAGTGGGCGTGGTAATTCTTATATAAAATGTATATACCTATATAACGTCATACATTTGGAACACTAAAATGTTGAGAGCTTTAAAATGTTGTGTAAGTCCGTAGGCTGTTAATACAAGCATCATATCAGTGTATAAACATAAGTTGATTTTATGAGAAGTAGTTTACAAAATTGCCGGATTCAAATATCAAGAGCTTTACAATTATTTTTATTAAAAAAAAAAATTTGATACCACTTCTTGGGTTTTAGATAATAACCGCATTTAAAGTTTCCTAGTATAAAAGTTTTCACTGATTTTTCTGACCTGTTCATTAAATTTTTTGTTCTCAATGCGTCATCTGTATAGCTTTGTAATCTTTGACAATACCCAACAAAAACTTAGACCAAACTAAACCTAATATGGTAGTTTCGCAATTAACCAGAAAGTTTTGCACGACTCAGTCGTATACTTTATTTTTGTTACTTCTTTATGTGTTATTGTACGGTAGTTGCCGTTTTTCCCTTTTCTCAGGGTCGTAGGTGCCTGTATTTTGATATACATACACCTTAACACATATCTTGATCCGAATTAGACTCCGACAAGGGGTACACAATGCCATTTGAAATTCAAACGAGAATTTTGGAAGGTGGAAGCATGGAAGCAATGCTGTGTAAATGATTGTAAGGTACAACGCCTACGATCCGGGTTTCATAAGAAATTTACAAGAACATGGCGTTACAAGATTGTAATTTGGTGGAGGATTTCAAGTTAACGTTCGTTAATTATTTGTCACGGAAAAGAAGAAAGTCTAAGGTACACATTTGGTTGGAATTATATGCTTGTAAATTTATTTTATCACCAAAAGGGTGAAGGAAAATCACTTTTTTTTGTTGCACGTCGGTCGCAACATTTTTTTGATGTTTTCAACATTTCTATTCCAAACATTAATATATACTCGAGATAAAAAATTGCTAGATAAGTCGCATACAGTTGCAATACAAATACAAAAGATTTATGTGAGTAAAAATCTCACACCATTTTGGGCACGTGCTCATTGTGTCTATGAAAATTTCCACCAGGCCACGGAAAAAAAATACATTCAGACAACAGGTTAGGAGTCTCAATGGTTAGTTAGGCCTGGAAAGTAATGATTTCACGATACTATGTCCGTCATTGGTCTGAAGCTAATTGACTGCGGAACGAAATGCCACTATAGCCAGCTCTGTGTTCGCTCACCTCGATATTTATCAGGGACATGGCGGTATCTAGATCAACAAATGGTGAATCAAATTGATCATATTGCCATATAGACAAGAGGCACGTATCTAGTAACTTTGATGTCCAAACATTCAGAGGGAAGTGTGCAACTTTAATTCAAAGCAATAAAAAAGTTTGGTAGTGAATCCCCTACAAGTGTACACCTTGAAAGTTTTCCGAATAAAACGAACACAAAAAACAGTGACTCCCCGAAGTTAGTTCATTGTGGTAAACATTTAAAGTGTGTTCATAACCCGCAATATGCTAACTTTTTCGTGCCCATCACCAATGATGCTGAGAATATGGAAGAACCACTTCAGCAGACCAATCACCCGCTGTCAGGCAGAACCAACAATTCAATATTGGCACTGCCGAAGAACACTACTAGACATCCCATCTAAATGTTAGAAATATCTAAGCTTACGCTCAACACAAACGGTCAAATCTACATACTTTGACAAATTCTGAAAAAAGCAACAAAGTCCAAACAGTTACACCACCTATTTATTGATTTCATACCATGCACATCACAGAATTTATAGTTCGCCTCTAAACAGAGCCATGCCTAGTTGTCTGATACTGCCCAAACTCGTCCATCTGTGCAGGGTTGGCAACGACCTCACTGAAATACGTGAGCATCTGTCAAAAAATAGTATGCTATAGTCCAAATACTCAGTTTTTCGCCCTAAACACGATCCAGATTGAACCTGAGACTAAACCAACAACCAACTTAACCTCTCTATTTAACCCGGTTATTAGCTAACGGGCTACAGTTGCGCTTTCTACTTATGCGCGCCATTTAATGTGAGGACTACCATTACTGTGTCCGACGTCTGGCTGCCTAGTCAATATACTTGGTCTTACCCTTAGTTACTTACCTCACTAAACCAACGTATCGAATGATATTAAAGAAGTCAGATGACAGTTCATCGCCCTGCCCTCTCTTGGTATCTATTATTATGAGATATTATCTTCCATAAGATTTTCAAAAAAAAATGGTCAAATAGAGATTGATCTGTACTTATCTCTGAGCAAGTCGATCTAGACGTGTCTGTTGTCCTGTGCCACTGATTTTTGAGCCTTAACTTTTGACCTAGATTGATGAATTTTGGTGTACTGACTCCCTATACGAAGAAACAGAACAAGTATAAATATTTTCGAAATATACCCACTGCCACTGGCACATTGCTGACGAATTGATGACATACAAATCGGTTGAATTCGTTAAATATCCAACGGAATTTTTAAATTCGCTGGAATTACCTGGATTACAACCTCATCATCTGCAATTTAAAGTCTGATCGGTAATTATAATGTTGCGGAACATAAACCATCGACGTTTTTGTAATGTCACCCGGAAAGTACTTTGATACCGAACGACATGCCATTCGGCTTTTAACGGTTACAATTTCCATTGCATTTGCGATGCCGTCTTGAAAATCCATGACTTTTATATGGCCATGTATATGTCGCCTGTTCACATGTCGAAAAACCATCAACAGCGACAGAAAGTACAACTAACAGTGCAAATCTCAATATGTTTATTTTATAATTTCATACAGCTTGAAATAAATATTCATAGCTAAGGCAGACAACGTCTGTCTGTTGGGTCTGCTTGAAATAACAATAAAAATAAATAAATCTTCAGCTACAAGGTATTGAAATTTTATTTATGCGCAATGAATAAATACAAATGCAATAGTTAAATCAGAATTCACGTTGAATTCACAAAATCTAAAAACAGGGACTGACAAAAAAACTCTAGCAATCTGTTTGTTCACAAATAGTCATCAATTTAGGGTATGAAAGGACTTCGAATATAACACCGATAATTAATGGGAAACCATCTAACACAAAGAGAACTTCCCTTCGTCACCATCACCATCAAACACTAACCCATGTTCTCTTACCACAAAAAGGCATTGTAATGAACCTTCCTTTATTCCACCAATTTATTGGAAAATCAATTTGTTCCCCGACAAACACACATTCCGGAATATTTACCCAAAGTGCCGTTTTTTCTGCTGATGTGACGCCAACTGCCTATGACAGTGAAAAGCTCTATCACACACATTACATGTCAGTGATTCATCTGAAAGTACGAAAAACGAAAATGAAAACGGAAAATTCTAAAATGATGGAAGGATAATAGAATTAAATATATATATATATATATATTTATTTATATATATGTATATATACATCAGAACGAATAAAAATCGAAAGGAATTTTCTAACTTAATGTTCCATGGAAACAGCTTTGGTTGATATTCCATTTTTTTTCGATTAAAATTTTATAATTAAAATTTTTGGTTTCATACCATAATCCTCATCGTCGGACATTGCCATCGCCTGTAATCGGCTTATGGTATTTTCATTTATCTCCTTTGCTCGTCGATTTGAATTTTTCGATGGGCCATCCAATTCTAAGTCGGATTCGTTTCCCATAAAATTACCCTGCAGGTCATGATGATGGCCATTGGATGGATGACAGACGCCTGCTCCAACATTATCTTTTGATGCAATTAGTTCAAAATTATCCAGTTCATCGAAAGGATTATCAATATTGTTCTTTATTGATGCGCCATCATCGGAGTCAACACTCAGCCTTCCATAGGCCTTTCGTGGTGGTCTTTTAACATATTTATCTGAAATTGAAAAATTAAATAATATGTTAAACATATGGCATAAATATTTGTAATGATTGCAATTGGTCGAAATTCAAAATTCAGTTAACAATATTGGGGCTTAAACTAGTTACTTATGTGTTTTGTTATGAATTGTTAAAAAAAACATATGAAAGGGCTAGAATCGAATCGTTTAGTACCCTATCCCATCCCATCCTTAAAATAAATATACCCAAATCCATCCATCCTTAAAATAAATATCCCTAAAATGTCGACAAAAAACAATGATTTTCGCCTGGTTATGCTATGAAGTGGTGTATACAATAGGTATTTGTATGAAAAAGCCTCCAAAAAGTCTACCTGGGTTAATATGACATATAAAATAAATGCTTATATTATCCTTACCAATGATTTGGCAAGAACAAATTATTCAAAATGCTTCAAATTTTACCGAAAAACGTTTTTTACTGATACAAGATATCATTAGGTTTGTCTAGATATCTTGTTCAGATACTTCTTCAAAATCTCTAACGGTTTGGCCTAAAACTAACTCTTTCTAAAAAGGACCGTGGCAGTGTGCGGATTTAAAAAATGTTTATACTTATTCTGCTTCATCGGATAGAAAGTCTATATACCAAATTTCAAAACTCTAGCTCAAAATTTAAAGCCCAAAAATCGGTGACATACAGAGGGACGGACATACAGAGATGGATTGATCGACTCAAGTAGCGATTCTGAGTTGGTCCATACACTTTGAGGTATATCTAGCGAAAATATTTCACTATGTTACAAACTTAATGTCAAAACTAATATACCCCTATGGGATAGGGTATATAAACGTAATTTTTTTCGAACCATAAAAGATTTCGATAAACTGTCTGAACAATATGTTGTGAAAAAATTTAATATGTATTATTGCATCGCCATAAAGCCAACATTTCGTCGATATTCATTTAAAGGATGGGATGGGATAGGGTTTTAAACGATCCACACAGCGGACTTTAAAAGCCTTCTCATATGTTTAAATATCTATTCCTTTGAAGATAGAATGGCTTGCCATGAGCATATGGATAAGCGAATGGAATCGGAAAGCAAATTCGCGTCAACATATTATCTAAAGAAGATAGAAGTACCCATGTTCACAAACAAATTTAGCACTATCCCAATATTTGGTCTGAAAAGTCACCATTGCTTAGGAAGAAAAATAATTATTGAAGCCACCAAGTGTTTGCATGTGAAACGTTTATGAAAATGAAACTCGAGTTAACCATTTATGTCTGTCAGTATGTTACCATTTCTTGGTCATATAATTTTGAGTTTTGACCTTTAGAATTAAGTATATTGTATAATCTACAAAAAATGTTACGAATAAGAATCAAAACGTGTGTTGATCTAGCGCTTTTATAAATGATTTTTGTCCCTCCATCTGATTTTTTACCTTCGAAATTTGCTTTACTTCCATGCGAAACTTCCACAAAGCGTAGTCTGTGGACAAATCATAAATATAAATCATAAATACTTTAAAAGACCTAGATAGACAATGTCCATGAACAACATTCCAATTAATTTTGGTTTACACTTGTTTTGCTAGGAAGTACAAATATTTCTAGATGGACAGACAAATATTACCCCCTTGGAAAAGGATTAAAAATCATCCCCGGGGTGTGAACTTGATTCAAAATTATCCATACACACAATGTAGATAGAAGATTGATAGAAAAAGCTATTTATTTCAATATATATATATACAATACGTTATGTGTTTAGAATAAAGACATAACTTTGCTACAGTGGATTTAAGACTATTTAGAGTCTATTGCGATATAATATTGCATGCCTACAAATTTATATTTAAATGCTCTGAAAATATATAAATGTTTCTGTTGGCTAATGGGGATTCAAGTTTTTAGTAAATATTTCTGTTCTCTGACGACGCTGCTCTATTTAAACGAATATATTTTGCCAATAATCTATTTTCACTGAAACAGAGGCTGCCTTCATTTGTTACCGTCAGCTTATTGAGGTGGAATTAAATTCTAGAAGCCTTTTCATAAACGATTTGTATAGACCACTGTGTCTTTTCGTACATTTTAACTTCGAATTCTCATTTCTCATTTATGTGTAAATAAAAACCTGTGTCCCTCGGAACATGTTTTGATTCTTACTTACTTATTTAAGTGGCGCTACAGTCCGGAATGAACCTGGCCTTAACCAACATGCCTCTCCGATTAGCCCGGATCTTAGCTAATTGCCTCCAGTTGCGCACTCCAAGTTCGGTTGAGGTGGGTTTCTACTTGTGTGCGCCACTTATGGCGAGGTCTTCCTCTACTGCATCCGACGTCTGGCTGGGAATCGAAGACTCTGCGAGCCGGATTATTGGTGTCCATTCCTTCTACATGTACTATCCATCTAAATGGTCCAATGCGGAGTTTTTGACCAGGGGCATGTCGTTATACAGCTCGTATTGTTCCTGGTTGAATCTTCGTCTCCATAGCCCGTCAACGCAAACGGGACCGAAGATTTTTCGAAGATTTTTCCTCTCAAATCGAACAAGGATTTCTTCATTCGCTTTTGAGACGGTCCATGCTTCAGCGCAGCAGAGCAGGACTGGGATGATCAGGGTCTTATATAGGATCTCCTTAGTAGTTCGAGTGAGGGCTTAACTACTAAATTGCCTTCTTAGCCCGAAGAAACAGCGATTGGCAAGAGAAATTCTTCGTTTATTTTCTGACGAGATGTTGTTGTCCAATGCGGAGTTTTTGACCAGGGGCATGTCGCTATACAGCTCGTATAGTTCTTCTTCTGACGAGATGTCAGATGCTGTCAGAGTTAATAGCGGAGACGAGACAGACAAAGTCCCGTTCTACCTTAAATTTATGTCAATGGTGAGGTTCTGTCCAATTAGTAGATGTTGTGTGTCCTTTCGTGTTGACAGCATATACTTCGTCTTGCCCTCATTTACTGCTAAGCCCATTTTTGCCGCTTCCTTCTCTATACTAGCAAACGTGGCTATGACTTCACGTTGGGTCCTACCAATGATGTCGATATCGTCGTCGTACGCTAGTAGTTGCACCGATTTTCAGAAAATTGTGCCTCTGGTGTTGGCTCGTGAGGTTTGCACAATCCTCTCAAGAATCAGACTGAAGAAGTCACATGACAGCTCATTGGCTTGCCTAAATCCTTTTTTGGTATCAAATGTGTCGGTAGGTCGCTTCCGACCCTGCTGGAGCAGCGAGAATTCTCAGTTGTCATCCTACACAAACGGACGAGTTTGGGCGGTATACCAAAACTTTACATGGCTCTGTATAGTTCATCTCTATAAATGCTGTCGTATGCGGCTTTGAAACCGATGAATAGGTGTTGGGTATCGATTTGGACATCTTGGGTTTTTTCCAGGATCTGTCGAAGTGTGAAAATTTGATCGGTCGTGGACTTTCCTGGCCTTAAACCACACTGATAAGAACCGATCAGGTTGTTGATAAGCGATTTCAGGCGTTCAGTTATTACGGCAGATAAGATCTTGTGGGCGATGTTGTGGATATCCGCATTCTTACCTTGGCTGCAATAAGGTAGTGGCCCGAATCGATGTTAGCCCCTCGGAATGTTCGGACATCCAAAATACTGGATGCATGCCTCTTGACTATCGCAATGTGATCAATTTGGTTGACCGTTCGTTGATCTGGAAGTCAATTAGCCCAAGTCCGTTTCCAGACGTGTTGTCGTGTAGGCTATGTTTTCCGACAATACTGCTAAAGATATCTTCTCTTCCTAAATTTGCGTGAAAATCTCCTAGCACGATTTTAACATCGTACTTCGGTAGTCGCTAATAGGTTTTGTCAAAGAGCTCTTAGAAGCAATCATTAGCTATATCATCTTTTTCCTCCGTTGGAGCTCGAGCGTATATACGGCTTATGTTGGCGAACTTGGCCCTGATGCAGATTGTTACAATGCGTTCGCTAATGTCTTGGAAACATAAGACTTTTTGTCTAAGTCTGGCACTTATAACAAATCCGCATCCGAATAGTTGCTGTTTCTGCTCACTATAACACGTCTGTAGTATTATTTTGATTTACATCATCAATTATCATGGCTATTTAAAAAACAGATAGCCAAGTCATATTTAAGGTCAGTTTTAACTCACTACTTTCCTTTTTAGCAGTCCATGTTTTAAAGATAGAGCAATGAAAATAGATGCTTCACTACCCATATATCAATTACAATAAGTTTACACATTTTCTGAATCCGCCTAATTTTTGGGATAAAATAAACAGAAAAACATTTTGTGGATTTCTATCTCTAAATTTATATAACACAAAGTCTGTGTGAGATATCATCGATATTTTGTACTACTTTTGAAGGGCCTATTGAGGCCATAATGTATGGAACATAACATCGTTGAAATGTCCACCGAGACTTCTCTGGGTGGCACACATCTAAAATCTTTAATATTTCATTATTCTGCTTGGTGCATAAATATGGTTAAGTGTGACTGATGGCATGGGTAATGTGGTTTGTGGCATATAATCATAATTGTCTGAACCGTTTTTGAGAATGTGCGATAAATATTACTAAAACCGTTGTGTACATGTGTTTTTCCGCCATAATGTCGATTCCAAAAACCCCTTTGAATGTTACACCAAGAAGTTAGTATATCAAATTAAAAGTGAATCCGCCCATCTTAGCCGCCAATTCGGTGCACAGACCGACAGGCGGACAGAATTGACGAACTCGCTTTTTCGCGTTTCTCCATCACCGTTATGTTAGATTAATAAAAACCTACAACGAATGCTGCAAAAAGGATTATTAATTTTCTGGTCAATCTCAGCTAGGCCAAATAAAAAAGTTTGCCAGGAAATCGAAATATTTTTTACTACGGTGACCTACTCTATCTCTTCTGATGGTATTTTTATTAAGCATGTTCAAACGTGTTAACACATCGAAAGTTAATTTTCCTTGAAGATTGCTCGGTGGTTTTGACTCAACATCGTTAATTAATCCTTAATTGCGAGTCCCCCATCAGTTGATTAATTATTCATATGTTTTCCATTCATACCAAAAATGTATCTTTTCAATGATTTTTTTTGAAAGCCTACTTTAGCATTAATTCCATATAACTAAATACATTACTAACTTTCACCAAGTCATTAATAATGGCGATTATGCAACATTTTGTCACTGCCAACAGGAACCGCTGATGACTACAGAAGAGTGTGTGAACGATTATTACTAATATATTTCCTAATTAGGAATGACAGTGTATACCGAATCCAAGGCTACGTACGTGCTTGCAAATATTATACCTCTGACTAGGGCGTTTTGAAAGAATCTTCTTCAAATTCAACTCACGAACATCTGAAGGATGTATTTCGTTTATCATATTGAAAGGAATAGAATGCTGGAATGCGTCCGATTCCCATATTTGAAAACGTTTTCAAATTTGTACCTTTTTTTGTATTTCAGTAATATATACTTCATGTCTCTTAAAATTTGTTTACCCGTTAGTTACTCTTTGCTGATTTTGGTGTAAAAGATGATTGATGTTGTATTCACATCCCGTTAACCTTTTTTTTCAGAATACCAATATTGTCAAGCAAAAAATATATATACGTATTGGATTTTTTGACTCAACGAATCCAAATATTAATCTTGCGGTTGATAAATGTGTTAGGGGAAAAGTTTTTATGATAAATTCAAAGCGACAGGCTCTGACTAACTCTCAGTTTGATAACTTATGACAGCAGGTAGAATAAATGGCTTCTGGATTTTCAGTTAACATCAACGTATTGTTTTGGGGTAAGACTGTTTTTAATCAGTTCGTTTTTTAGGCTTTATGTCACTCACTATCACTATACAGAGGTATGTGTTGAGCTTGTTCTGTCCGTAATCAAGAGAATGATTACGGACCCCTGTCCAATAGGGGTATATTAGTTTTGATACATAGTTTGTAGCATAGAGAAATAATTTAGCTAGATATAGCTTTAAGTATATGGATATATGAAATTTTTGAAATCCGCCCTCTGACACGCACTCATTTGAGAGAAAACGTATTTTTAGGCCAAACCGTTAAAGATTTTAAATAAGTGTCTGAACAACTTATCTAGACCATCCTAATGTCTATATTTTAACAACACAAAGTTTTTGTTTTGCCACGGCCACTTTTTGCGGGGGTTTTTAGTACAGAACGTTTTTCGCAAAATTTTAAACACCTCGAAAAATTGTTTGATGCAAAATCATTGGTTTTAGTAATATAAACATTTCTTCTATATATCATTTTAACCCACGCCCACTTTTTGGATACGTTTACATACAAAAACCATTTGTATACACTACCTAGCAGGCGAAAAACGTCGTTTTTTTGTCAGACAATAAATGATTTTGATAAACTGTCTGAACAAAATGTTGTGAAAATAAGATGAGTTTCATCGCCAAAAAGCCGACATTTTGCGGATATTTATTTTAAGGATTGGATGGGATAGGGTATTAAACGAACCGCACAGGGTTGTAGCCTTCTAATATGTTCTATTTCCTTTACTCTATATATAAATAGAAATCAGTTGAATCGGCTTTACTCCAGTAGCTTTAAAGTGCCTGCACAAATAGATGTAGCGCGAATTTCTATAATCTGCAAAAAAATACTGTGAAAGTAGACTTTGAAGACTCAGCTTTCTATTCCGATTCGATCTAACAAATTTAAAATTATTCTACGTTACATGCAAGCTTTTATGGGTGGCCGTGGTGTAGTGGTAATGTGTTCGTCTGTTGAGTGGAAGGTTGCGCGTTCAATCCCAACCAAAATCCATTTCACTTTTATTTAAAAGAAATAAGAAAAGGTCGGTGTAATACCTAAAAGTATGCACACCATCTTGAATTTCTTCAAATTTAACGAACACAAGAAAAAGTGACTCCCCGAAGCTAGTTCGGACACCACCCATGGAGTTTAAGTCTCCACTACACCCAAAATCTTTCCTATCCTCTCTTTCTTCCCCTTCTCTAACGCTCGTACTATGGTAACATATAAAAGGGTATACATAACCCCTTGAGTACGTGTAAATTATAAAAAAAAAAAAAAAAAAAAAAAAAAATGTGGAAACAAATAAAACTATATTGGATACGATAAAAAAAGGCTACAATCCGCTGTGCGTATCGTTTAATACCCTATCCCATACTTGAAATTCATAACCCCAAAATGTAGTCTTCATGGCAACTAAATATTGAAAATGAAATTATCACAAAATATGTCCGAACAATATTTTGTGATAATGTCATTTCCGATATTTAGTTATCAAAGTCTTGTATGGTTTTACAAAAAACAACGTTTTTCTCCTGCACATGGTATGGCGTAGGGTAAACAAATGGTTTGTGCGAAAAATGCCTTCTAAAAGGGGGGCGAAGTGTTGGTACTATCATTACCAATGATTTTGCATCAAAAGTTTTTTTTCTAATATTGTTAAATTTGTCCGAAATATGTTTTTTACTGAAAACGACCCAAAAAGTGGGCGTGGAAAAAACTGTGTATGGACGAAATATAGATATTAGAATTGTCTAAACACCTTGTTCACAAATTTTTTTCAAATTTCATTACCAGTTCGCTAAAAAGAACGTATTTATTAAAAATGCAAGTGGTAGTGAACGGATTTAAAAAAAATGTACACTTGTTGTGCTTTCAGCTAGAGATTCTGAGTCGATCCATATACTTTGAGGTATACCTAGCGAAATTATTTCTCTAGGTTACAAACTTGATGTCAGAACTAACTTGATAAGGTATAAAAACAACACTTATAAGGCACTAGCTTCAATTTGAGTCACGATCAATTCCTCATTCCAGTTGTAAGTCTGCTAGTTATGAGGTTAAATTCTCTTTTTTTTTCATTTATCCCCGAATATAACCATTGTATATGGGAATTTAATTTCAAAAATGCTAAAATGTGGTTTTATCTTTATTGTATATAGATTTTTTTAAAGTTTTTGCAGCTTTTAAACTGCAAATACCAAACTCCATCGAATTAATATAAATACATATAATCTAGGTGATCTCTTCAAGGTACCCACACACAATTACATGGTACAAAAATAAATTCCTTCCTTAAATTATTTCTTCCTCAGGAAACAACACATGCAGCACCAACAAGCCGACTTTGTACGAAAAGCATGTGGTAATGAAAAAATATGTTCATGTAATTAAATGAGAATAGTCTGCACCCAGAAAATTGTATATATATATATTTACATATATCTGCATTTACAATTAGCGAAACTTTATCGTACACTACTCAACACATGAGTAAATAATTTTAAACATTTCTTCCTGTTTCACTTTAAACTCAGCTATTCGTCGGTATACTGCACTGACTCTTTGGTAGGTAGAAGGACAAAATTAATTGCATTATCTGCACTTTGCAGTTGATGCCAGGGGTTATGTTCCCAATCTTACTCATGATATGACAGTATGGTAATGAACCCGTAAAGGAAAATGAACATAAGATGGGGGCATTGAATTAAGTGCTCGCTCATATGAATGTGTTCAAAATGACTCAAGTGATACATATAAGACTACTTATCCGTGATACACCTTATCCTACTCGTATAGCCAAATAAAGCTTCTTATATATATACTGTCCTGTGTTGAGAACACATTTGTGTCACTGAACCCGATCAGTAGGATGAACAACATTTCGCACCAAAGTGCATGACGTCAGGTGCTTAACCCAGATTCTCTCCTTGAGAAAAAGTTATATATATCATGATTGGTTCTGTTTCTATTGTTTCTACATCATCTTTTTGTGCGTGGCAAAGACTATCTACAATATTTCAATGACTGATATTGTAATGGTTTAGTGAACAAAATTCCAACTCAAGATATTTTTCAAATCTAACATTGCGATGATGGAAATGTCCTTAAAATTGCATGTATCAGTTTCTGTCCATCTGACGGTCAGTGACGCAGCTCGAGGTAAGCGGTTCAAAGCATTTACTTACATTTTCATAAAAAAGGTATGGGTATCCAGAAAGGTCTTTGGAATTGGCACTATATGTTTGAAAGTAACTAACGGTATTTTGTAATATCGAATTTTCACGAAAACGAATTCACCGGTTATAAGTCGTCTACCACTAAGTAGTAGTGGATGACAGATAGATTTTTTATAAACGATGAAGTCCTCAAGGGATACATTTTGTTATTATTAATTATCTTTTACGAAAAAATAATACGGTAGTCAACGGAGTCAACTAATAAAAAAAAAAAAGTTTGGTTATTCGAAAGCGCGATCGAGGATATAGAGAGGTGCCACTACAGGAAAGATGTTCGCAAGTTTTACCAAAGTGTAAAACTTCAAAGCCAAGGATACAAGGCTCGAACGGAATCCTGTCGAGATGAACAAGGAAATATCGTAGTTGAGGCACAGTCTATGCTGAGGATATGGAAGAATCACTTCTGCAGACTGTTAAACGGCGATGACGAACAACATTCCGCTGTCAGGCAGAACGAACCATTCAATATTGGCAACGACAGCGAAAGCTGCCAACCACCCGACCTGAGTGAAGTGAGGACAGCAATATCTAAACTGAAGCTTAATAAGGCTGCCGGAAATGACGGCCTTCCCGCTGAGCTTTATAAAGCCGGCGGAGATGACTTGGTAAGTTACATCCACCAACTCATAAGCCGAATCTGGTCGGAAGAAAGTATGCCTCAAGAATGGAACCTCAGCATCGTTTGCCCGATCCACAAAAAAGGAGACCGTCTAAACTGCGCCAACTACAAACGCATAAGTCTCCTCAACATCGCATACAAAATTCTTTCTGACGTAATATGTGAACGCCTGAAACCGTTTACCAACAACCTGATCGGCCCTTATCATTGTGGTCTTAAGCCAGTAAAGTCCACAACCGATCAAATCTTGAACCGGAAAAAATGGGCTTACCAGTAAATGAGGGCAAGACGAAGTATATGCTGTCAACACGAAAGGACACACAACATCGACGAATTGGACAGAACGTCACCATTGACAGATATAACTTTGAGGTAGTACAGGAAAATTCTTTGAAAAATCTTCGGTCCCGTTTGCGTTGACGGGCTATAGAGACGAAGATTCAACCAAGAACTATACGAGCTGTACAGCGACATGTCGCTGGTCAAAAAACTCCGCATTGGACGCTTAAGATGGCAAGGACATGTAGAACGAATGGACATCAATACTCCGGCTCGCAGAGTCTTCGATTCCCAGCCAGACGTCGGACGCAGTAGAGGAAGACCTCGCCTTAAGTGGCGCGCACAAGTAGAAACCGACCTCAACCAACTTGGAGTGCGCAACTGGAGGCAGTTAGCTAAGGACCGGGCTAATTGGAGAGGCATGTTGGTTGAGGCCCAGGTTCATTCCGGACTGTAGCTCCACTTAAGTAAGTAAGTAAGTAAGTAAGTAGGTTATTCGAAAACAGATAAAACTGACATTTTGTGGTCAAATCGGGCAACTCTAATATCATTTATGTTTAGTTTGGTTTGCCATTTCATCAAAAACAGGTTGAGAATTGAAAAACGCTTGCAAATCGTGCAAATTTATTTCGAAAATTATGGTTCAGTTCACGAAGTTTACCGCAAGCTACTTCCATTTAATGGTCGACATAATCGTCCATCGGACTCAGTGGCGCGATGGTTAGTGCGATGAACTACCGCGCGGAAGGTCTGGGTTCGATTCCCACCCGTAGCAACACCTAAATGATTTTTCACTGGCCCTCCTCTCGTGATGATTTGACAAATCACCCGAGTAGTATCATTTGTCATGAAAAGCTTATCTCAACTTAGCCGTTCGGATTCGGCATAAAACAGGAGGTCCCGCCAACGTGCAAAGAAGTACACACGCACACATGATTGGTTGTGAGAAAAAAAGCTATGCCCTGGGTTTTTTTTTTAAATTATAATCTTCCATCAGAGCAATTAATTTTGTTAACCATGGATTGTTTTCGCACTACGTTTACTCTATGTGATAATACGCATCCGCAGAGATGTCGAACAGTGTGCACCGAAGAAACAATTGCCGTTGTAGAGCAAATTGTTGAAGAGGACCCGAAAGAATCGATTCGCCACCGTGCACTGCAAAATTTTATTCAGTGAGGAGGCTCATTTTGGTTGAATGGCTTGAATTGCAGCATTTGGAGTAAGAGAAGTCACATGAGGCCCTTGAGACGCCATTACATCCACAAAAACTGATTGTTTGGTGTGATTTGACACCATTGGATTATCTTCTTTGGGGATATGTGAAGTCGGTTGAAATCCAACATTCGTGGCGTTATTGCCGACATAGCCCTACATACATACACATGCCCAAATCAAAGCAAGATTAATGGACATTAAAACGATTTTCTTGTGTTTAATTTCAATTTGAAACTCTATACCTCTAAAAAAAAACACCCTTTTTGGGGCAATTTTCTCTAATAATTACAATTTGTATATCCTATCCCATCACATATTCCATAACGGAATATTAGTACGTCAGACCATTTTGTATACCAAGCTCTTTTGCTCATGCCGCCATTTCAGGTGTAAATACACCGAGTTACAAAAAAGTGGTGCAGTCATACTTATTCATTTCTTCTTATTCATCATAATATGCCATGTTTTTGGAGATAGTTTTTTTGGATTTACTGTTTTAATGTTTTATTGCTGTGCCCGTTTGGCTTTCCATTTGGCTTCCGTAAACGAGTAAATGTTTTGTTTAATAAATTGTCATGGATTTATCAGTTTTTTAATGAAAAATAATGCAAAAAGAAAATCAGTCTGACAGTGACGGATTGAATGACCCGTGACGGCCAGACCAATGTTCTTCCAACTTCATATTCACAGTTTTTTTTGTTACAATTCCAGGCCATTTTTAATTTTCCATTATATAAATTATTGGGAATTATTGACTGAATGGAGATGAAATATAGAAAAAATTATCAATATATTTTATAGTTCGACAATAAATGACGTTTTGCCATGGAACATATTTCATAATTTTTTTTTTAGGAAAACGCATCCAACAATTGGGCGTTTTTTAAAGGATCTATAGACAAAATGTTCATAGTATAGTTTTCGAAATGTTTTCATCAAAAGTTTTTTAAAATTAAGTATACTGAAACCTTTTTTTTTTTTACGGAAAATGCACCCAAAAAGTGGGCGTTGAGATTGTCTAAATGCGTTACTTTTCAAAAGTCTTAAGCGTTTGGCAAAAAAACAACGTTTTACTGTTATTTTTGTGGACATAGAGTCTATAATTCAAATTTGATTACTCTAGCGCAGAATTTAAGGTCCAAATATCGGTGCCACTTAGAAGGACGGACAGACAGACAGGTCTAGATCGCCTCAGCTAGCGATTCTGAGGCGATCCATATACTTAAATGTATATCTTTCGAAATTGTTCCTGTATGTTACAAAGGTATGTCCCAGAATTGTGACCAATGAGGTTGAAGAAAATCGGCTAAGCTGGATCGGCATGGACTGTAAGTCCATTATGTTCGTGGAAATAGAGACAGAACTTAATAAAATTTTGACAAAAGTCGTTGTCAATATAAACTGACCAGAACTAATTTCGAAGATGCACATTGGCTGAATGGTTGACATACTGTACATACCTACACTACATATATATACTTGAAACAAAGGACCATATAACATAGATTGTATTCATAAGTGGTGTTTTTAAAACTTCGATGGGGATGGTATAATTTTATATAACAAATTCACTTGAACCGCGTTCATGAAACCAATTAATTTTAATTGTACAACGGAAGGCAACATTATGTTCTCCAATACCAGTATAATATTTTAGTTCATAGTTATGCATGGTGTATGGATATATCAATACCAAACTATGTTTCATTTATTGAGGTAGTTGGATAAAATCCACATTTTACCGATTTACCGTTGCACAGATGAATCGAATTAACGTTGTGTAATGAACTTACCAGAACTTCTTCTGCAATGGTTAAGTTATTGAGTCAATTCAATGAGAATACTTTTACGAAGGTATTACCTATGGTGAATGAGGCATACATATACGTATAACCGTCATTTGGACTGCAAGCTTTTTATTATCGCAATCAATTGGCTATGCTTATTGGTCTTGTGCTTCTGTAATTCTTATGTTTTTATATGCTACGACCAAGTATTGGTTTCATGAAATTAAAACCAATTTTTTTTTTTTAAATCTAAATATATGACGATAATGACTATTCGAGAACATCATGTTGGTCATTGGGCACAATTTATTGCTAAATGACTTTACAGATTTTTTTAAAATGTTTTATTTTATACAAGATTATAGTTATTATATGGAAAAGATTTTGTTTTTAATTGGTACAAAACTGTTGGTACATTTAATTGTTAAAAAAACTACATTTATCTAAAATTTTCTTCTGATATAATAACATCGGTACTCAGTATTTTTTTTTAAATAAAAATTTGTGTATAATTTTGAAGAATATGCATTTCCTTAATTATCTTAAAGAAGAAAGTTTTTTTTTTAAATCGACTACAACAGTTATAAGATAATAGTATTTTTGTATACTTTTGCAACAAATCTGCATTCCTACGTAAATTTTAGGTAAAAATAATTGTAATCTGAATGTTGTAGTGAAATCTATTCAAAAACTATCGCATCCATTTTTCTTGCGTTATCCCAATTCTGTTTTAAGAATAAGTCACTCGTTATTTGCTAATAAACACCCAATTTTGAAACTCAAATGCCGAAGGAGCAAGTTTGCACGAGCCAGTCGGACACGCACACTATTTATTGAACGTAAATCATGCTAAATTGAGCGAAATTACGAACCTGATTTCATTACTCAAGTTGAATGATTTCTATAAGATTGACTTTCCTACAAGTTAATGGCAATGGAAAGGGATGTAGTTTCGAGTTTATCAGGACGGTATTGTGTTTCTGGCAAACGTAAGAAATGTCATTTAAAGCACACGTTTTAGCGAAAATCCATTAAAGGATTGTATGTATAAAAAGAAAAAAACAAATGAGAAGGCTACTATCCGCTGTGCGGATCGTTTAATACCATATCATACCATAGCGTGGGTTAAATAATATGTTGAAGAAATATTTATATTACCATAAGCAATGATTTTGCATCAAAATTTAAGGCCCAAAAATTGACGGAAAGACATGGCTAAATCCACTCAGCTATCTATTCTCGGTCGATCCATATACCTTAAGCTATATCTAGCTAAATTATTTCTCTATGTTATAAACTATATATCAAAACTAATAGACCCCTGATAGGGTATAAAAAAAAATATTTTTCAATATTTAAAATTTTACTGAAAAAAGATTTTGTACTGAAAACGCCCCCAAAATGAAGACTTGGTAAAATACTATGTATGGGCGAAATATAGACATTAGGGTTGCCTTAGTGTTCAGACTTTTTTTTCGAAACCTCTAACGGTTTCGCCTAAAAAGGGGGTGTGGCAGCGGGCGGATTTAAACATATTTTACAATTCTGCTGGGAGCAACGGCAAAAACGCGTACCAAATTTCATCTTCTAGCTCAAAATTTAAGGCCCAAAAATTGTTGACGTACGGACGGACGGAATGGAATGGCTAAATCCACTCAACTATCTATTCTCGGTCGATCCATATACTTTAAGCTATATCTAGCTAAATTATTTCGCTATGTTACAAACTATATGTCAAAACTAATAGACCCCTATGGGATAGGGTATAAAAAGAAAATATTTTTAGGGGTGTTCACAACGTACAATAGAGCTCAAGGTTATAAATGTTGTCAACAGATTAAATACCGGTGACTGCGAAAGGAATACGAATATGTGGGATTTTTTGCTTCTAATTGACGTTACGCAATTGTATGTCTATTTGGGGTGTAACTAAGCTGTATGTAAACACAAAGTGTGTATATCGAAGCACATAATTAGTTTTTAAGAAGGATAAGAAGTAACACAATTTTGTTTACAAAATCTATGACAAGAAATGAAGAACATGCGCGTGCAGGATTGTTTAGCAAATGTAGCTTATATACAATACTATATTTCTGTTAAGAAAATAAATCAAATACTAAGAAAAAAAGACAAGAACATTTGATTTTCAGAAGGGCGAAGTAACAACAGAATCAGATAAAAGATTATCTCACTGTTAAAAAAACATTTGCGGAAACTTAAATCAAACAGGAATGCAACGAATTACAGTATTACAGGTCTGCAGTAAAATATGTTTGCACGAAAGTATAACTTTTACACTACACTTTATCCATAATCTGTACGACCGACATCAATGTTGTTTCAGAAGACAGGTATATGACCACATAAAAGACCAAAACTTCATATTCAGACGGAACTAATCCAAGGCGCCTTATATAATATTTTACCATCAACCAACATGTCATACCAATGACACGGCCCTTAGCTAATATGGTCCAACCCATGATTTCAATGTCGTTCGCGTAGACAGTTACAAAAATTTATGGAAAATTGTGAATAATGTTGGCTCGGGAGCTTTGAAACCGATGAATATGTAATAGGCATCGATTGGGACTCTTTGAACTAAAAAAGAGGTTTATATCTTGCATAAAAAACACACTTTTTGCGCCGATCAGGTTGCTAGTGAACGGTTTCAGGGGTACACGGCGATATTCAGATGATCTCGACGTAGTGGATCAGAGAAACGCTCGTATGGTTACGTTCCTCCGGCATACTTTCATCCGATAAATTTATTCTAATGAGTTTTTGTGAGTTTATTTAGCGCGAAAACTTAATTAATATGCTGGTAGTTTTTGCTGTCCTTGACAAAATTAAATGGCTCGTTCTACCTGATAGCGGGAGATTGTTCGTCAATTAAATAGTCTGAAGAAATAGTTCTTCTATATTCTCAGCGTTCCTAATTAATCTTGATAGGATTTCTCCAGCCTTATATTTCCAGCTTGAAGCTTTGCACTTTGGTATAATCAGGAGTTTCTTGCAGGCAGACAGAAAAACCGAGCATATCAATCCGGCTTATGTTTTGGCATGAACTTGAAATTGTCCCAATTATTCTGCGAATTAGATGCTCTTGGTATGGTATTTATCGCGAGGTTAAGGAATATGAATTCTTCAAAGTTCTGTACTTTTGATTGATGTCTTTGGATTTTAATTTTAACTTATTTGCGAATTAACTTCGAATCAGATATACCTGGTTCTTTGATTAATACGCAGAAGGATTTTTGGAACTGGCAAAAATCAAAACTTCTCAATAACGGCTCTAACTTTTATGACAAAACTAAACGCTGTCATTAACACTACGGGGGTACTGGTTCAAAACAGAGCTGCATACTTTGTGTTGTGTTTAACAAAAAACAAAATAAATCGAAATCTTATTTTATGACTAGTTGATTAAAAAGAAAAGTAAAGTTACACTTTCCTTTTAAATTGATTTTGGTACATGTAAAAAGAAAGTGTAATAAAAACTATGAAAATATGGTTATATACCTTTTGTCAGTAGAAAATTTTGAATGGCACATACTTTTTGGGGATGTATAATTCGGGGAAATGATTAGATTGGGTTCTTAGTCGTTTCGTCATAAACGTGTGGTTTAAATGACATTTGAATATAACGGTTCAGTTAAAAGATATAGAATTTGTAAATTGTGCGATAAATATTATTTTCTAATGAATCAAATGTTTATTTATGTCTTTCGATTAATTACGACGCAATAACATGAATGGTATAAACTGTGAAAAAAATGACATTGACATTGACATTGACATCACAGTAATTCGCACATGAATGCATCGAACTACAGACACATAACAGCACTGGCAACTGAGAAGGCTACAATCCGCTGTGCGGAACGTTTAATTCTCTATCGCATCTCATCCTTAAAATTAATATCTCCAAAATGTGGGACTTATATCGATAAAATATAGTAAATGTCATTGTCAGACCATTTTCTTCAGACAGTTTATCAAAATCATTTATGGTTCGACAAAAAACATCGTTTTTCGACTGGTTATGCTATGAGGTAGTGTATAGAAATGGTTTTTGTATGAAAACGCCTCCCAAAAATAGGCGGTGATATATGGAAGAAATATTTATATTACCAGAACAAATGAATTTGCATCAACATTTTTTCGAAATGTTTAAAATTATATAATCAAACGTTTTTGTACAGAAAACGCCCCCAAAAAGTGGGCGTGGCAATATATATAGACAGTAGTATTGTCTAGATATGTTGTTCAGACACTTTTTCAAAATCTCTAACGGTTTGGACCAAAACTATATTTTTCTGAAAAAAGGTCGTGGCAGTAGGCGGACTTAAAAAATGTTTACATTTGTTCTGCTGGAAGCAACAACAAACACGTGTACCAAACTTCTTCATTCCAGCTCAAAATTAAAGGCGCAAAAACTGATGACGGACGGACGGACGGTCCGACAGGGCTAAATCGAGTCAGCTATCGATTCTGAGTCGATCCATATACTTTGAGCTATATCTAGATAAATTATTTCACTATGTTATAAACTATGTATCAAAACTAATATTCCCCTATGGGATAGTGTATAAAAACGCAAACTCGCCAACAAATATTATAAAGATCCGGCTTATGGATTGCTTAAAAGATGTTAATAGCTAAGTAGGTAACTTATTTGCATGTATTTTTTAAAAGACAAATCATTAAAAAAAAAACATGTGACTGAACTTCAGTTTGCTGTCTCTGATCCTTATTGGATTCAATCTTTAATATTAACGTTTCAAAAAAGTTGCCGTGTCTCATATTTTCTTTAAGACAACATTTTGACGAACGCAAACAAAAGGTCTTCTTGGCAATTGATAACGTTAAATTGTTGAAGCTACATCTGTCAAGTTAGCTGTTATTTATTAAGTCTGTGTTCCCAAATCACCATTGGTGGATAGCGTTCAATAACACGTGTCGATATTAAAATAATTTTATCAAAATGGGTGCTCTGTTCGGCCAACGTTTCGTGAGCTTTGCCCATTTTACGGTTGCCATAATCGTCCTACCGAGAGGAGTATTCGAAGTGTGATGGATCAATTTGAGTCCACTGCTTCACTAAACGATTTGCCGAAACCATTGTCGATGTCCGTGAGAGTATGCAGGAGAATCCGAGGCAGTCGATCTCACGTCTCTCACAAGATATCGGGCTTTCGCAGAACGCAAATTGTGACAAACCATTTGACCAAGGAGCTGAAGGTCAACGACCATAGGCAACACTGTGTGTTCGCTAACTGGGCTCTAAAGCCGTAGAAACTGACTAGGGTCAGATTCCATCGAAAACTCATCTAATAATTTCTGGAATAACGGGTAAGTCAATAAATAACATTGTCGAATTCGGGACGATACCAATCCACAAGAATTCCACAAGAAATCCTAAGCGTTCAATGTATCCCGAAAAACTCACTGTTTGGTGTGGATTTTGGGCTAGCATATTTCTTTGAGAACAACGTTGGCCAAGTCATCACCATCAACTGCGAGCTCTATAGGTCGATGATAACCAACATCCTTTTGCGTGAATTGGTTTGAATGAACTCCAACGTATTCAACAGGACGAAAGATTCGGGGGCATTTCCATCCCACGTGGAGCTTATGTGAACTGGCCACAGAGATCGTGCGATTTGACCCCGTTCGACTTTTATTTTCGGGGATTCCTAAAGTCGTATGTCTATGCGAATAAACTTCAAAACACCAGCCATCGGTCAAATTCAGCCTTATTTATGTCCAAAGTCATTTCAAATTGGACATTTCGGATGCACGTCACCCAGAGAAACCACGACGGACATTTAAACCATGTTCATTTTGATACATAATGGCATCGATACCTTCCTAACCAATAAACAATTTTAAGGATATCTCACACACACTTTGTTTTAATTAAATTAATAGATAGAAAGCGCTTATTGAAAGACAAATTTCTGTAATTTATTTGATTCCCTTTAATTGTACGGAATTATATGCAGACTGTAGATATGTGATAGTTATCAAACAACTGTCGGCCTTAATAAAGCAAATTAATCAAAACGAATGTAATGTACAAATTCGATTTTACCGTGCACGAGGTGTGGTTTTAATTTATTTTTTTATCTTATCATGTTAGGGCAATTAATTTTAGTTAGTTGCTTCAAAAATTTAAGCTGTTGAACTGAAATATGCTATTTACTGAAAACATGCTATCTACATCTTCTTCTATAAGTTCTGTATAACTGTCTGTTTTTTGATTTCCAAGAAGGTTTTGCATCAGGCAAAAGCTGTCCAAGCATATAAGCTCAGACATCGAGTCTGTAAATGTTCTAAAAACCTGCTTTAATCTTTTCCATTGTAAGCTAAGGAAATAATCGTCATTTGTAAAGATTGGAAGATCTTCCAATTTTGTCGTATATGTCAAAGCTGTGACAATAGCTGCCAATTGCTCACAATTTAACTATCTTCCAATTTTTAATTGTCTGTTCAGGCGGTTGTTATATTTTGTGCCAATGTCTTCCAATTTTATTGTCCGAAAATTTTCCGACACATGAATTTGAGAAAATATTGTCACCTTCAAAATTGTGTGTTCACACAGTTGGAAGATATTTGTTTACCAAAAAATTGGGAGATCGGTTGACAGGCATTGTCGGACATATTTAAATTTGTATTCGTAGGTCAGTTAAATATAGTGAACACATTTGTAAAAATAAAATAAACATATTAATAAAAATAGAGCCAAATATTGCGAGTTCTACCATATTAATGGCTTACGTGTTGGAAGACAGCGAGGAGGAAAAATTTCCACAGAAAATCCGAAGTGTTTGGACGAAAAACTGGGTGGCCCGCCGAATGCAAGAGGGATTTTATTCGAAACTGCTCATGGAATTGCGAACTGAGGAACCGGATTTGTTTTTTTGAGAATGGACTCAAAGCAATTCAACGATCTTCTTGCTTTGGTGACTCCACACATCCAAAAGAAAGATACGAACATGCGCGCGAGCATATCAGCAGGTGAGCGTCTGACGTTGACTTTACGCTATCTAGCTACCGGGGAAGCTTTCCGGTCTCTGCAGTATCTGTTCCGGTTTCCCGTTTCCACGATCTGTATTTATAAGACACTTCAAAGATGACGAATAGTTGCAACACAGAAAAAAGCTGCACGTGTTTGCACCTTTTTCTCTTATAAATACATAGAATACATATTCTCACTGATTAATACCTTTCTAAATACATAAAATGTAGTTTGATTAAGATTTTTTTGAATAACCTACAGCCGTCAATACTTGATAATTAATTTATCAGAAGTTGTCGACAGTTGTATAAAACTATGACATCGGACAATTCAAAATTGCCTTACAAAGTCTCAATCAGCTGACAATAAATTGAAAAAACTGAAATTGCGTGTTCAGACGATTGTATGATACCTAGCAATTAATTGGTCAGATTGTGGTCTAACAATTGCCGACAGTAAATTGTCTTACAAAATTGGGAGTTCAGACGGTTGGAAGTCATTTGAAACAATTTTTTTACTGACATATATGACACAATTGGAAGATCTTCCAATCGTCTGAACGTAGCTTAAGTAAAGCAGTTTCCATTTTTATCAAAATTTTTATAAAACTGTTTCATAATCCCCAATGGAGGCAGTCCGGAGGTATCAAGTGATTGCGGACTAAATTTGGCTTGAAGCAACTTCCGTGGAACATCTCAGCTAAATGTAGTATATAAGATCCTATCCAGCATTATGTATGAACGTTTTAAGCCTATCTTCAAAGCACTTATCACCATGTACCTGTGTAGCATTCGGGTTACGATTAAAACTGATATAGCTGTGTCGCCTTCGTCGAATTTTCGTTCCTGTGTGCGATGAAGGAAAATGGAGTAGAAGATACAACTGCAAACCTGTACCAAGATGTGAATGTAGTACAAAAGGTAGAAACACGTAGACTACATTGTCTCGGCCACATTGAGCGATTTAATAATAATGCTCTAGCCAAGAGATTCATGTAGTCCCAGCCTTCAGAAGGAGGCTACAAGAAAACCGAACCTCCTGTTTAAGTGGATGCCAGAGCGCTTGGACTGAATAACTTGCAGCAACGTGCCATAGCGCTTGGACTGAATAACTGGCAGCAACGTGCCCAGGATTGTAGAGAATAACTATACTCCTATTATTATTTTTATTTCTTAATAAATATACCATTTCCAACGCAGTTAGATTCTTTGTACCATTTGCTACTCATGAGACATGACGAAAATAACTTAAAAGGAACCAATCTATTGTTTGTTTTTCCTTTTGGAACAACAAACCTTAATATTTTAGTGTTCTGTCTAAAATTATGTTAGCAATCCAAAGTACGATATTTTTATTTAATGGGCTCTCATAAACTTTGTTTCGCATGAATTTTGTATTCTTTATTTCTCACACAAGAGCAAATGCTATAAATGTGAACAATCCTACACGGAGTCATTCTCGTATGCTTCTTGGATAGTCATTCCCCTTGCAGACATCATCCCATCTTAATAGTAATATATCGTAAGCATCATAAAATATTCAAAAGAAATGTACCGACTTGAGTGACATTCGTATTCAGGTCCTGATTTCAGGTGAATTTAGTAAAATTTCGTTGTCTGCTGACTAGGTAGAATGTATTGAAGGATATATCATGGAAGGATATAACACACATGAAGACATTTGAATCTTTATGATATATTTATTTCGTCAAAGCATATGCCACATTGACAAAAAATTTAAAAGTGAGATCATCATAAAAACATACATAGCACAGCCCTGAACAAAGTGGGTACTTATGTTTTTTATCCCTACGCCGATTATAACAATTATCGGTTTCTACTTGTTAGTGCCACTAAAGGGGAGGTCTTCCTCCACTGGCTGGGAATTGTACCATAAATCCATAAATCGCTGCATCGATTGTGCACCTGCTGTTGGCTCGGAAGTTTTGCACAATCCTTTTAAGAATCAGTATTATGACTCCTCAATAGGGGTGTGCAATTGTTAAATTTTATTAAAATCTCGGGTTCACTAAACCAATATATATTAACAATCTAAGAGAAAATCAAACGTATGTTTCAATTCGCAGTTGACAAATACATTCCACCATGTCAGTTGATACAGTTATAATAATAAACTATACCATGACTGCATTATTATTAAACTAAAACTTTCTAGCATACCATAGGATGTTGTGAAGCTCCAAAAGTTAATATTGCACAACTTGTTAAATTATTTTGTTTAAGGAGAACTATATTGAATAAGATATTTATATACTACATACAAACTATTGCATGCTCATAATACTGTCATTTCGGAAAATTTCCCGAAAGTATTTAAGCGAACGAGAGCCATTGGAGTTACAGATGAAAGTTAGTTGAAAATTCGATAAAAACACACATAGAGGAAGATTTTATGGACAAGGATACAGTTTTTGTTTTTGTTGTTGACTAAAATCCATTCATTTGGTAGAGAAAACACTAAAGCGAAATAAGTTCTGGTCTAAGGCAGAAGGACCTCTTTAGAAAATTGTCTTATCATTCTATACGTTTCCAGACCCTTAAATAATAACCTCACCTAATTCCATCGATCGACCGTCAATTAAACATTATGAAGGGTTCAAAGAAACAAGGAGAGAAATATTAAACCAGCAATTTATACAACTCAGCCATTATACTTTAGGTCCCTTTTCAGCTATAGGAAATTGCAAAATGTCCTTTGTGTATCTACATTAGTTCTTTTCACAATAAAAAATGAATGGAAATGGTGGGAAGGACTAACGAAATAAAGGGTTCTACTCATTTGGGTAGTTAATTCCGGGTTTCTTTATGCAATACTTTATTTGTCCTTTTAGGTATAAATGTCTTTATATATGGTTGGGTGTTGTAGAACGAGGGTAGACTCTGATTGGCTTTAGCTTGGCAATGCTCAGTGTTTGTAACTCTGACTACAACCACTCTAAGTGGGAACCATCGGGTAATGTCCGGATTTGACTTGCTAAACGATAAGCGCGAGTATTCATAACACGACGAAAAACAACAACACTATAAACAGCCAGGTTAGAATGGCACGGAATGAATTCCCGGCCTTCTCTCCCAGGCGAACAGGCAAGCTGCTTCGACATATTCGGACAACAGGTTGTCTAGGAATTTCAAGGGTTAGTCAGGCCCCTTAAACAGATATGGTGGCGGATGAACCAAGAGGCCAACGGCAGCGGTCAATCCCGTAGTGGATATAGATGGCCCCGTGTTCTAGGGGTATCTAATAAATTGGAACTGGACATCCAGATTAGGGGTTATGCATTGGGTTAACTACTCAACCATGGAAAAAACTAACGGTTACGAAGCAACCAATAGCCTTGGAAAGGTATGATTTTATTGTTGACGACCCAACGACGTTCGTATCTGCAACTGGAATGTAAGAACATTAAACAGGACAAGTGCAAGCGAACAACTAGCGAAGCCCTCAACTGCTACAGATCAGACATTACTGCCATCCAGGAAACACAATGGGATGGGTCGGGCAAAAAGAGGATGAAAAACTGTGACGTCTACTACGGACCGTACTATAGTGAGCAGAAACAGCGACTGCTCGGATGCGGATTTGTTATAAGTGCCAGACTAAGGCAAGAAGTCTTATGTTTCCAAGACATTAGCGAATGCATTGTAACTATCCGCATCAAGGGCAAATTCGCCAACATAAGCCTTATATGCGCTCACGCCCTACCAGCGACTACCGAAGTACGATGTTAAAATCGTGCTGGAAACGAAATGCCAATATAGTCTTCACACGGTTTCCTCACCTCAATATCCATAAGGGGGAATGGCGGTCTCCAGATCAACGAACGGTTGACCAAATCGATTACATTTCGACAGACAAGAAACACGCATCTAGTATTTTGGATGACCGAACATTCCGAGGAGCTAACATCGACTCCGACCACTACCTTGTTGCAGCCAAGGTAAGAATGCGGATATCCACCACGCCACAACAATCCAGAAATACTGTGAAAAAATGTAATGTCGAAAGACTGCAATCGCAAGAGACCGCCAAGACCTTCGCGCAACGCGTATCCCTTAACCTCTCGATTAACACCATACCACCAGCATCGAATGACGAGGAAAAACGGCAATGATGCCAACAAACCATTAGCTCAGCCGCAACTGATGTGCTAGTTTTCTCGCGCCCACCAGCAAGATACACCTGGTTTGATGAGGAATGCCGACAGATGGTCGCAGCCAAGAATGAGGCCTACAAGGCAAAGCTGCAGGTGAAGACGAGAGCTGCCGTTGAGCTCTATAGGCAGAGAACAAGGGAAGATCACCGACTTTTCAGAAAGAAGAAAAAAAAGTAAGAAAAGCGCGCGATCGAGGATATATACAGGTGCCACTCCAGGAACGATGTTCGCAAGTTTTACCAAAGCGTAAAACGCCAAAGCCAAGCATACAAAGCTCGAACAGAAGCATACAAAGCTCGAACAGAATCTGAAGATATGGAAGAACCACTTCTGCAGACTATTCATCTATAATTCTTCCGCTGCCATCTGACAAATTTAATGACATGTTTCATGCTTTTCAAAAGTATCGAGCAATTAAAAAAATTATGATTAAATGTAGTAAATGTCGCTTGAAATCCCACATCCTTTGCCAGAGTCTAAATGAGTTTGCCCGACCCCGCATTGTTTTAGTCTCTAAAAGTAGTGCGTCTATTCAAAAGAATTGTGACAATGTCAGTACTGTATTGACATTTGACAATTTTCCAAATGGGAGTGCATTATGGTTCACTTTGTAAACAACTTTGATCTATTTTATTTGTACGTACTACAACATTATGTTTAACTTTATACATTAACTATGGATTTACTGTAAGACATATGTCAAGGATGTTAATAACACAATCACACGACAAGTGTATGCTCAGAAGTATAAATACAAAGAACACTTTTAAAATATTCCAATGTTCTGCCATCAAAAATGTTGATATGACATCGTAAAAAAATGCTTTTTTGTATCACCTCGAAATATTCAAGTATATACGTATCTGTACAATACATCTTAGTGTTATACCAAAGGGCAACAAAATAATAATAGATTTCACTTTTCGCGCACAAACTCAGAAAGAGTTTATGTCACATTTCTCTTGGTACTGAAAATTCCATTCCATTGGTAAATGGCGAAACACGCTGCCGGATGCCTGGTAAGCGTTGCTTGATTCCTGCAATCAACAACAACTTGGCGCGATAAGGTGCAGACACTATACTGAGAGGGCAAGTAAAGGACACAAAGCAAGTGTATCTGAGTATTAATCATTGGCCCCCCTAGTCGGAGCTATTACTCTTTCGCCTTGAATGAACAAAATAAAAGTTGACACAAGTGAAAACATTCTTTTGTGTCTGAGGTTGGAATTTTTCTCAAACCACAAACTTCTTTATATTTATAGCATTGTTAAAAATCTATGGAGTTTTCGTTTGTTTTCGTTCTTAAAAAAAATTCAAATGGAATTTGTTTTATATCCTGACATTCTTTTTGTTTTACTCGCAAACATCTATATATATATAAATTGAGCCTTAAAATGTTTGTCGCCGATTCACTCCTTAACGCATTTACCGATTTTAGCCAAATTGGTCAAGATAAAGTTTTTGTGAAGTTGTGTGTGGTGTGCGTGTGGGAAAAAACATATGAATTTCAGTACATTTCGTCCTGACGTTTTGTGTGTTTACGTCTAACTCACGTAATGTTCAACCAGTTTAATTGGTTTTTCTTTTCAAATATTTAGAAAATAATGGGAAGGATATAGGCCATATTTTTTTGAAATTCCCATTGCCCCAATGTCCGTTTTTGGGGGTTTTCCGCATTATGCTGGCAGTTTCGGCTTTTTTTTATGCAGCAGGTGGAACTGGCAAACCACTTAAAAAAATAGCATCGCATTGGCCATAACATCTTCAGCAAATTTGCGTCATAAGAAAAAAAAAATCTTTCTCTTTATAAGAGAAAGTAACAAATTGTCGAGGGCAAAATTATCATCTGGGACACCACTTTCTCTTGAGGCAGTGAACAAAACTATCAATTCAACATTAAACTATTCAGCGGCATTCAAGTGATTTCAGACAAACCCTTTCCGATATTCCACGTTCAACTATGTTGAAAAAGTCAGGCTAAAAATAAACATTTTCGTAGTAAAAATATGTGGACGTCGGCGAGTAAAAAAGCTAAAATCACTGGATTTGAAAGTTCGATCTCCGGTTATTTTTCTTCGGAATTTAAATCAAAATGGCAAACGAGTGGTCATTCAAAAATTAATGGAAACCATTATTGAATGCTAATTCCGAGGCGAAATACAGCTGCATCTGTAATCGGTTCCAGAACCGATTCTGCTCCTAGCAGAACAAGCTTACAAATTTAAAATCCGTCCACTGCCAAGCTCACTTTTCACAAAAACTTTGTTATTGGCCAAATGGTTAAGAATTTAAAAAAAATGCCTGAATAACATATTTCTTTTGAATTAAATTTTTATAAAAAAAAGGTTTTCAGTAATCACTTTAAGAAAATTAACATTGGTAACATTATATGACGTGCTCAGGGGTGCGATGAACTGCCGCCCAGAATGTCCCAGCCGTATCAACACCTAAGTAATTTTTCAGTGACCCTTCTCTCGTGATGATCTGAAAAATCATCCGGGTAGTATCAATTGCTAAGAAAAACTTATCTCAAATTTGCCGTTCGGAATCGGCATGAGATAGGAGATCCCGCCATCGTGCGCGAAGTACACACGCGCACATGAATGTTTGCGAGAAATCTCTGCCCTGGGTACTAACGAGTCTGTTGCGTCAAAAATTTGTATTTATTGTATATTATATGAGCATTTCAACCCACACCCACTTTTTCGGGGCGTTTTTTTATTTTGGTGAAATTAATCAGTTTATTCATTCAAATAAAAATAACAACCAGATTGACTTAAGACACGAAGTATGTAAAAAAAAATTTTTTTTAGCACCAACACCAGGGTTCTTAGACTTAAAATGTTTATTTGTTAATATATACAGCGGAACTTTATGGTCTAAGTGTGCACGCACATCGCGTACAGCTACTACAAAATTTCAAAATTTCCAAAATTTTATAGTAGTTCCTAAAACTTTAACCAAATGCACTTTAAAAAAACAACAAACAAAATAGTTTTTTTCCCAAAACTATAAAGAGTAAAATTTCAGTATATAATCTCACAGTTTCACCTCTTGAGAGAAGCTTCTTATATTTGCCGTTAATGGCACACGACATCTAGAATCAAGAAATGATCTTAATAACTGAAGATTGTTTTCGATACAATTTTGATTTTTTTAAGAAGTTTTAAATTAATTCGAACTACTAAGATCACAATATGAACATAAAATATCGTAATTGCGATACTGTTAATGCTGAAAATATTAAAGAACCACTTCTGCAGACAGCGATGACGAACAATATTCTGATGTCAGGCAGAACGAACCATTCAATAATGGCGACGACAGTGAAAACTACCACCCACTCGACCTAATTAATGTAAAGAATGTCAATATTTAAATTTTACCTTAACAAAGTACCGGAAAAGACGGTCTTCTACCTAACTTTATAAAGTTGGTGGAGATGGTTTGGTAAGTAACTTTCACTAAATCATGAAAGTATGCCTAAAGGATAGAATCGTTTGCCAAATTCACAAAAAATGACGCCCTCGGCACTGCGCCAACTACTCATTCCTGATTTTATATTTGAACACCTGAAACCTTGGTGAACGGTTGAGCGAGCTTATAAGTGTGATTTTAGGTTGGGAAAGCCCATGAATGATTAAATCTTCACATTCTGCAAATCCTCGAAACAGTTTAATAAATCCCTACCAATCAATACCCACCATCTATTCATCGATTTTAAAGCCGCAAAAGATGCATATAGAATCGAACTAAACAAAGCTATGCCTAATTTTTGTATAAAGCACAAAATCGTCCGTCTTTACAATACGACTATTGAGAATTCTCGTGCTACATTAGGGTCGGGAACGACCTCACCCAAACATTCGATACCAAAAAAAAAACTTCTTTAGCATATTTCTTCTTTCCTGTGAAGAACTCCAGAGCCATCAACAGATGTACAATCTTTCATAAATCTGCCTACTAAGACCATACGCCCACGATACTAACATCATTGGTCAGACTCAAAGGGAATTCATTGGCATATTTTATAGTATTGGGAATCAACCTCCAAAAATGAGTTTAACAGTAAATTAGAGTAAGACAAAGTATTTGCTGTCAACAATAATGGCAACACAACCTTACGAATTGGACATAACGTAATGTTAGACCTATTGTAATTCTTATTTTTGATTATATTCCTCATATTAATGTAAATCCAATTATAATTGAAATGTCAATGTCAATTAATTCGGGCAGCTAAATTTGAAGCTATCCCGTTGGAGTAACAACTCCACCGGCTTCCCTCTCCTTATATTTAAATAAAAAAAAGTCATGAGAATGTTTTAAACCCCAAACCACGTACCCTGAAGCCGATTGACAAAAATAATATAATATGACATAGAACGTTCATTTCAGCAATAATGTTGCTGTGGTGATGCCCCCAACGAATCTTTCGAAGGACGAATTTTTAAAAAGTTTACGAAACGCAAAATTGTTTTTGACTTCAATCAATTTTTGGTTTTAATTTCATTAATAAGAAAATATACTTAACGATTGAACACCAAAATGATTATTAATTTAATCTCTTTCATCACCACCCTTAAAACGTTATTGTTTCTGCAGTATAAAGATTTCAATTTGGAAATATTTGGAAAGTCGGTGCCAACATAAGGGTCGATTATATTATAATTTAATATAACACACCTTTATAAGTACGATAAAGAATGGGTAAGTTAATTAAAAACAATTCATGAGAGTGACTGTAATCAACGGCGCAGTCAATTTGACATTAATATTTGGGATAATTAATTTTAACAAAAAGTATGGTTATTGTTTTATTTTTCATGTACATACAAGAAGCCACATCTCATTTTTGATCATTTCCTAATTGCATCCAGTGAAATGGAATATGGCATTTCAATAAATGTTCCAATGTGAAATATTCTTATAAATCTTTGAGCAATATATTACTATCTATCTCATTTATCTTTGAATTAAACACACCAAAAGTGTGCATAGCTAAAAGCATTGTGTGGAAATGACGTTGTCTAAATATATTGATTAATGAAATTGAAATTGACGATTTTTTCTGAAAGTGGGCGTGGCCGTTGAGGATATTAAAAATATTTATTCCTTTATTGAAATCATTAGCAAAAAGCTTATTTATCAAATTTCATTATTCATCCCTTATGTCCTATGGCATTTGCTATAAAAATCTTTTTTTTTTACGAAAATGTAAAATCAATATGTAGATCTGAAACTATCTGACCTTTTCTTATCTTCTGCATGTTTATTTTTTAACCAAAATTGAGCCCAAAAAATTCTGTCCTGTTATAATATATATATATGAACTTCTTTTTTAATGAAGCGGTAAATGGTGAACCATTATATATGAAATTTGGGCACACCCATTAAGTGAACATCAATAATGTCATCTGCGATTACAAATGTGTCAAAGCCAAAGCAGGCTTGAAATACCCACGTTTTCACAAACTATGTGGCCATCAGAAATCCGTTCGGATCCTGTTCCTCCAAAACCGAATGTACAAACGTATGCCCAAGCTATAGTATCCGATAAAGATAAAAAAATATCTCACCTGACCCAGTTACAAACGTATTATCGATTAATCTTTCAAAACTTGAGGAACAAAGTAAAGAATAAACTTATTTTTGACAGGCTAGTTAAGCTCGAAAATAGCATTCGCAACAAACGTACCCCACCTTCGACATGAATAGATCTCTTAAAATTCTTACGTGGAATGCCAATGGCCTTTGGCAAAAACTTGGAGAACTTGAATTGTATGTGCAAGAAAAAAGATATCGATATACGTTTAATAACCGAAACTGACGTAAAGAGTAATTCGAAATTAAATATTAAAGGTTACCTCGGATATCGTTCTCTACATCCATCGAATAAGGCTAGAAAATTCGATTGATCTTAAATTAGAAATCGAAACAATGCAAGTTAGCTCTATACGAGTAGAAGATATCTTATGTTTAATGCCCACCGCGATGCAAGATTGAGAAAATTGACTTTGAAAACTTGCTTAATTCCCTTGTACAGCATTTTGTCATCGGAGGGGACTTAAATGCAAAACATACATTCTGGGGTTCTAGATGCATATCACAGAAAGGTAGGATGATTTGTGAAGTACATATGTAGAAAGTACAATACCGAATTTCATTCTACGGGTGAACCAAACTTACAAATGTTCTCAAACCAGGAAAATCACCAAATGAAAAAATATCATACAGACCTATTTCACTTCTTCCAATAATTTCAAAAGCTTTTGAAAGGATATTACTCGGTCGCTTATACCATATTATTGATCAGAAACGCATTTTACCTGACCATCAATTTGGGTTTAGAAGCAAACATTCGACTGTGGACCAAGTTCATCGAATTACTGATGTAATTGAGAAGAAAAGAAAATTTGCACAGCCGTATTTCTTGACGTGTCACAAGCTTTTGACAAAGATTGGCATAGAGCCTTCAATGCAAGCTAAGACAAGTTCTGCCTGAAAAATTATATAAAATCCTCGTTGCGTATCTTGAGCATAGACTCTTCTGTGTGAAACTTGGAAACGAATATTCGGATTTCAAAGAAATATTGGCGGGAGTACCCCAAGGAAGAGTCCTTGGAATACTCTTGTACCTCCTATTTACACGTGATATTGGCACAACAATAGAGGAAACAAATATGAAATTACAAAACGCTCTTAACGAGGTAAATAAATGGACAAAGTCTTGGCGGATTGCACTTAACGAGAGCAAATCGAATCATGTAGAGTTTTTGTATAAGCGGATAAACAATTTGCCATTATTTCTCAATACGGTTCGAGTTCCTTTTGCAAATAAAGCGAAATATCTCGGAATGGCACTCGATGCAAAATTAAAATGGATGTCGCATGAAAAAAACAAATGCGAAGAACTTCAAAATAAAAATAGAAAACTGTACTGGTTACTCGGAAAATATTCGAAGATTAACCTTGATAACGAGCTGCTATTATACAAGCAAGTGCTAAAGCCGGTCTTGACATATGGTATACAACTATTGGGTTGTACCAGTGAAACTAATCTAAATATTTTACAAACTTTTGAAAGCAAAATGTTAAGAACGTTCGTCAATGCGCCGTGGTATGTAAGGAATGAAGATCTGCGCAGAAATCGGGGTATTCCCGTGGTTAAAGTTGAAACGAAAAACTTTCACGCAAACATAAAAATCGTTTATTAGGACACCTTAACACAAAGGTCCTCCAAATTCTTGACGAAACAAATTTATTGCGGCGTCTTCAAAGAACTAAACCTTAGATTTGACCCGATAATAACAAACCGCGCTATAAATTGCGGAAAAAGCAGGAACTCTCACAGGAAAGTTACCTGCCAAACATTCAATACTCGTGATAAAAAATATGCTAGATAAGTCGCATACTTAGTTGCAATACAAATGCAAAAAGGGTGGTGGTTTTAGTTAGGGTAAAAGTCCCACACTACTTTGGGCACGTGCTCATCGTGTCTTTTGAGATTTACACCAGCCCACGAAAAAATACTGTTGGTTAAAATAAAGAATCCCAAAGATTATTGTTAAATCGACTGCGCCTTTGATAACAGTCCTTCTTCTGAAGTGTCGCTTAAAACTATTGAAAACTGGAAAAACAGATAATAATATACTAGCAATATTATATTATATAATTTTCATTTAAGGATATACAATCAAATAAGAAAAAACTTAGTAAATACAAAGAAAAACTTCTTTCTACCTCAACAGATGTCAAAGCCGCAAATTTAAATGCATTTTATCTCAGAGATTGTGTATTCGTTCACTGTTGAAGTTCGTCCGGACAAACAGCTCGACATTTCTTTGTAGTCAATAGAGATAATTTTAACATTTGAATCGTTGAATATATCGATATATGAGACAAGTTTTAGACCATTCATTTCTAATCTCAGTGACTGAGGCAGTAGTTTGCTGTGAAAAACACCAAGTCAGTTATTTAATTACCTCGTTCAAGTAATTATTTGGCAGTTTTGGCTGCAGCAGAATCCTCTTCATCGAATGCATGAAAAATGTTTACAACTTTTTCATAATTTTCTGCACAGTATAAAACTGCTTTTATCCAAGCTCCCCAAAGAGTTGTTACTGGTTGCGGAGAAAGTTACAGATCCGGTTCAACTTCCTTAAAATTCTTACTCATGAAGGAGCATTTAAAAATACCTATTTTATACTTGCAAAAAGAAGATCGACTTTATGAAATTCTCCTCATATGATTTCACAAACTCTATGAAGTCCCTGTGCTAAACACGTAGCATGAGTTAGTTTTGGGTAAAATATTTACTTGAATTAATATTATACAACTTGTCATATGCAGATGGTAAAAGAGTATGTAGGCAGCAACATATTGAACAAATTGCACCTGCTGGTGCGCAACGGTTCTATGCACATCCACAAATATCCATTTTTTTTTCTTCACACAAAAAGTTGATTAAAAATGATAAGTAAGCAAAAATTATTTAAAAACATATGAGAAGGTTACAATCCACTTTGTGGATCGTTTTATACCCTATCCTATCCCATCCTAAAAATGAATATCCCTTAAATGTGAGTTGTATGACAAAGAAATATTGAAATTGAAATTGTCGCAACATATTGTTCAGACAGATTATCAAAATCTTGTATGGTTTGACCAAAAACAACATTTTTCTCCTGCATGTGGTATGGCGTAATGTACACAAATGTATTTTGTATGAAAAGTGGGCGTGGCAAAAAACATTGTATAGACCAAATATAGACTTTAGGATTGTCTAGATTTGTTGTTCAGACACTTTATCAAAATTTATAACGGTTTGGCCTGAAATTAGGTTTATCTAAAAAGGGGGCGTGGCAGTAGGCGGATTTCAAATTTTTTTACAATTGTTCGAAAAGCACGTACAAGGATTACATATATCAACTTTCATTATCCTAGCTCAAAATTTAAGGCCCAAAAACCGGTTATCTACAGACGGACGGACGGACGGACGGACGGACGAACAGACAGACAGACAGGCATTGCTTAATCGACTCAGCTAGCGATTCTGAGTCGATCCATATACTTTGAGGCATACCTAGCTCAATTAGTTCTCTATGTTACAAGCTACGTATCAATACTAATATGCCCCTATGGGATAGGGTATACAAATTAATCACATTGAGTTCCGCCTGGAACACGCTGCAATTATCAGGAAGACGGAAATACAGGCTTACCCTGTCGGAGAAGACACCAGCACCCACTCCGTCATTTGTTTTGGAGCCATCGGTATAAAAATGGATCGAGTCGATTAGCACAGTTTCGTTACTCTCCTAAGACGTTCTGTGTCGGATTGTGATCCGGAAACTCTTACCAAAATTTAAGGTTGTAATCGATGTTTTCAGAAAAAGTTGTTTGTTAGTTTAGAATTTTTGAGTGGCCAGATTAAATAATTGAACACTGTTGGATGGTCTTAGTATGTATGCTTCAGTTAGCTGCCATTTGCTTGACAAAAATATCTAGGGGTAGCTATTAAAAAAAAACATGTCTTCTGGTTGAAGCACCACCAAGTGTCTTATTGATAATACGACTATTTTATAGCATGTTAATCAACATCTCAAGTGAGTGGATCGACTCTCAGACATGTTAGCGCCTTAATGATCGCTCCCGAATTAACGTTGTTAGAGCACATTCAATGTCCAAATATGCAACCATGGTATACTCCTTGCAACATAACAACTTTTAGAAAATACGTATTTATAGATTTTCACTTGCTGTACGCATTTTGTAATGCAGATAGCTGATCCACATCGATGCTACTGCGAAGATGAATTTCAATTACTCTTTACAGGTTTTTCAGAAAGAATTATGATACGCTTACCGGTCTCATATGATGATATGATTATCTATACCTAATTGTGTGTATCTGGGGTCGGAGAAGTCCTTAAAGGACCGTGGGAGAGTATTGCATTCGGAGAATATGACATTTGCCTCATATAAACGGTTTATTCAATAAAAGAACGAACCATGTTCAACTATCGAACAAACATACTATTGCCCAAGAGGAGATCTAAGCAAGTTAGCAGGATAGTTGCATTTGAAAAATCATTGTACAGCAGATGCCATTTGTGAAGTCGTTATTAAATCAATTGAAAGCAGTATAATCCAACCAGAGGAAGGCTACCTACTTCTAATCAATTCCCCCGTAATGGAGATGACCTCAACATGCAGTATCAACAAAAAATACATTTCCGGAACCCCCTATTGCATTATGAAGAATGCAAGTTTAATCTAAATAATATTACATTTATATAAACAAATTAAACATGTTTTGGGATAAGATTAAAAAAAAACATCAATATTTAACAAAATTAATAACTCTTTCAATTTTGATGAAAACCTAACAAGCAGTACCATAGAATCATAGAATATAATCATAATAATAATAGCGACGTATTAATTTGCTCATATTATGTTTACGGTAATCTAATATATCATTCATTATTCGCATTCCTTTTTCATGATGAGGAAGTGCAACATAAAAAATAAAATCAACTACTTAACTACTGAATGTCCTGCATATCAAGAAGAAACAGCGGTTGGAAGGGAAAGGAAAGGAAAGGGTGTTATTTCTGACGAAATGTTATTATCAGAATTAATAGTGAAGTTCTGTCCAATTCGTCAATTTTGTGTTTCCTTTTGTTGACAGCATATACACTACGCTTCAACTGAATAGACCCAACATTTTTTGAAGGTATCGAAGTCATATAACGAAAAGAAATGAAAAAAAAAACATATGAGAAGGCTACATACCACTGTGTTGATCGTTTTATACCCTATCCCATCCCATCCTTAAAACAAATATCCTCAAAATGTCGGCTCTTTGGCGATGAAATTTTAAAGAGTTTTTCAGAATAATTTATGGTTCGACAAAAAACATCGTTTTTCGCCTGGTTATGATGTGAGGTAGTGTATAGAAATGTTTTTTTTATGAAAACGCCTCCAAAAAGTGAGCGTGGGTTAAAGTTATATATGACGAAAATATTTGTATAACCAAAAGCAATGATTTTAAATCAATAAATTTAAAATTTTACCGAAATATTTTTATACCGTATCCCAAAGGGTTATATTAGTTTCGATACATAGTTTTTAACAAAGAGAAATAATTGAGCAAGATATACCTCAATGTATATGGATCGACTCAGATACGATAGCTGAGTCGATTTAGCCATGTCCAGTTTTTTGGGCCTTAAATTTTGAGCTAGGATGATGAAATTTGGTACACGTGTTTGTTGTTCCTCCCATCAGAGCAAGTGTAATCATTTTTAAAATCCGCCTACTGCCACGCCCCCTTTTCAGAAAAACAAAGTTTTAGGCCGAACCGTTAGAGATTTTGTGAAAATGTGTCTAAAAATGCCCTCAAAAAGTGGGAATGGCAAACAACTTTGTACTGACGAAATATAGACATAAGGATTGTCTAGATATGAAGTTCAGACACTTTTTGAAAAGCTCTAACGGTTTGGTCTAAAACTCTATTTTTCTAAAAAGGGGGCGATGTAGTGGGCCGATATTAAAAATGTTTACATTTGTTCTGCTGGGAGCAATAGCAACTTTCTCTTTCACAGTGAATTAATTTGATGTTTTTATTAATTTGGCCAAAAGACACACTAATACTTATTTTGATGAATGATGCTAAAACGATATAAATAATGTCGAAATGTGATTATACGAACGTTAATTCCGTAATTGAAAGCAATCACTGTCCATGTGAATAAGAATGATTTTTCGTTTTTGGGCAAAACTGAAAATTCCGTTTAGGGATAATACGGCCAAAACCAATTATGTGGAACTTGTGAAAACAGTAATAGTAGTACACAAATTAAATTTCATTCAATTTGGCAAAATAGTTTGCGATATGGATTTTGTGGTATGGATTTTCTCGAAAAAATTGGGTATGTAGTTTTGTTTAAGCTAATATGCTTATAGCATATATGAAGTTTAAAATCGCTATAGCAGTTTTCGAGAAATTTGAGTTTATGTATGATTTTTATACGTCAGGTACCCGTTTCCTTTTAGCCATGTTAAAAGGAAACAAAAAAGAAATGGCCTAGAATTATGACCAAAAAAATGTTGGATGCGAAGTTTGAAGAAAATCGGTCGAGTTTTTTTTTAGGCTGGTAAGACCTGTACGGACAGACGGACCGACGAACCGACGGACGGAATTCCAAAAACTCCTTATTTGGGTTCTGCTATCATCGTAATGTTAGAATCAATCAAAACCTCTAGGTCGAAAATTTTCACCAAAAAACAATATCTTTATCTTTGTAATAAAAAGTTAAAAATAAAATTAAATGGCAGCACCAGCGCAGCGGTTAATTGAAAAGCAATATATCGTTTTTTGGTTGTTTCGGATGAACAAAATTTCATTTTTTTATGGACCTGATGTATTTGATTATAACTTTTATGACACGAGTAAAGACGAACATTTTTGAGCCCGGCATCATAGTCGAGATGGTGGTGTTATGGTATGGGGAGCAATAAGCTAATATGAAACTGTTGAACCTAAGTTGAAAACAGCAAAAATGGCTGCAATATCTTACAATGGAATATTGGACAAACATTTGCCCAGATAAATTGGAATTACCAGCAGGACGACGCATCCATTCATACGGCGAGTATAGTTAAAATTTGTGCTCACCGGTACTAAACATAGTTGAAAACGTAGAGGGATGGTTAGTCAGAAAAATGTACGAGTCTGGCCATCAATTTGAAGACAGAGAATATTTTATTGAAGCCATTCAATAAGCCTTAAAAGCAATTTTACTAGATTTCTTAAAGAAACTTTGCGGTTCCATGCCGCATAGAATTTGTAAATTAATTGAGAAACTATGAGGTAGTATATACTGCTATAATTAAACAATGAAAACTTTTATTTAATTCCATTAACTTCTTTTTGCATTAATCATTTTTGCTTTGGTAGAAAGTCAGAGAAAAAAAAACGGCGCTTTTGAAAATAATATTTTTGATTTCTTTTCGCAACACTATAGACCATTAGTTAGCAGCAAGACATGATAAATTAACATACAATATTTGGGATCAATGAATCCCATAACTTCGAAAAATATTGTTTCTATTCAGTGGAAGCGGAGTTTATTAAGTCTTACCCAGCTTTACTTGAAGGTAAAAATAAGCACAATCGATCTGTAGTCAGGGCTACAAAACTGGCCATTATCAAGTTAAAACCAATCAAAGTCAACCCTTGTTCTACAATACCCAACCATCTTTAATTTCCTATTATTTCCTTTAAAATACAAAATACACTCCCAATTGGTTGAACGATTATGTTTAAATTGTAATGGCATAAAGGGTACTCGACCCTTTCTCACAAGCTTACATATTAATTTGGTTTTTTGAAAATGAAACTATTCACCGTAGACACAAAAATCTAGTTTTTGAGGCAAAATGTTCGTTAAGATGTCCTTTTAACAACCGATTTTATAGGAAATCATCTCTCTGGTGAGGCATACGAATGAAACCGCGCCCTGTGTTACTTGTAGATATGAATTTATTAGTACTCAAATTGCGTTCGATTGTTCGTTCCCTTGTTTTCTTGATCTGAAACAAAACCTTGATTTTGTATAGTGTAGTTCATGTCGTTTTAGATGGACCTTAAATCTACGTTCTTTAGAATGCTACGGCTCATTAAATATTAATAAATATAGCACGGAAGGTGCTCTTGTGGGACGAATAAAGCATTTCATTCACATATTATGTTGATAAGGTTAGCTAACTACATTAAGTGTGCAGCTACAAATTGTTCGCTTCCTGGTACAGTGTCAGCAAATGAGATAAATTGAAACTCGCCCCTGCATATATAAAATGTATTTTTATATCTCTGGTATTCTCCTTTTCATCAATTAAACCGTACCCAGTGTAAATAATTATTTTATGCAGATTAATGCAAACACAACCCAGTAACAAAAAGATAAATTCCAAGGATTAGAACATTAATACGATAATAAAATTTGCATGACAAGATTCCCAACATTCAAGTCTGTATAACGACGCGACGTTAATTTGCAGTAGAACATAGGATAAATCGCCCTAATTACAGTGTTGCCTAGTAAATTAACTTAAATTAGACTTACAAAGAGTTCTAAGCAAGCCCATTTATTTGCTATATCATTTCAAGTTCACAAGCTTTGTATTTTATATTTATACATGTATAATGTATATGCTTATGGAAATTATTAAATAGATAAGCACTCCACACTCGAACCCGAATAGCAATACAGAGTTGCGCAAGCACATTGGTAATAATAATCCGCTTTTAGTGCAATCTACGGAAATTAAATTGGGCTGATAATGGATTAAATGTTGGTGTTAAATCCCTGGGGATAACCAGAGTCAAGTTTCCAATGCTTGTAAGCCATCATTTTACCAAAGAAGAATATACAAAAAAAAAAAAAAGAAAAGACACATGTGGAAGCTATAATCCACGTTGCAAAGCGTTTAACCCTTAAATGCCCAAGGTGACCGATTTCAGTGGAAAAAATATATTATGTGTAAATCGATGAATAAATAGCAACTACATTTTTAGTTTTTGGAAAAAGAATTTTTAAGATGTTATTTGAAAAAAGGTGGTTGTATCTTAAAAGATACACTAGGCATTCACCCACTGCTTAAATGTTTATGCACATGAGCCAAAAAGAAAGATTTTGTTTCCAAACTTTTTATAAATTCATTTTTTATAAGTTTAAATGCATTATTATTAATATATTATTATTTAATAAAATTTCTTTCATATTAATATTTAAAATATGCACATTAAAAACCAAATTAAAATTCAAATAGAAACATAATTAAAATGGAAATAACACATATGTATTTTGTAAATTTATTTGTATAATAGAAAATAATATAAAAAGTTCCTTTTTTACGAATTTTTACGTAGTTAAAAAAATAATTTTTTTCTGCAGTAAAACACAAATTCACTTTGCATTTAGTACAATACATCATTGTCTGACCTGAGCAGATCGGAAATTTGCATCTACCCTTTTTATCAATCGTTGTCCAATGATCAATTCTGTCCAATCTGGTGTCCTTCGATGGTGGTAATCATCGTTTGTTTTTTTTACGTTTTTCTTGAATATCTGCTTCAATACGTGGACGTCCGTGAGCGGGAGGTTGTGTCGATTTAAAAGAGGATAAGGTATCAGCTATCTCTAATTTAAAATCAATCAATCGCATGGCCTTGAACCCAGACCGATTTTTATTTATTCTTTTGTATAACAACCAGGAATTAACAACAGTCATGTCCAAAAGGTGATAGAACACTCTATTTGTTCACTTTCGGCTTTTCATATTTATTTTATGCCGGCCCATAGTGCTATCCATCAGATCGACACCACCCATATGACGATTATAATCTTTTATAATTTGGGGACATGGAATTATTTTGAGAGTTTTGTTCTTTTTGTCAAATCTCTTTATGGTTATTGGTTGTAACGTTTCATTTCCCATACTGTCTGATATCGGTTGTATTCCGACGAAGCTAGAAAGTAGATTTACAATTTTATTGTCCTTCCAAGACAGTGAAGCTACTTCTATTCTATGAACATTACATATAAACTCTTGATTGGTACCGCGCTCGAACTTTTGCAATACTTTTTCCTCGGGAAGCTTACAGTTTTTGCTTCTATTACATGGAATGGTACCAACCGAAAGTATATCTAGTGCTCGCAAATATACTACTAACGGCACCGTTGTGTAATAGTTGTCAAAATATATTATGTGATTTTGGAATCTTGGTACTTCTCTTAGGAGACGGACCACTACATTGGCCGAAGGTTGAAGATCAGGTTCGCCTTGAGCTGGTGTTTCCAGCGCTCCATTATATACTTTAAATTTGTATGCATATTCCGTTGTGTCGCACATGACAAAAAGCTTGAAGAACCGTTTTTCTGCTGTGGTTCTTTTCAGCAGAAAAACGTTTTTTTGAGGGTTCGCGCCGAACTTAATTTACAGTAGAACATGGGATAAGTCGCCCTAATTACAGAGATTCCATTTTGTAATAAATTTCTGAGAATTTCCCTGATACAGCTATTGCTACGTCATCCGCGTAGGCAATCACTCTCTTTCTAGATTTACTAGTAGCTTGCCCACCACTAGATTCCAGAGAAGAGAAGACTGGACGCCCAGTTGTGGGGTGCCACAGCTAACGGATTTGCGTGCGGATGAGATACTAAGTTAAGTGTTAGTGATTCGCCTATGAGTAGCTGATTTATTAGCTCTCATCAACATTTAGATCCGAGAGCGCATTAGTAATTGCTTCTGCTTTGACATTGTTAAAAGCTTCTATATCAAAAAAGACAAGCATTGTATACTCATTTACTCCTAGTGAGTACATAGTGATGTGTTCCAGTTAGTGAAGAGCTGTTTTAACCGACATACCCTTGCAATATTCATGTTGAGAGTTGGAAAGTACAGTCGGTTCTATTGAATTACGGAGGTGTATTTCAATTCATCTATACAGGTTTTTATGCAGAAAAGATGATAGACTGATCGGGCGGAGATCCTTCGGATTTATGTGAGAGATCTTTTCTGCTTTTGGAGATGAATACAACTTCTACTTCCGTCCATGTTTTGGGGATATATACTAACCGTATACAACTTTTCATGATTGTTAGTAGCCATGGTATACAGGATCTCAATCTTGTATTGGAGTTCCGCAGTTATGATACCATCTGGTCCGAGGGATTGAAATGGTTTGAAGCTCTTAATGGTCCAACTAAATAACTTTTGGGTCTATTAACTTAATAAGATATTAGACCCAAAAGTTGAGGATTTTGTCCCTGCTTCAAAACTTTGGTATGAATATCGGTTATGTATAGACAAACGGCCCGATATAGATTGACTCAGCTTTTGATTACAATCTATGTTAAAGATCTATTGCATCCATCATACATTTTTTAGAGTTGTAGAAATATCAGAGGATACAAAACCTACCGCATTCGAATTAATGCAATTGACATGAAAAATTGGACGTGATTCAAAATTAAATTTTTTTTTAGAAATTATTATTATTTTTAAGAAAGAAACAAATATGTACAAAAACTAAAGCCGAAAGGAAAAAAATATAATTGTAAGAGATAAGTTTTGAGCGCCCGCTAAGGGCCAGTAAGTTAGATTAACAGCACACAAGCTAATTATGAGTTAGATTTAAGCATTTTGTTCTAGTATTCCAGGTTTTTTTTTTTGTTTTAGACCCCATATAATAATTCTCATAAAACTAATTTTGGCCAACCGATTTCATAATTTTTTTTAGTTTTTGCCCATAGCGAAAAATGATTTTCCTTTTTTTTCAACTTAAATATCTACAAATCATATAATCACAGTTTTGTTGCCTTGATACTTCATCTTCACAGTGTAAGACCAATTGAGATAAACGAGTTAGCTTAGGGCACAGCGGATTGAAGCCTTCACAAATGTTTTGTTTTAAAATCAAAACAATTTAATAAGGGGAAGGATAATAGCCGTTTTTTCGTCTGCATTTTTGTACTTGAATTGTTTATAGTATAGGGGGCGCATTTTGGTATATCTTCATATTTCAAGATATACTCGATGACCAAGACGGCGTAAGTGATATCACATGTTAAAGGCCAACATCAAAAATACAACTATGTAGGTACTTTTTTTTTGGCAGACACATCGAAATAAAAAGTTTTAGGCATGTGTAATACTTTCAACTTTGAAAACAGCTTATCGACGTTTCAATAAAATTTCATGGAAATATCATGGTTTTGCTTCTTCGGGATCGCAGTATAAATTTCACTTACAAAATCGAAAGGGAATATGCAATAAAAACATTTCTAGTCTACGACATTTAAAAAGATCAGTTTATCAAAATTTTACATTTTGCATTTAATTTTGTAGTATAAAAAATGAGTCAATGAAATATTTTAGCAAAATTAAAGTAAAGACATCCCATCATTCGCACTTCTTTTGAAATTTAATTTTGTTAGCAGTTACTGCTTTTGAAAAATCTGTGAATACAGTCAAAATCAGAAAATCCATATTACATTACACAATTTTCATTTAATCAATGTGGTGGTTCTTGAGAAACCGGACATTTTCAATAGTATCATTTTGTGAATTTAAAAAAAAAAACTGCTTATGTCATCTCAATTATACTAGGAGTCGTAATCCAAAAAACCTCTCTGTAGGACCACCAACAAGACAATAAGCCGAAAATTCAGTCAAATCGATCAAATAGTTTGGGCTCCAATTTCTTATTTCCTTTTTATTAGAAACAAGTTTTTCGAACTCATGGAATGTCAAATCATAAGAATTAGTTAGTTAAGATTTTCAGCTTCGAATTTTCGCGCCATCGCAGTACTTCCCTTTTAATGGGGAAGTAAAAAAGTGGATCAAGCGATTACGTTCGTCTGTCGGACATCGCTCTTCCTTCATAAACGGCTTTACCGATTTCTTCAAACATCATAAAAATGTTTTTAAACACTCAGTTGTAGCCAAAAACATTAATCATTATGATTCACATAGACCCCAATTTTCTTTTAGTTCCAGAATAAAATTTCGTAAAATGACTGTTTAACATAAATTATATATTTTAAGTTTTAACATCATTTTGGCCGTGCTTTGAAACTCGTCAGTGAAAGAGAATGTTACATACGACTCAGTCGTGCACAACACTCAACATACAAAATTCAATTCAAGTATTCTTGTAGAAGAGTATACATTCTCAATAGTATCTACCCAAATAAATGAACTTCACAATACAAGTTCATGTCAAGTAAGCCTTCATACATCTCCAAATTAGCAGATTTCAATCTTGATGATATACAGCCATCTTAGTCACGTTGGTAATTCATATGAGCATCGACTCATATCAACGGAAGTGATATAATCAAATGTGTTAATGAATCATACATATTCGATATGTGCTACGGAGAAGTAAAGCTTCATGTATGTATATCTTGCACGTGCACAGTTGTGTTTTCCTATTTTCGTTGAAGTGTTGACCCCTCTTATCCATTTCAAATAATCTTTTCGTGCGTTTGTATTCATTTGACAAACAACAATCTATGTTTTGCATTTATAAATTAGATTTCTTTATGTGCATAAGAATGGTATCCTTTTCAAGTTTCACCTTTAACTTTTGTTTTCGGCTTTTCCTAATGCTTCCTTAACATTTTTTTAAGGTGGAAAATACAGTAAAAACTGATTATAATACTTTTTGGGTCGATAAAAAAAAATGATGGCGTAAGGTCAACTTTGATTATCATTGATTATAGAACCAGTCCTGCGAAAGAAAAAGAGTATAGAACTACATAGAGTGCGTACCTCTCTCGATTCCCAGCCAGACGTCGGAGGCAGTAGAGGAAGACCTCGCCTAAAGTGGCGCGCACAAGTAGAAACCGACCTCAACCAACATGGAATGCGCAACTGAAGGCAGTTAGCTTAGGACCGGGCTAATTGGAGAGGTATGTTGGTTGAGGCCCAGGTTCATTCCAAACTGTAGCGCCACTTAAGTAAGTAAGAGTGTGCATCTCATACAACGAAAATGTTCTATGTGGGGTTCTGATTCTGATACCCAGTATTCACACTGCGTACCCAGAATCAAACAACAGCATAGCCCACGTCAGAAACTCCTACAAAATATGAAGCTATGACGCCTACTCTATGTGATTCTACACTCTTTGGTATTGCACAACTTTTTACATAGCCGAAGTGTTAGAGTAAATCCCATTATGTATACTAAACGGTGGTTAAATTTTAAGGGCCGATATTGATTTTAAATAAAACACACATTATTTAGGAAATTGTTGTCATCTATTTTTATTATGATAATATTGGTATGGTTCAATTATGTATGGAACAAAATATCGGCCTCCATACGATGGTTCAAATTTTCGATGACGCTGAGGCATAATTGAGGTTCAATGCCGTTAATGTGGCGAATTATCTCAACCTTTAGCTCTTGAATTGTTGCTGGCTCATCGACGTACACATTTTCTTTCAAATAACCCCAAATAAAGAAGTCCAACGGTGTAAAATCACAAGATCTTGGCGGCCAGTTGCCATCGCCACCACGTGAGATAACACGGCCATTGAATTTGTCGCGCAAAAGAGCCATTGTTTCGTTAGCTGTGTGGCAAGTGGCACCGTCCTGTTGAAGCCATATATCGTCCACATTCATATCATCTAATTCGGGCCATAAAAAGTTCGTTATCATCTCACGATAGCGAACACCATTCAGAGTAACGGCTCGATGATGCCGCCAGCCCATAAACCGCACCTGACAGTCACTCTTTGTGGGTGCTTTGGTTTTTCGACAATCACTCTTGGATTTTCATTCGCCCAAATGCGGCAATTCTGCTTATTGACGAATCCACTGAGGTGAAAATTTGCCTCATCACTGTTGATGATTTTCTTCGAAAATTGATCATCCACTTTTGCCCTTTCTTGCCACCATTCTTACCATTGACGACGCTTGAAATGGTCAAGAGGCTTTAGTTCTTAGCGTAAGAGGTGCAATTGTTGGGCACGACGTTGAGTTGAGGTGGACTAATCTTCAGCCACACTATCGAGAACAGCGGCGGTGTTTTCTAATCTCATACAGACCCGGTTTACTCAAATTTTTGCACGATTTTTCCGATTGTACGCACATTTGGACGATTAAATTGACCGAATAATGTGCACGTTATGCATTTTGATTTAAACGCAAATTTTCATAATAATTTTCCAATGGTTGAAATTGAATTAGTCTGAGATTGAGAAACGTCAGATGAAATGCAGAAAAAAACTTGACGTTTAGGTGTGGTTCACATTCAACATCGGCCCCTAAAATTTAACCACCCTTTATAACTCCAAAATCATTTTCCAATGTCGAATGTTTGAGGAAAACTATGTGTGTGTTTATCGTATTTTGTCACTATTGGTCGATTACGCTTCAGAAAATGTAAAACGTACGTTAAAAAGATTAAAGGTGACCCTGGTCACACCTGTTCTGCACTACGGTGCTAAAGCATGCCCCTTTTCAAAACCGGTTAAAGAAAACGAAAACTCCTTCGGTCCCGTTTGCGTTGACGGCCTACTGCCACATACCCCTGTTAAAATTAACTCCGTATGTAACTTGAATATGTTGATATGTCTCACCTTAAATGGCCCGCACATGTAAAAAACGGTAAGAATAACATTAGATCAAACGACTTACATCTAGAATGACAAAAAACGCAAAAATCAATATTATAAATATCGAATGGGTACAAAATGTTCTATGAAAACTTAAAACATTTCTAAATTTTACTAGTTAACTTGTCATTTTAACTTTCATTGTTCCGCGTACTTCAAATAACTGACAGAAACGAGGCCGATATAATCAGTTTCAACTGTTATTCTCTTATACCAAAATATGGAAGGACATAAAAAATATACCCTTATCCCACAAGATGAAGGACATCAAGTAATTTAGATTGTCCTCCTGCCTTCTCGTGGCATGGTATAGCTGAAAGAGTATGTAGTATTTTGTATTCTCGAATAAACTTCGCTTTGAAATTGGTGACCCAATATTCACGGTACTTTAATTAGAAATATTATGAAAAAATACCACTAAAGAAAAGGGAAAAATAATTAATAAAAAATTTACTCGAAGGAAAAGGTAAAATTGACACAGTAACCACGGGCTAAGATAACAGATGATACAGGTACGGGCTTGTGGCTTTCCGTTTTATATTTCGCCTATAATAACTCATAAATTGTTTGTATAGCTTTAAACGTGGTTTGTACTTGGCGTTCCGTTAAAAATGCTTTTTTTATTGATGAATATCTTATAGCATACTCTCCGAAAGTGATCATTTATTCCGTTAGAGTTTGCGTGGAGGGCTGTTGTTGTATCCGGCTATTACTTTGATGGAGTTTCCTGTTTTTATATATGATTTAAAAAAAGCAAACAATTAAATTTTGTTTGATTGTTAGGAATGGTCCAATATAGAACGGTACTTATTTTTATACATAAGAGGGACTACAGCTAGTAGCCCTTTCAGTTATATCGATTCTAAGGTAAGTACATCATCTTGGTTAAGGTCCGTCTGTCCGTAATGGTCTCTCCATTTGTCCATATGGTTCGTGAGACAAATACTTATCCGTTATTGGCCAAAACTGAATATTATGTTTAAGGATAATTGGGTCAAAACCAATTATGTGGAACTCATGAAAACTGTAGTAGTAGTATAGATATATTTATTTCGTATATGAATATTTTTACATAATGATGTTATTGCACATTTTACAGAGATTTGATGATGATTTTATCTTTCTACTGAAATATTATTTTTAATGGTTAGAAGAATTTATAAAGAAAAAAGAATAAACTTGAAGGAAAATACGAAAAAACCTCCAATATAAGAAAAATAAAATAAAATAAAGGATAAATAATTTAAAAAAATTACAATTGCCATTAAATTGGTACATTGATAAATAAATAAATAAATAATAAATAAATAAATAAATAAATAAATAGATAAATAAATAAATAAATTAATAAATAAATAAATAAATAAATAAATAAATAAATAAATAAATAAATAAATAAATAAATAAATGAATAAATAAATAAATAGACAAATAAATTAATAAATAAAAATAAATAAATGATTAAGTACATAAATAAATAAATGAATAAACAAACAAAAAAATAAATAAACAAATAGAAAAGTAAAATAATAAGCACTATTATACATTAAGGTAACAAATAACAAATATCCCATAAATAAATAATAACAAATGAGTACAAATTTGTACAGCAATAATGCAATAATATAAATATAAACAATAAGTACGAGTATGTAGAAATTATAATTGAACAATATTAGGTATTTAGTTGATTTACAAGAGGATTGTCAGCGAAACTGCATCTTGTTTTGAAAGTGTTGTTAAGTTTTAGAATTCTATCAGCAATCATTACAACATTCGCTCTTTCATGAATGTCAATAGTTGAGTGGTGCCAAGGTAAATCTAGCATCATTTTTAACAGTTTGTTTTGCGATACTTGCAATTTTTGTATATGACACTTTGCGGAGTTGCCCCATACCTGACACCCATATAATAGAATTGCCTGGAAAATTACTTTATGTAAAATTATTTTGTTGTCGGTAGAAAGTAATGATTTTCTATTAATAAACGGGTAAAGCATATTGATTCCTATACCTATTTTCTTTAAAGATTTATTAATGTGGTCCTTAAAAGTTAACTTGGTATCTAAATAAATACCTAGATATCTAATAGAAGGTTCCCAATTAATACTATTACCAGTAGTAGTATACAAATTAAATAATTCAATTCAATTTGGCAAAATAGTTTGCGAGAAATTGACAATTTTCTTTTTATGGCCTAAATGCATAAATCCGTTATATGGATTTTCTCGAAAAAAACTGGGTATGTAGTTTTGTTGAAATTAATATGCTTATAGTATATAAGAGGTTTAATGGATATCATTAGAGCCGTTTTCGAGAAAATGAAGGTTATTGATGATTTTTATATCTCAGGTACCGGTAATAACATGGCTAAAAGCAAACAAAAAAATGGCCTAGAAGTATGACCAAAAAAAACACCTGATACGAAGTTTACAGAAAATCGTTAAAGTCGCTTAGGCAGGAGAGACGTGTACGGACAGACGGACGGACGAACCGACAGACGGAATTAAAAAAAAAACACTTTTTTGAGTTCCGCTAACATCGTAATGTTATAATCAATCAAAATCTCGAGGTCGAAAAATATCACGAAAACAATATCTTTCCCTTTATAAGAGAAAGTTAAAAATAACAAAAACGTTTTTATTTTCCTAGATAAGTTAAATATAGAAATTACTAGTAAGAATTTTATGCAAAGCACACATTTTTCCTTCAGCTTTAAGCCCTTGTGCCTAGTGATGTTTGTAAATTACTCAGTACATTTATGTTAATTTCAATAACTTAATTTAATTGATTAGCTCCTTCTCTTTCTTAGAAGGTGGCTTAGATGTAGTCCTTCGATATTGATTTTATATCAGTCGGGGCATGTGTGATATCATGTAGACAAGGCGTAGCACAATTTTTATCTTCTTTTATTATATTCTCTTGGTTAAATCATATCTCTACCAGCCAAGACTTATGGATCGTCAGGAGTCGATTCAATGATGTAATCTATACAAATAATTATTGCATACTTCCAAACATCGTTTTCAAAACAAATAATGAGTTGTGAATTATTTATCCTTACATAACAAAGTTATTATTGTGAACTTTGCAAGCGTACAACTTCAAAGTAAAGGCATCTCATTAATAAATATACTACTCATTTATGAAACGACGAAATGTATCTATTGTAGGTTTGATTGGATATCTATTCTCATTATTATGCCATTGAAATTATTGAAATATGCTTATCGCTATATTCTACTTCAAACTCAAATACCTACCTAGGGAGTATATTCATATGTATTATAAAGTGCGTGCATTATGAAATATATTTGCAAGAAGCGTATTTTATTTAACGAAGTTAAAAGGTTTTCCAGATGGCTAAATATATTCATGCATATTTAGGTTTATGTATAGTTTTTATATGAACATTTTTCCTATACTGAAATTAACTTAGACATGTACAGCATTGTTAAATGGGTACAAGTACATTTTACATTCAAATGGATTTACAAAATAAAAATTTTATAGTGTTAAGAAATGTTTTTCTATCATTTATACACACTATTTGCGTTAGAATAACGCTCCAAAAAGAGTCCCCTTTGAACACACCTTCAACACATTTACGAAAGCCAATCCAGCAATGATTCTCAAAGTTCCTGAGAACCAAATCGTAATTTAAGAATGGTTATTTGTCTTTCAGATAGTCGAACACTTATACAAATGAAACACGCTTCCAGTATCCTTAATTTGCATAAATCTAGGGAGAGAGTCAACGCATAAGAGCACCGGACATAGCAAGCTACTACCAATCAGCGCTGCCACCCTAGAGATGGTTGGGCGCAGTATATTTGGATATCAATGAAATTCTTTTTTCCTGTGAAAGTACGTTCGATGCCATTATGTATGGAACTCGATTTCTTTTGCATGGTCACCACGGGCACGCTGCTGAAGTCCAGACGCTGAACCCCAATTTTCGACGGTTTTCAAGCATAAATCGGTCGATACTGCTGCAATTTCACGTTCGATATTCGTACGAAGTTCATCAATCGTCACTGGCTTGTTGGCATAGACGATAGACTTGACGTAGCCCCACAGGAAATAGTCTAACGGCGTCAAATCGCACGACCGAGGCGGCCAAGCGACTGGACCATTTCGTGAGATAACACGTTCTCCAACCTTCGTTTCCAATAAATTGATTGTGGCATTCGCTGTGTGGCTTGTGGCGCCGTCCTGTTGGAACCACATGTCCTGCAAGTCCATATCACCCAATTGGGGCCAAAAATATTCGGTTATCATTGAACGGTAGCTATTCCCATTCACAGTAACGTGCCGGTCTTGATCATCACGGAAGAAGTACGGCCGAATGACGCAGCCGGCCATAGCCAGACCAAACCGTAATTTTTTCGGGATGCAATGATGACTCATGGAGTACATGCATATTTTGTTTATTGACGAAGCCATTCAGCCAGAAATGAGCCTCATCGCTGAAGATGATTTTTCTATGAAAATTCGAATCATTTTCAATTTGTTGCTCAGCCCAATTCACGAACATACGACGCTTCTGGTGGTCAAGCGGCTTCAGTTCTTGCGTCAATTTAATCTTGTAAGGTTGTAGGTCAAGATCTTTTCGCAAAATTCGCCACAACGACGTCACAGAGATGCCCAATGCTTGAGAACGACATTTGGGCTTTCTTCAACTGAAGCCTCAGCGGGATCAATATTCTCGACACTACGGGCACTTCTTTATGTCATTGGCACGGGAAAATTTTGTACTGTGCCTGTAGATTAAAATTTTTCCTTTAGACGCTCAATTGTTGATCTGCTAGGACGATTATGAAGACCATGAATTGGACGTAGCGCTCTTAACGTTGAGGCCACTGACTCCGAATTTCGGTTGTAAATTTTAATAATTTCGACTCGTTGTTGGATCGTAACGGGTGATCCAAGTAGAGATACTTTTTTCAATAACCTTTTTTGACAGATCACGTGTGAGTCGTGTCGTGGAAAGACTTACGCGTGAACAACGTTTACAAATTGTTCAACTTTATTATGAAAATTCACGTTCTGTGAGGAATGTGTTTCGTGCACTTCGCTCAATTTATGGTCAACATAGTCGGCCTACTGAGCGTACTATTCGCAACACCATCACCCATTTTGAGACCCAGCATTCATTATTGGATAATATTCGACCGAATAGACCACGTCCAGCACGCTGTGAAGAAAATATAGCGGCCGTAGCTGAGAGTGTACACGAAGACCGTAGAGAGTCGATTCGGCGCCGTTCGCAGCAACTCGGACTGACGTATGGAACGACTTGGCGCATTTTACGTCGAGATCTTAAATTGAAAGCGTCCAAAACACAGCTTGTGCAACAACTGAAGCCGCTCGACCTTCCCAAGCGACATCGCTTCGCTCTATGGGCTCTTGAAAAGTTCCAAGAAGATCCGACGTTTTCGAGGCAAATTTTGCTTAGCGAGGAGGCCCATTTCTGACTCAATGGGTATGTAAACAAACAAAATTGCCGCATTTGGGACGAAGAGCAACCTGAAGAGATTGAAGAACTGCCACTTCATCCAGAAAAAAACAACGGGTTGGTGTGGTTTGTGGGCCGGTGGAATCATCGGTCCATATTTCTTTAAAAATTATGCCGGTGCGAACGTAACCGTCAATGGCGACCGTTATCGTGCCATGATAACCGACTATTTGATGCCTGAAATTGAAGCTCGTGATCTCGGCGACATTTGGTTTCAGCAAGACGGCTCCACTTCCCACACATCGCATCAATCAATGGACTTATTGAGAGAACATTTCGGTGAGCACATAATTTCACGTTTTGGGCCGTTCGATTGGCCACCAAGATCGTGTGATATCACACCGTTAGACTTTTTCCTGTGGGGATATGTAAAGTCAAAAGCTTATGCCGACAAACCCGCTTCGATTCAGGCCTTGGAGGAAAACATCACGCGTGTCATTCGCCAGTTACCAGTCGAAATGCTCGAACGAGTGATCGAAAATTGGACTCAAAAAATAAATGCCAAAGAATGTTCTTTCAAATGATAATAAACATTCTCCATTAAATTTGAATTTTCTGTGTTTTTTTCTTTAAAAAAGTAGGGAACCTCGAAATGGATTACCCTTTATATCTTTCCATCATGAAATCAGATAAATGTCAGAAGAGCGGCAAGAAATATGACGTCGTTTGCTGTCCCTGTCGCTCAACTTATGTAGCGTCCCTGTTGAAAAACCCGATATCAGAAAAGCGCAGTAGATTGGAATATACCGCAGTAGCTCTTACAATATGCAAAAACAAAAGTTTAACTTATTTAAGAAACATTTTATCTACGAATATAACAGTAAAACCTGGAGCTTAACAGTTACTTAAAAAACAAACTCCACAATAAAACGATTGGTGGGTGCACGACTGGGTCGTACGCAACTTTCTCTTTCACAGCGAGGTAATTATATTACTAATGTCGAAATGTGATTATACGAACGTTTATTCCGTAATTGAAAGGAATCGATGTCCAGTGAATAATAATGATTTTCCGTTTGACTGGGCCAAAACTAATTATGTCGAATTCATGAAAACGGTAATAGTTAGTATATAAATTGAATTTAATTCAATTTGGCAAAATAGTTTGCGAGAAATTGACAATCTTCTTTATATGACCTAAATGCAATAACCCGGGCTCAGTGGCGCGATGGTTAGAGCGATGAACTGCCGTGCAGAAGGTCTGGGTTCGATTCCCAGCCGTAGCAACACCTAAATGATTTTTCACTGTCCGCCCTCACGTGATGATCTTACAAATCATCCGAGTAGTATTAATTGTCATGAAAAGCTTATCTCAACTTAGCCGTTATGATTCGGCATAAAACAGGAGGTCCCGCCATCGTGCTAAGAAGTACACACGCACACATGAATGGCTGTGAGAAAAAAGCTAGGCCCTGGGTACTAACGAGCCTGTTGCGCCAAAAAAACATTTTTTTTACCTCTATATTAATATAGTGGTTATGGTTATGTATAATTTTCATATGGCAGGTACCAATAATAACATTGATAAAAGCAAACCAAAAAAAAGTCCTAGAATTGTGACCAACAAAACGCTGGATACGAAGTTTGAAGAAAATCGGTCAAGTCGTTTTGGGCTGGAGAGACCATTACGGACAGACGAATCGACGAACCGACGTAATGTAAGAATCAGTCAAAATCTCGGGATCGAAAATTTTCACGAAACAAAAATCTTTCTCTTTTTAAGAGAAAGTTAAAAAAAATGCCTTAAACAAAATTCACAAAAATCACATTTCATTCGGAAAATTCATTGATACGTGCATAATACATATTTTGACCTTACTTTTTATTATATTCACCATTTATGAATTAAAATTCATCGAAAAAGTCAATAATACCTGGTGAATCTAAGAGAGAACACCACTCTTTTTTCGGGCATATTAGACTGTTAGCTGTTTGGCTCAAAAAATATGTTGACGGGTATAAGTTTTAATTGAAATTATATTGCAACGGTTGTCACTGCTTCAAAAACCGATTTATTAAATTTTTCACAAAAAGCCAAGGAAAGGAAGATCAACCTAAGGTATTGTTGCTTTTCAGATAAAAAGATTTTTGAAACTCTGTGTGTACCAATGCGTTTTGGGCTGTTCCCCAAACAATTGTTCAGTATTTTGTTTCAGTTGCGTTTCTGGTTTGTCCGGAGCAGTCTTGACATAACTTGGTGCGATGTCGCACCGTCTTGTTGATACCACATGTTAATCAAGCCCAAGGCATGAAGTTGTGGCGTTAAAAAGTTTTACCATTATAAGGAGTTCCAAGCTCCTGAGCACGGCGTCGAATTAAGGTTGATAGATTGTTTTGAACATTTCCTTGAGCAGCAGTAATGTTTTCAGCCGATCTTGCAGTCCGTTGTGGTCCATGCTTGGGCCTATCACCTACAGACCCTCTTTCTTCGAAATTATTCACTACACGATAAATAGTGCATTTTGTTGGAGTGGTTTCTCCCAAAAATTTTACGTAACTTTCTCATCGCGACAGTAATCGATGATTGATTTTATTAAAATGTTTTAACGATTAAAACACGTTGGCTAATCGAATATTTTGCCATAATAAATTTGAAAATATGAACTGTCAAGCCTAATGTTAACCAAAATGGCGGCAAAACAAAGTAGTATACCTTCGCGGAGGACACCCCTGTCTTTATAATATTGTATTCTAGCAATTTCTTGGATGCACCGAAGCACATCGATGTCAAGAATGACACGGACATCCAAGGAAAAATATATTCTTATTAATATGTAGAAACTTTGCTTTTACCTCAACAATATTACCGGACATATAAGAGGCATTAAATGTCGCTAATGCGATCATATTGGTAAGCAGAAAATTTTATGTGTCGATTTGGGTTTGTAAGTCTTTAAAATTAAGCTTGTTCCAGAATTGATGCCGAATGACCTACCACTACATCGGATTTTTGGTGAATGGACCTTAGCGAAAAATTGTGTTCAGCGATAAGGCTCATTTCTGGCTCAACGGATACGGAAATAAGCAAAACTGTCGCATCTGGAGTGATGAACAGCCAAATGCCGCCGAAAAAAGCGACAGTTAAATGTGGTTTATCGGTCCATTTTTTTTCAAGGATGACGGTGAAAGAAGCGTTACCGTCAACGGCGAACGATATTGAGCCATGATACGCGAATTTTTTTGCCCGTTGGCTGAGTTGAACTTGGTTGACATGTATTTTCATCAAGACGGTGCCACATGCCACACCGCTCGTGAAACAGTGGATATGTTGAGGGATGAACTTGGTGAGCAGCTTATCTCTCGAAATGGCTATTTGAGTTGGCCACCAAGATCATGCGATTTAACGCCTCTTAATTATTTCTTGTGGGGCTATGTAAAGTCGTTAGTCTATGTGGACAAACCGAACACGGTTGAAGCCTTACAGGGTAACATAACACGCGTAATTCGTGGAATACAAGCCGAAATTCTAGAAAAAGTGTCACGAAATTGGACCTTACAAATGGACCACTTGAAACGGAGCCGCGGACAACATTTACATGAAGTTGTCTTTAAAACGTAAATTGCAAGGACCTATTTATTGAATACAATAAAAATTTTGAATATTTGATGCAAATTTGAGTGATTTATTCGATTTAAAAAAAACTGCGCTTAAAAAATCACCCTTTATAAAAGTTCTGATTTGATCTGTGAACTGTCGTAATAGCGAACACTTGCATATTGAAATAAATTCGGTTGCATGGTTGCACATTTCAAATTTGGATGGACGCGTTTAAAGTTTACATTGGATAACGATCAAAATTCTTAAAATAGGTGAAGATTCATTTTGCTGCGCAGTAGATTTTCATTTGGGACCAAGTGCAGTAGACTACCAAAGGAGTACAGTAGTAGCACTACTTATTGTACAGACAGTTTAGTAAAATCTCTTAAGGTTCAATAAAAAAAATTGTCTGTTTCAAATGCTATAGGGTTGGATATAGAAATAGTTTTTAAAAGAAAACGCCCCAAATATGTGGGGATGTGTTAAAATCTATAGGTGATATATTCATATTACTACTAACATAATTAAATCATATTAACATATTACCGAAGTGTTTACATCATGTTTTTTTAAATTGTTAAGAATTAAACCAAAACAAATTTTTTTTACTAAAAACGCCTGCAAAAAGTGGACATGGCAAACCACATCTTTATAGGTAAATTATAGATTTAAAGATTGTTTAAATATCTTGTCCAGAAACTTTTTCCAAATTCTTAACGGTTTGGTCAAAAGTAACGTTTTTCTGAAAAGGGTTCGTGGCAGTACGCACATTTAAAAAAATTCTTTAAAGAATAACTAATTCCTTAAAGAATAACTAGCTACATTGTTTCTCTACTTTACAATATATGCATCAAAACTGATAATGGGATAAGATATAACTATTGTATATGAATTTCGTATGAAACTTTTCTGGAATAGTTTTGTTAAAATTTTAATAAAAAAGGTTTATGGATGATACATAGACTTTAATATTTATTGTCTATGAGAACGTTATGCAAACACTTTTTCCAAACTTTTAATGGTTTAACCAAAAACGATGTTTTACCAAATTGGGTGTGGTGATGGCAGGAATTTAAACCTCTTAACACATGGTCTGCTGAGAGCAACAACTGTTTTTTTTTCTGAAGAATATGCCCAAAAGCGGGTATGGTCGGAAACGTTTGTATGCGTGAAATATTGGCATTACTATGCAGACATTTTTTTCCAAATCTATAATGGTTTGAAAAAAAACGACGTTTTACTAAAGTTGGTGTGGTGCTGGCTGGAGTTTTAACATTTTTACACAGAACAACAAAGAATTCGGGTACGAAATTTTCTCGATCTAAATCACATCTTAAGGCATTTCTGTTCTGAATTGATACTGGAATGTTTTAATATTGTTTCCTTGACTTTTTTTTGTATATTACCAACAAAGTTTTTTTAATAATATACTCATTTGCAAGAATTATTAAGGATACAACAAAAAGCGGCACAAATATTCAGCAGCTGCAGTATATTGAAATTAATAATAATAAGCCAAAAAAATAGTGATTTTTCTTAATTGGTCAAAGATTGGTTAAAAACATTAAGGCTAAAACTAAAGTAAAACATAACTATTGATTTCGTTCAAATAGTCGATGTTAGTATAACAAAACGAAAAATAGCCTGCTGCCCCCAGGCGATCATAGATCCGCTGCTTCTGCATATTCAGATATCAGGTTATTTAGTAATATCAAGGGTAAGTCAGGTCCCTTGAATAGAGGCGGTTGCAGATGAACTGAAACGGCAGCGCTCAATCCCATAGAGTATTCTTATGGTCCCGTATCCTAGGGGTATCTAATAAATTGGAATTGGCCCTCCAGGTTGGGAGTTATGTTTTTTTGCTAATTACCCACCACCAATAGCCTCGGAAAGGACTGATTTATTGTTGACCCCTGTTAAACGGAAAAAGGAAAACGACTTCGTATCTTTAAATGCGAGAACATTAAACAGAAGAGGTGCTAGAACAACTAGCGGAAGCGCTTAACTACTGCAAAGCAGACCAGACCACCCACGAAATACAATGCGATAAGCCGGGCTAAAATAGGTTAAAAAACTGTGACATCTTTTACGGATCGTTTTATAGTGAGCAGAAAAAGTTTTCAAGACATAACATGACGCATCACGGCCAAATTTACCAACACAAGCCTTATATGCGCTCACGCTCCAATGTTCAAAAATATATAAATATTACATTTAGACAATAAAAAAATCGATTGATAAAAAGTGACTTTATCAATATTTGTTTACATTCTAAGTGCAAGAGGCAGTAGGTTTGATTTTTTAATTGTTTCAAAGAAAAACTCTTTCAAAAAGTAAAAGTGGCTAAAAATTTTGCGGGATTTAAAAATATTTACACTTATACCCACTAAGACATAATATGAACAGGATATTAAGTCGTTTTTTTTTGGGGAAGTGTGTGCAAGGAAATATGTATCGCATTTTCATCGAAACAAGTTTCTTTCAAGAAATGAACTGCAAAAATGATGCGTATCTAAAAATGTTATATGGCTGAAATATAGGTAATGGCTTTTCCAAATATACATATGCACTGCTTTTAGACTTTTACAAAATTCTGTACATTTTGACTAAAAACAATGTTTTTTTCTTAAAAGTTGCCTTTACATTGCGTGGGCTTGGAGTTTTTTGTACTCTAGACAATCACAAAGATTTTATGTACCTACCAAAAAAATGAAAGGCCGTACAGAAGGACGTGCAGCAAGACATGACGACTTTGAGTTGAGGCATATATACATTAAGTTGTATTTATCTAAATAATTTCCCTGCGCTAGAAATATGACTCAAAGCAAATATATCCCATTTGGGTATGGTAAAACCCTTCCCAAAGCAAAAGAAATATCCCAACATGCGCAGTAGCAATTTATTTAATGGATATTTTCTTTTTTAAGGTACTTTTGATCGCTTGAAATTGTTAATGCTTTTATACTTTATCTCCTTTTCAGCGATATTGGAAAACGTAATTGTTTTATCATTGATACGTGGTTTAGCGGTCATCGAGTTTCACCAATTAGTTATTATAGTAACTCATGAAAAAAGTTTCATGCACGAAGTAAAACAATCAAGAAAATAAAGAAATCATGAAAAATATCAGAATTGACATAAAATAATGTAAAGGAAAGAAAATGAATACGTATGAATAAAATATATTGTTTGAAAAAATTAATAGAGTCTCATAAATAGTTTTTTGTTGTATAAACACATCGGAATCCGATGTGTCGTTTTCAAAATCATCTCCATCAGATGAATCAAGAAATAAGTAAGAGGCGTTAAATCGCATGATCTTGGTGGCCAACTCAAAGAGCCATTTCGAGAGATAAGCTGCTCACCAAATTCATCCCTCAACATATCCACTGTTTCACAAGCGGTGTGGCATGTGGCACCGTCTTGATGAAAATACATGTCAACCAAGTTCAACTCAGCCAACGGGCAAAAAAATTCGGGTATCATGGCTCAATATCGTTCGCCGTTGACGGTAACGCTTCTTCCACCGTCATCCTTGAATAAAAATTGACGAAATTTTCTCGATCTAAATCACGTCTTAAGGCATTTCTGTTCTGAATTGATACTCGAATGTTTTAATATTGTTTCCTAGAGTTTTTTTGTATATTACCAACAAAGTTTTGTTAATAATATAATCATTTGCAAGAATTATTAAGGATACAACAAAAAGCGGCACAAATATTCAGCAGCTGCAGTATATTGAAATTAATAATAATAAGCCAAAAAATAGTGATTTTTCTTAATTGGTCAAAGATTGGTTAAAAACATTAAGGATAAAACTAAAGTAAAACATAACTATTGATTTTGCTCAAATAGTCGATGTTAGTATAACAAAACGAAAAATAGCCTGCTGCCCCCAGGCGATCATAGATCAGCTGCTTCTGCATATTCAGATATCAGGTTATTTAGTAATATCAAGGGTAAGTCAGGTCCCTTGAATAGAGCCGGTTGCAGATGAACTGAAACGGCAGCGCTCAATCCCATAGAGTATTCTTATGGTCCCGTATCCTAGGGGTATCTAATAAATTGGAATTGGCCCTCCAGGTTGGGAGTTATGTTTTTTTGGTAATTACCCACCACCAATAGCCTCGGAAAGGACTGATTTATTGTTGACGACCCTGTTAAACGGAAAAAGGAAAACGACTTCGTATCTTTAAATGCGGGAACATTAAACAGAAGAGGTGCTAGAACAACTAGCGGAAGCGCTTAACTACTGCAAAGCAGACCAGACCACCCACGAAATACAATGCGATAAGCCGGGCTAAAATAGGTTAAAAAACTGTGACATCTTTTACGGATCGTTTTATAGTGAGCAGAAAAAGTTTTCAAGACATAACATGACGCATCACGGCCAAATTTACCAACACAAGCCACATATGCGCTCACGCCCCAATGTTCAAAAATATATAAATATTACATTAAGACAATAAAAAAATCGTTTGATAAAAAGTGACTTTATCAATATTTGTTTACATTCTTAGTGCAAGTAGGTTTGATTTTTTAATTGTTTCAAAGAAAAACTCTCTCAAAAAGTAAAAGTGGCTAAAAATTTTGCGGGATTTAAAAATATTTACACTTATACCCACTAAGACATAATATGGTGTAGAACAGGATATTAATTCGTTTTTTTTATGGAAAGTGTGTCCAAGGAAATATGTATCGCATTTTCATCGAAACAAGTTTCTTTCAAGAAATGAACTGCAAAAATGATGCGTATCTAAAAATGTTATATGGCTGAAATATAGGTAATGGCTTTTCCAAATGTACATATGCACTGCTTTAGGACTTTTACAAAATTCTATACATTTTGACTAAAAACAATGTTTTTTCTGAAAAGTTGCCTTTACATTGCGTGGGCTTGGAGTTTTTTGTACTCTAGACAATCACAAAGATTTTATGTACCTACCAAAAAAATTAAAGGCCGTACAGAAGGACGTGCAGCAAGACATGACGACTTTGAGTTGAGGCATATATACATTAAGTTGTATTTATGTAAATAATTTCCCTGCGCTAGAAATATGACTCAAAGCAAATATATCCCATTTGGGTATGGTAAAACCCTTCCCAAAGCAAAAGAAACATCCCAACATGCGCAGTAGCAATTTATTTTATGGATATTTTCTTTTTAAAGGTACTTTTGATCGCTTGAAATTGTTAATGCTTTTCTATACTTTATCTCCTTTTCAGCGATATTGGAAAACGTAATTGTTTTATCATTGATACGTGGTTTAGCGGTCATCGAGTTTCACCAATTAATTATTGTAGTAACTCATGAAAAAAGTTTCATGCACGAAGTAAAACAATCAAGAAAATAAAGAAATCATGAAAAATATCAGAATTGACATAAAATAATGTAAAGGAAAGAACATGAATACGTATGAATAAAATATATTGTTTGAAAAAATAAATAGAGTTTCTTATAAATAGTTTTTTGTTATATAAACACATCGGAGTCCGATGTGTCGTTTTCAAAATCATCTCCATCAAATGAATCATCTGATGGGTGTTTAATAATTCTTTCACTGATTCTATTCCATACAATTTCTGCGTGCGGATATTCATCTTCTATGCGTATTACTTTTTCAAAAACTGAGTTTCAATTTTCCGGAGTTATTTTGTTGAATTCTTCTTCCGCAATATTTTTAACAACGTGCAGTTTAAACGTTGTATTTCTTGCTGCTACTCTGCTTTTTACTATTCCCCATATATTTTCTTTGGGTTTAGGTCCGGATGATAAGGGGGTAATCGTAAGACTTCATGACCTGCACTCTTAATGATGTCATCCATTTGAAGCTTTCGGAAGGACTTGTTTTGTTTTGTTAATCCATATAGCTGTACTTTGTAGCTAGCTGGTTGGTGAGGTATTTTGTTTTCGGGTAGCCATTTAATCATATTAGCATTTAATGTTGACGAGTTGGGGACAGTACCATCAATATTATTGTGATATGTTGGATTGTCCATAACAATAACTGACGGTTCTTCTAAGTTACAAAGAACCTGTTCCCTTAACCACTTTGAAAAGTTTTCGAAGTTCATCTCATTATAGTAGTCACCAGTCTTGCTTCCAGATTTAAAAAGCAGCAGTCCATTTCTAACAAATCCTCCTTTTCCACCAGCATGTGCTATAATCAAACGTGATCCTTTCGAAATGTTTGACTTTGAGCACTCCCAGCTAACATCTGTCCAAGTATTGGGTCGAGTATGTGAGCTATATATATAACTTTTATATATATGAATAATTGCGTAGCCTTTCTTGCGGAATTCTCGTACTTGGGCAATATACTCGTAGCGTTTAAGTTTTTTATCCGTTCGTTCGCATAAAATTCTTCGTTTGTTCTCTGTTCTCTTAAATTTGTATCAATTATCTTGCAAAACCCTGTGTAAAGATGATCGGCTCATTTTGATCTGCAAATCCGAAGCTATTCGTTGATTTAGAGAATTTAGGGTAATAATCATTTTCTCTTATTTATGAAAATTGTTAATTATTCTTTTTATTACGCTGATGTCAAATTTGTCCAGTCCGGTCACGTAATGATTGGACTGCTGACTGTACCGCTTCTTTCATACTCAATAAAAATCCTCCTTACTGAGCTAGGTAGATTACTTAATATCTTTACAGCTCTGACCTCTCAAATGTGTTTCGTCCTTTTCCATCTAATGTTTTAAAACGTTGATTTGTTTGCTTTATTATTGGTTTTCCTTTGCCAAAAGAATCCATAATGGTGTTTTAAGGAGGTTTTTTTAATTTATAATAAGTATAGTGTCTTACAATTCAAAAAAGAAAATAAAAAACTATAAAATTATTCAAAAACACGTAAAAATATATTATGCACTATTATTGACTTGAAAAAATGGGTTATTAAATGTGGGTTGACAATTGGACACTTAGGCCTTTCCATGAAAGTCGTATCGGTCGCATAGTCGTGTCTTAAAATCGACTTGTCTCAGGTCGATTTTAAGTGAGTAGAAAAGAGACCCATCTTTTCTCAACTAACCTAAAAATCTACCTGTCTATCTGTGTTCGTGTGAAGACCTGCTTTTCCATGCAAAAGTATAACGGAAATTCCATTTCAACCCTTTTTAACAGTTACTCAAAACTCTGGCTTTCATTGCTAAACACATATTTGAGAATTGCAACACCCAGCAAATTTCCCTTTTCTTTGGGGTGGGTAAATGTGTATCTGTTGCATGCGCCAACGATGGTTCTGACAATCAGTCATGTCTATTGCCTCGATCGTCGGTCGAAAGAGATGTTTTCGTATGTTTGTTGAAATATGCGTACATTTTTTAGCTGTAGTTCTGGTTGGAAAAGTAGTTTTGTTGTCGCTAAGAGAATTAAATCCCTGATTTGAAGAGACCTGCGCAAGAAATTTTCAATTAAGTTAGGATGGTCTATACAAAAGTTTACTCATGCTGACCTTCTGATGAAAATAACAGTTGCCAGTTAACAACGTCGCCATTGGTGTTTTACGAGATACTCGTAGGCTTGTAACAACATTTTACAAGTTCATATTACTGATAGCCTATAAAACAAAGTCGAACAAGTCACTTTCTCTTATACATGAAATTTGTGAAAGATTATATGAGGCGACTACCTATATACGTTCATTAAAATTGGTTCTCAGATATTTCATTACATCATTCCCGAAAAATTTAATTTTTTTTTCAATTGTGATGCAATCGATTTAAAAACAAAACAAAATAAATATTTTGATTGAGAAATGAATTTATCATTCAAATGATTTCAAGAAGAGGTTCGTTTTAGTTCTCTTCTTTCATAATTTGCATATAGTTCGTTCGTGTCTCTTCATGGGAAATATTATAAAGTTTTCATCCTTTTGAAAGAAATACAAATCAATTGAAATGATGTTTTTATATTCTTTCTATGTGGAAAATAATTCTTCATTTACTTGGGTACGTGTGTATCTTCTTAGGTGAAGGGAAATTTGGTTTTTCTTAGGTTAGCAACTCTTGAAGACGCGTGGAAGCAACTGTTACGCAAAAAATGCAGCAAAGGTTTCCATAGAATATAATACCAAAAATAAAAACGAAAAAACAAGCATCTACACACCATGTCATAAAAGAAGCAAATTCAATTTAAAAACGGAACATGAGTGGTTCATGAATCCTCTTTAGATTTCTTTCAGTAAATGAAATGTGCAGACAGAGGTGCTACATTTTTCATCTTTCAGAACCTTGGGACTTATGGCTTAATTTAGAAGCGTATAGGGTGTTTTGTTTTACTTGAGACATCTTTGAATTTTATATTCTCTGGTGCAGATCTTTGATAGACTCTTTAATCACATCGGTTGCAAAAAGTGGAGTTGAATTTACAATCGGATCTTTGGCAAGTAACATGACAGAATTTTGCTATGATGCAGTTAGACAAATAACTTTTGATGCATGGTTTTTACGTAACAAGGATACTCTAATAGAAGACGGAGCGACATTGGACGACAAAGCCAAAGTTCGTTTGCTCCTACGAAAGTGTGTTCAACGAAATATGTATCGTATTTTCAACGAAACAATTTTTCGAAATTGTTCGAGCAAAATTGGACGACAAGCACGTCTCTTGACCAAGTTGGAGTCAGAATCACCAATAGATGCAATTGACCTTGAAAGAATAGCCAATGGAGCTCAACGTACCATTAACTTAAAGCATGACACTGCAATGATAGGAAAGTGAGATGTCACACCGAACTCCGCAGCAATCTATTACATCAGAATGCGCAGACCCCTACTTAATAAAAACAGAAGTGAAGCAGGAGGATCAAACCGCATTTGATTTGTGAGGACTACTCAACGGGGCTCAATGATGTACTTCAACCAAATCAATATCCATTGTCCATATCAGCCGATATATTTGCAACATTAGCTAACTGCACCATTAGCTATACGCATACTTACAAGTTCCTGTGGACGAAAACTCAAAAAGACTGCTCACTATAAATGCTCATAAAGGACTTCATACATTCAACCGTCTTGCACCAAGATTGAAAGCAGTCCCCGGAACGTATCGACAAACTATCGATACAATGCTAAATGGTCTCGATTTCGTCGCAAGATATTAAGACGACGCCATTATTAGCAACAAGAACACCCAGAGTCACATAAATACTCTTAAACAAGTTTTTCAGCGCTTGTAGGAGTGTGGGTTTCACATCAAGATTATGTCTGCACAAATCAATTACTTAGGCAAAATTGTTGACCAATATCGAAGTGAATTCATACCGTTTTTGAGGTCAGTTAACCATTATGGAAACTTTGTCAAATAAATGCGCAAATTAAGAGCATCATTAGACAAACTATTGGAAATAAACAAAGAATTCATTTGGACTCAAGATTGCCAACGATCTTTTAAAAGATTCAAATGCATCTTATCATCGGAACTACCTCTGACTCATTATGATCCAGATTTACCAATTCGAGTAGCAGCTGATGCTTCTAATGAAGGTCTTGGAGTGCACATTGCACACACGTTCCCTGATGGCAGCGAAAAGGTAATAGTGCATGCAGCGAGATCTCTTGATATTTGCAGTAACAAAGATCCATCGATATATACAGGGACTTTTACTGTTCACAAACCTCTCGTTTTCATTTTTGGTGTGTAGTGTACACCGTACACAGAATACAGAGGTGGGCGTTGACACTCATGCTATTACATTGACACTCATTTTAAATAAAATATGTCAACGCAAAACATCCAAACCAAACGAAGAATTCATCATTGCGTGCATAACGTTTGAGTTCATAAGAATTCATAATAATTCATGCGTTTTTGCCGTAAATCGACAACGATATTGTTAGGCAATGTCATAGTTGCGTAAATGCAGCAAAAGCTCCTATGGAACGACTTCATGTGGACATCGAAGGCTCTCTTTAGAATAAGTATTATTTGGTAATCGTGGACTCTTTTTCCAAATGGCCGGACATTTTCGAAATGGATATCGTCGAAAACGAATGGAAATTGCAAGTTTTCTCAAGTTTCCCAAGTTTTCTGTCTTCGTTTCATCCGAAGGCATAAAGCAAATAAAAATCGCAGCATATCATCTGCAATCTAACGGACAAGCTGAAACATTTATCGATACACTAAAGCGTGGTCTTAAAAAACTTAAGTCAGAAGAAACAACATTGCAGAGTTTAAATACATTTCTACAATCGTATAGATCCACTCCAAAACGCAATACACCAGGTAGATTATCGCCGGCAGAATTATTTTTAGGAAGAAAAAAATGGTATTGAAAATGAATTGAAGACGAAAATCAACGAAAAGACGAACCGATACCGATCGTACATCCCAGGAGATTTGGTATTCGCAAAAACATCGGCGAATCTTCTCATCGAGGGTAACAACAAATCAAGACATATCCTGTGTAACCGAAAGTAGTTATCTAGGTACAAGGCTGATTGCAGAGAAACGTTAGTTGAGGCCCATTTTCATTCTAGATTGAAACCGATTAAAAAAAAATCAATCAACAAAAAATTAAAAAAACAAATTAAGAAATATGTCGACCGAAATATATGAAGGTTGGGTGTTGTACAACGAGGGTAGAGTCTGATTGGCTTTAACTTGGCAATGCCCAGTGGTTGTAACTCTGACTACACATCAAGTGCTTATTGTAACCCTCCTAGTGGTAAATAACGCGCACTGGTCTCATACAACCGGATTTGACTTCCTTAAAGATAAGTGCGAGTGTTGATAACACGACGAAAAACAGCATGTTCGGACAACAGGTTGTCTAGAAATTTCAATGGATAGTCAATCCCCTTAAACAGAGATAGTGGCGGATGAACCTCTCAATCCCGTAGTGACCCCTTGTCTTAGGGGTATCTAATAAATTGGAACTGGCCCTACAGGTTGGGGGTTATGATTTGGGTTAACAACCCAACCATGAAAAAACCTTGCGGTTACGAAGCAACCAATATCCTCGAACATGACTGATTTTAGTGCTGACGACCTTGCTAAACGAAAAAAGGACAACGACGTTCGTATCTACACCTGGAATGTGAGATTATTAAACATGAGAGGTGCCAGCGAACAACTAGCGGAAGCACTAAACTTATACAAAGCAGACATTACTGCCCTACTGGATGGCTCATACGATGGGGTGAGCCGGGAAAACAGAGGATGAAAAACTGTGACATCTACGACGGAACGTGTTATAGTGAGCAGAAACAGCGACTATTCGGATGTCGATTTGTTAAAAGTGCCAGACTTAGGCAAGAAGTCCTATGTTTCCAAGACATTAGCGAACGCATTGTAACAATCCGCATCAAATCCAAATTCGCCAACATAGGCCTTATATGCGCTCACGCCCAACGGAGGAAAAAGATGATATAGCTAAGGATTGCTCCTATGAGCTCCTTGACAAAAGCTATGAGCGACTATCGAAGTACGATGTCAAAATCGTAGTCGGAGATTTTAACGCAAAGTTGGGAAGAGAAGACATCTTTAGCAGTATTGTCGGAAAATATAGCCTACACGACAACACGTCTGGTAACGGACTTAAGCTAATTGACTTCGCTACGGAAAGAAATGCCACTTTAGCCACCACACGGTTTCCTCACCTCGATATCCATAAGGGGACATGGCGGTCTCCATATCAACGAACGGTCAACCAAATTGATCACATTGCGATAGACAAGAGGCATGCATCCAGTATTTTGGATGTTCGAACATTCCAAAGATCTAACATCGACTCGGACCACTACATTTTTGCAGCCAAGGTAAGTATGCGGATATCCAACACGCCACAACAATCCAGAAATACTGTGAAAAAATTTAATGTCGAAAGACTGCAATCGAAATAGACCGCCAAGACCCTAAACCTCTCGATTAACACCATACCATCAGCATCGAATGTCAAAGAGCAATGTCAACGATGCCAACAAGCCATTAGATCAGCCACAGCTGATGTGCTTGGTTTCTCGCGCAAACTAGCAAAGAACCCCTGGTCTGATGAGGAATGCCGAAAGATGCGAGAGAGAGCTGTCTTTGAAGAAGGGAAGAACACTGGTTTTTAGAAAGAAGAAAAAAGGAAAAGAAAAGCGTGCGATATAGAATATAGAGAGGTGCCAATCCAGGATCGATTTTCGCAAGTTTTGCCAAAGTGTAAATCGTTAAAGCCATGGATACAAGGCTGGAACAGAATCCTTTCGAGATGAACAAGGAAATATTGTAGTTGAGACGCAGTCGATGCTGACGATATGGAAGAACCACTTCTGCAGACAGTTAAACGACGATGACGAACAACATTCCGTTATCAGGCATAACGAACCATTCAGTATTGGCAACGAGAACGAAAACTGCCAACCACCCGACCTGAGTGAAGTGAGGGTAGCAATATCTAAACTCAAGCTTAATTAATCTGCTGGCAATTACGTCCTTTCTTGTGGCTTGTAACATCGACCAAATCCTAAGCTAAATCTGGTCGTATGAAAGAATGAAGAATGAAACCTCAGTATAATTTGCCCGATCCACAAAAAAGGAGATCCTCTTTACTTCGCCAACTACAGAGATATAAGTCTTCTCAACATCGCCTACAAGATCTTATATTCCGTAATATGTGAACGCCTGAAACCGTTTACCAACAACCTGATCGGCCCTTTTCAGTGTGGTTTTAGGCTAGGAAAGTCCACAACCGATCAAATTTGCACACTCACGCTTTCATAAAAATCACATTAGATTTTTCAAGACCAAATCAATTTTAGTTTCGTCTTACAAACATTTACTTTGGTTTTTCTCTTTACAAATGTCGCCACAACTAAGGGAATTGTACATGTTTTCAAGTACTCGTAGTATGTAGTAGCTAAGTAGGTGTAATATCGAGAGAATAATAGGGCAAGATCGCATATCCAAGAGAGTTCAGTAATTATAAATTTATTTTCCTAATTTTGACAAAACTAACTTTTAACGCAATATCTTCAAACATTGTCCTTAAAAAAGTAATCCAAAAATGTTCTTAAATTAAATTAATCATTATTTTGTTTACTGGCACCTCTAACATAAAAGATAAACTCTTGTTCATTCGATATTCGATTTAAAAAGAAACACAAGATCTCATAATTTCTAGTAAGATGAATTACTTGCTAGTCCTGTTGTCTCTGACTTGTTCACCTTCTCTTCGGAACGACTATACAGCTGATACCACAGCTTTCTCGTCGCTGGATCTAGTATCACAAAATATACAAACAAAACAAATCCCTGTAAGGTCGCCGTTAGGCAGAACAAATACGAAAATACCAGTCCTGCATCCACTGCCGCCAGCAATCCGAATATCCATGAGAATCCGAATAAAAAGAACATGAGAACCATCAGTCTGATCTGCTGAAGGACTTTCTTTCTCTGACTTTGTTTCGATGAGACTTGTTGCATCGTATGCCGAATACTCCAAATCACCATGCCGAAGATCACTAAATTCGCAGCAATAATAAGTGCTATGGGAAGGATGACACCAAAGTTCAGCCCATTGCCAGAGGGATAACACATCATCGAGCTGTCTCTACCCTGGAATGGAATATATGTGGAACGGTCAGATGCAATAAGAATGGCCGGTGGAATGATGGGAGCACCCCAGCCGAAGATCGAGGACTTTAGAATGAATCGTTTTGGTCTAGAGCCGAATACTTGCACGTACCGTTGAAATTGAAGGAACGCAATGATAAGCATCCATGTAAACTGAACTAGGACGGAATATTGAAGCAAGGCACCTACCGCTATACAGCCGACGTAGTTTTCATTCTCCATAAGATACTCTGTCAGGTCAATCGTATTTACGAAACAAAACAGTACCATCTGGAACATAATGGCTACACACATATGTAGCAATACCTTTGAGGATGCCTTCGAACGCCATGATTTGAAGACTATACTGGTGATAAATATACAGGATATTCCCAATAAAGATAGCGTGCATCCTACTAGAGTTATGATGTTCAATGCTCGTTGGTGGCGTATGGTTATGACAACGTTTTCGGAGAAGTCATTGTATCGATAATCACCCCCGATTAGGTATGCAAACTGAGTCATATGATGAGAACCGCACGCGATTAGTTTGTTATCCGATGAATTAACCTTAATCAGTTCGATGCCATCACTCACCCAGGTGTCATAGTTCCAATATCCACATCCCGTCTCCGGATGGTTTGATGAAGATACTTTGTTTTGGTTATAGAAAATCATAGGAATTAGCCCATCAAAGGACCCTGTCACGCCTGGTATAGTGAGGGATACAATCTTACTGAATACCCTGCGGGTGGTATTCAAACGGGATTCCACGAAGAATGCATCATTTGAGTAAACTTTGAAAATGAGGAGGGCCGGTGTTGGTATATGCATAGACAGATTTTTCCAAAGTACAAAAGGTATATATGACGCCATTTCTAAACCAGATTCATTCAACAGAACATCGACAGTTTCGTTGGAATATACAAACCGATAATAGAAATCGCCAAATGTTTCTTTAAGAATTCCCGGCGCCCGAGGATCGTCAGGTTGTTCGTACAGCGCTATACCCGATACGTTCGCCACATCAGGTTCTATATAGAATACACTTAAATTCTCAGCCAAATGTGCACGAACTCCTAACTCAGCCAGGTTTATTCCCTCAACTTGATCCTCCGCTGCAATTACTGAGGTATTTCTTTCGCCAAACGTTGAATCTATACATATCTCAAAGTTAGCCAGCAAGTTATTTGTCGAGTTGAACATCGTTGACGCTCGAAGTATCTCCTTGTCAGCTCCCATAAGCCGATTGTACATACTTAACAAATCCAAACAAAGATCGGCAGTTTTACCTCTGGCAACAGCCTGCTGAACAATTCGACAAGCAAAATGAACATCTGTTGGTATCAGCTTATAATCAGCAGTCTTCAAAAGTCGTTTTAGACGCTTTGTCGCCTCGGCTGGCTGCGTTATATTTTTAACAAATGCTTCCTCTTCCAATTCGGCCAAAGTGTTTGTTATTAGTTTCTCCCTGGTGCTGGTGAGACATTCAATGGATTTTGATGTCGAGTTTTCCCAATATGCATAGGATAATTGTTGGTTCCATCTACACCTTCTAGTCAATGGCAACCCATTTGGCTGCAGACATGGCATATTGGTGATGGCAATCTGATCTACCTCAGCTGCATTCCAATGAACTGTCGATGATGTATCATTGCTAAATGGTTCGGGTGGACAGAATCGATTTTTTCTAAAAATGTTTTCCTCTTTCGAGAAATACCGAATCGTGGTCGAGAAATACTCCTCCGAGGTCAACTGGCCGGAGCCTTCATCACTTTCATCTCGTTTCTTTGGATGTTGAAGTTTTTTTTCGGCGATGACACTAACAAACGCGAAAGCCAAAATACTTAGATATGCGATAGTTCTTATCTTTGTACATGAAATCCGATTACTGTTGAATACGTGCCACATGTTGCGGCTTCAAAAACTAAACCAACACTGAAAGCAATACTAATGCTGACACATTTGCGTTGAATTACGTTATCTGTGATGAAGGCCTTTTTTGAGCTTGGTTATCGATGTATTTTCATTTCTTTATCGAACTTTAAAATGTTGTGAGTAATACGATTGTTATAGCAACAATGATGATTAGGTGTGTTATCTAGAATGGGTTGGCTAAGGAAATGCCTGTGCTGCATAATATACAGACCTACACTCACCGACGACTCGGTGTTACTAGGTGTTAACCAAGGCATACTACCTGGTGGCACTACTAATAGAGCTCTAGAATATGATATAAGCTTCGAGAAGGTGTCACTAGGTTTCGTAGTTTGGCAGATGTACCGGTCCAACAAATGTGGGAACCAAATCGCCAAAATGAGTACACCAACATCCACAGAGAAAAAGACCACTCATTTTGACTCTTGCAGAAACACAAGGTAACTTAATCTTCACGATGGACTTTGTGCTTATCACAGGTGTCACAAAAAAAAGTTCGATTAAGAAAAAAATATTTCATTTATTGCAAAAAATGTTTATGAATGAATGTATTTGCGGCATTCATTTTGTGATTGCTGTCATTTCGTGATGAATATTTTCACTCAAATGCACCGTTGGCGTAAGCTTTGGACTTGAGTTAATACAACAGGAAAACTTCACTCAGTGATCAATTTGGTAGAGAAAATTTCACGAACTCGTTGCAGAGACGTATTGTACGTGTTTGACGTTACTTTATTCTGGTGGAACAGTGGAACCATGTATTATAGCCAGATAAGTTTTGCAATTCAGGAATGGACGAATTCTATATTTTATATATCCACATTATGCTCTGAATTAACTATAATTGCACGACTCCTCGCAGTGACATCGCATCCAATACAGTAACGTGTCTTTATCCGAAAATAAAAAGTTGGTAAAAACTGAAGAGCGCTCAAATCGCTTGGTTTGAAAACTCAAGCCCCTGATTGGCATTCTGACGCTTGAACTATTTTACCAATTGAGTTTTATAGGCGAAATAGTTAAATAGGCGAAATATGTTGAAGTGATGTTCTATGTACATTTAAAGCTTTTGCACGCTTACGAATTGAACGGTTCGGCTTATAACGAACAGACTAATTATATATCATCTCCAGGTTGGCGGAATGCTTGGCAAAAACGTTTAATGTTGTAGAATCTTCTAGGCGCTACAGCCGCCGAATCACCTTTTTTTTTTAAAGTAAGTTCAACAAATAAACAAACATTGCTTGAGACACCTTAAACAATATCCGAAGAACCGGGTAATGGCTCAACTTATCTTCAGGCAAGTTCAAAATTCGTATAATAAAATTAACACGATCAGCGATCAACAAACAAGACGTTATAAACTTTTGGCCGAATGGAATAACTGTATAAAACATATGAGAAGGATACAATCCACTGTTTGGATGGTTTTTTACCCTATCCCATCCCATCCTTAAGAGAAGTATCCCCAAAATGTCGGATATATGGCGATGAAATATAGAAAATGTCATTGTCATAACATATTGTTCACACTGTTTATCTAAATCATATATAATTCGACAAAAAACATCGTTTTTCGCCTGGTTATCCTATAAGTTAGTGTATAGAAATGATTTTAGTATGAAAACGCCTCCAAAAAGTGGGTGTGCCTTAAAATGATATGTGGAAGAATTATTTATATTAACAGAGCTAATGGTTTTGCATCACCATTTTTTTCGAAATGTTTAAAATTTTCGAAACACGTTTTTTTGTGGGCCAAAAAGTGGGCGTGTCAAAAAACTGTATGAAAAGAAAATAGACATTATGATTGTCTTGATATATTGTTCAGACACTTTTTCAGTATCTCTAACGGTTTAGCCTAAAACGATGTTTTTTCTGAAAAGTGGGCGGATTCAAAAAATGTTTACACTTGTTCTGCTGGGAGCAACAACAAGCCCGTTTAACAAATTTCATCATTCTAGCTCAAAATTTAAGGCCCAAAAACTAGTGATGTACGGACGCACGGACGGACGGACAGACATGGCTAAATCGACTCAGCTATCGATTCTGAGTCGATCCATATACTTTGATTTATAGCTAGCTCTATTATTTCTCTATGTTACAAATTATCTATCAAAACTAATATACTCCGATGAAATAGGGTATAAAAATCATTATTCAAAATATGAGTCGGTTAGTTGGGATTACAGACCCGAAAATACAAAAAAAAAGTTACAATTAGAAGCAGTTTCACCCAACTTGTCAGGGAAATAAAACACTTTCTCAGTATTCATAAAGTTGCTAAATTACCTACTGGGCTGTAGTGACCCAGAATTTATGTATAGATCCAACATACATGCATCTTCAAACAGCCCGATACCTAGCTAACTACCTCTCGTTGCAAACGTCAAGCTGGTTTAGGTCAATTTCTACTTGTGTGCGCTCGATTTCTGGTTCGAAATCGAAGACGGTGCAGACCGGAGTAATGATGTCCATTTTTTTATAAATAAAGAAGAAGAAGTCTTACCACTTCAAAGTTAAAGTTGTCCATTATGACATTCTAACCAACTCTCCCTTGTGCAGTGCCGGATTTAGCTTTTTTGGGCCCTAGGCTTGAAGAGTATAAGGTGCCCCCTTTGCATATATTCTCTTATATTGTATGGTTTACTACATACACAATTAAATATCTGAGAAAACAAATTACAACGAATTAAATAAAACAAAAATTATTTTTTTAAATAATTGTAGTTACAAGAATAGGTACACTTGTATATTACTCTTTTTTTTTACAGATTTTTTTACTTAATTTTTGATATATTGTTTTCTAGTTTTTTTAGCAACGAAGTCTTTTAAAGGGTTTTTCAATAACAGCGCTACAAACGTTTTTTAAATAAAACAAAAACGTTTTTGGATATCAATGAAATTCTTTTTTCCTGTGAAAGTACGTTCGATGCCATTATGTATGGAACTCGATTTCTTTTGCATGGTCACCACGGGCACGCTGCAGAAGTCCAGACGCTGAACCCAGTTTGCGACGGTTTTCAAGCATAAATCGGCCGATACTGCTGCAATCTCACGTTCGATATTCGTACGAAGTTCGTCAATCGTCGCTGGCTTGTTGGCATAGACCAAAGACTTGACGTAGCCTCACAGGAAATAGTCTAACGGCGTCAAATCGCACGACCGAGGCGGCCAAGCGACTGGACCATTTCGTGAGATAACACGTTCTCCAAACTTGGTTTCCAATAAATTGATTGTGGCATTCGCTGTGTGGCTTGTGGTGCCGTCCTGTTGGAACCACATGTCCTCCAAGTCCATATCATCTGATTGGGCCAAAAATATTCGGTTATCATTGAACGGTAGCTATTCCCATTCACAGTAACGTGCCGGTCTTGATCATCACGGAAGAAGTACGGCCGAATGACGTCGCCGGCCCATAAACCAGACCAAACCGTAATTTTTTCGGGATGCAAAAAAGTTTTAAGTTTTTTTTAAGTTTAAAGTTTTTTTGATTATTCTCTTAAAACTTGAGGAACAAAGCGAAACGAATGAACTTATTTTCGACAGGATAGTTAAGCTTGAATTTTTTTTTTATAATTTACACGCACATACAGTACGATGGTTTGAGAAGGGGAAGAAAGAAAGTGATAGAAAAAATCGGATGTAGTGGATGTACTCCATGGGTGGGGTCGGAACCATGGGTGGTGTCGGGAGTCACTTTTTTCCTGTGTTCGTTAAATTTGAAGAATATCAATATGGTGAATACTTTTAGGAATAACAACCGACCTTTTTTATTTCTTTTTAATAAAAGTTAATTGGATTTTGGCTGGGATTGAACGCGCACAACCTTCCACTTAATAGGCGAACACATTACCACCCACAAATAGTATATGCAACAGACGTGGAGTACGTCCAATATGAATTAAATTCTTACGTGGATTGCTAATCAACGCATAATAATTCATAACTCATTATGCAAAAAAAATATCGACGTCTGTTAATTATCCTCTACAGCCATCGAATAAGGCTAGGGGTGGAGCATCACTATATATAAAAGAGTGTATCGAACATTCGATTGATTTTAAATCAGAATCGAAACAATGCAGGTTTGCTCCATACAAATCAAAAGCAGACAATCCTTTCTGCCCACCACGATGCAAGGTTGAGAAAATTGACTTTGAAAACTTGCTTAATTCCCTTGAACATCGTTTAGTCATCGGAGGGGACAAATTTACAAAAATACCGGATTTGATCGAATTTTTGATCGCAAAACGGTTACCGTCCAATCGAATCACAGTTGAAGAATGCTTTCATCATTCTCCGGTCATTCTAACAACGAACCATTCACTCATTAGAAATGAAAACCCACCCAGACTAACAAACGGGAGGGATTCGAAAAAGATATTGAAAATAATATTCCACTGTGTATCGCTTAGATCCCCCTTGGAACTCGAAGTCCAGTTGGTATGCTTTATCGATACCGTTCAAAGAGCAGCATGGAATAATACTCCACTTTAACGCAAAATAGTGATATCAAGTACCCACGGAAAATAAAAGATTTGGTTAGACAAAAAAGAAAAGCTCGTAAAAGATGGCAGCAGACACACGCAGAAGAAACTTAACTGCAAATCTTAACCACTGGAAAGGAATCGAATTATTCGCTCTGAAAAGCAATAAGAGTCATAAAACGGCAAAAAAAAAAAACGATGTGCCACCAATTAGGGTAACTCAAGGCGCTTTGGTAAAAACCGATAAGGAAATGGCAGACGTTTTTGTCGCATATCTCGAGGAAAAAGTTAAGCAATTTGATGGTCCAGCGCAACATGAAAACGTTAATGTATTCGAGACTACAAGCGATAACAATATAGTAAGATATGCAAGTTTTACCGAGCTTAAACGGGAAATACACAAACTAAAGCCTTAAAAAGCTCCGGGTTATGACCTGATTATGGGAGAACTTCTCAAAATGTTGCCTCGGAAAGCATTAAATATGCTTCTCTTCATTATAAATGCGGCAATTAGATTAGAGTACATACAAAAACAGTGGAAAGTCACGTAAGTGATTATGGTTCTACAACCAGGAAAATTACGAAATGAAAAAAATCATAACGGCCTATTTGACTTCTTCCAATTATTTCGAAAGGTTTTGAAAGGATATTACTCAGCCGCTTACACCCCACAATTGATCAGAAACGTCTTTTCCTGACGTTGTTGTAAGCATTTTACAAACTTTTGAAAACAAAATATTAAGATTATTCATCAATGAGCCGTGGTACATAAGGAACGAAGATCAACGCAGAGGGTAAAAAACATAAAAAAAAATTGTTAAAATAAATTCTACAAACATTTTTTGCGGCGTCTTCAAAGAACTAAGCCTTTGGGTTTTTCCAATGGCATATGCTATGTAATAGGCTATACAAATCGTTTTTTTAGGAAAAATTCCTAAATAGTGAGCTTGGTTTAAATGATATATTAACGAAAGGTTTATAGAATTATTCTCGAAGTATTTACATCAAACGATTTTTTTAAATTTTCCTAAAATGTACTGATAACCGGTTTTTAATTAAATCTTCCCGAAATAAGTATAAAGACCAAATGTTGATGCTCAGAGTGAGAAAAGTCGGGGACAAGCAGACGGACAGGCATGGCTTAGTTGACTTAAAGTATAAGGTATATCAATCGAACATAATTCGCTATGTAACATGTTTAATGTCAAAACATCTCGTTCGCAACATACTGGCAATATCGTCAATGTTGATCCAATTTATGGTAAATTGTACCCCTGAAGTTGGCTTAAGATTTTTGCACAATTTTCTAAAGAATTATGCTAAAAAAGGCACATGAGAATTCATAACCTATTTTTTTTTGTGTCGAACTTGTCGGTAAGGTCGTGATAATGTTGCAAGAATTCTCCATCATCATCCTCCAAGGAGGAACGAGTTTGGTTGGTGTACCACAGGAATTCCTAATTTTGAAATCTGTAGAAGCATCCTTTACCTTTCTTGCCTTTCAGATTGATTATCTCCGTTTTGTAATACAAAAACAAAATAAACCGCTGATTGTATAAATTCTCAGAACCGCATTTGTTCTCTTCATTTATACCCATGCCGCCAAGCTTACGAAATCCTTTATTAAATTGAAATCGATTATTTGCCACTACTTTGTAAAAACGGTATTCGAGTCAAATTAAGCGCTTGCGAATGCATTGAGGCTGCGGACGTGTTCTTTGTAGAAAAGCTCACCAAGTACACGGGTATATTAATGAAAATAAAATAGGTTTCGTGATGAGCATTTCAATGGACTCTCAATATGAGTGGGTGTTGTTTACTTACTTCCTTCACTCCAACCAAACAGAAGTTTGTAAGATACGTATTAACGCATTAACTCAAATTTTATAATGACATATACAGTTAGCCAATACGAATGAACCTGCAGTTTACTAAATGTGTTAGCTCATTCAATGATTGTTTCATTAGCCTGTCGTTTGAAAATCAGTCGCCATGGATTTCTAAAGTATGTCTGGTATGACGAGATACCAAATCTGTAACACAAGAATGCGTAAAAGAAAAAATAACAAAAATTGATAATTAGTGTAAGAAAGACAAACTAGAATATTGGCTCACACATCGAAAAATATGACAAATCACTTAATGTCGCAACTATGTCTAGCTAGGATATTAACTTCGTAACTTTAAAAATAATTTAAAAGGTGACTTTAAAGATATAAACACATAGTTGCAAATTTATAGTCGCTTAAAGTAGACTTAAAAATTGATTTGACATCGATTGACTATAAGTTTGCGCCACAGAAACGAACTATTTTTTGAAGCGCGGTTTCAAAGCGATATGTAATAAATGGGAACTCCTTCATGCCAAACAAATATTGTTACGAACCAACCAGGAGCTTCGGAATGGACTGACTTTTATGTTGGTGTTTATGCTATACCATAGCAAAAGAAAAATATGGTCGAATTTGTAAGAATGCAAGAATACTCAACAGCAAAGGCACAGCCAAGAAACTAATAAAAAAAATCGATAAGATGGACCGATTTAGCAGCACAATCAGAAATCTTATGCCGTGTAGACATCCGTAATATCCAGCATTAGCATAAAAAAAGCTAAGGGATATTTCTACGGAACTCCTGGGTAAAGCTTTTGAACGGGTTGGGTACGAATTGTCGACTTTCGAAAAGCCGATTGGTAAAAATACCGACTCATCAAAATTTCGACTCTTATAAAGGCGATTTTTGCATGAAAAGTCAACATTTTTAGAGACAAATTTTCAAACGACAACTTTTAAACTGACAATTTTCTTGCCGATCAAACTTCAGTCGACATTTTTACAGTGAAAGAAATTTGTATTTGTCCAGTCGACATTGTTTTTGTCCACCACTCGTACGCTTCCCCTTTTGAAGGACTACTAGAATAGGATATTAAAATCGTGATAGGTTTTTGAAAAATAAGGTAGAAAGAAAGTGGGCGTAATGATTAGTGCGTTGAACTACTCAGCGAGGGCTCCTTGGATTAAATCCCTGAAGGAAAACACCTACTTCAGTTGAAAATTTTCCAGGAGCATAAAATATTATAAGAAGCTTCTCAAATTTGGCGTTTGATATGACGTTAAGCTTGAGAGTCCATATTTTATGCATACAAAATATTTCTGATTCAGACACACAAATAAATGGAGAAGCTGAGTCAGAGGTCATGAACAGAGGACTTTGTTTAAGAATTTTGTTGGAAAACACAGCCTACTCAAAGGATTTAAGGCTGATAAAGGAGAATCCACTTTCTATAGCCTGCTCTCATATCCATAGAGAATCTTCAGACCAATAACCGGTCGATAAAATTGAAAACATTTCTATATAAGAGAGCCACGCATTCAATATTTGAGATGTTCTTACACATCGAAGGCTAACGTCGACTCGGAGGAATATCCAGTACGTTAACAATAACGCTATTCAATTAATATCAAAGGGTAAGGCCATAAGCTCGGAGGCAACTGTTGCTGAGAGCTGCTGAAAAAGTTCCAATTGAACTTTATGAGCAAAGGAGAAAGAAAAAAAATTGGCCTATCTAAGGCATAGGCAGAGCGGCATCTGGAATGATGTTAAATGATTTAGCAAAATGTAAAACGTCAAGGCCAGGAATTTGGTACTCTAAAAGAACAAGGAATAATTTCAGAAAATACTTAGTCGATGCTTAGAGTTCCCCGTAGTCAAACTTAACAAACCATTAAATATTAACAACAACGAAAACTATCAACCTAAATAATGTAAGGATATCAGTATATAAACTAAATCTTAACAATGCTGTGGGAAAAGAAATTTTTAATTTGTTTAATTTATTTTTACACTACTTCGCTAATTTTAAAAATAATTTAATTTTGTTTTATAGTTTGTTTAACTTCACTAAACTGTAACAAAAGACAGACACGAAATAGAGACGGAAGACGGATTCAGATAAAAAACATATGAGAAGGGTATACAAATGGTTTTTGTATGAATACGTTTTTACAGTTTTTCGAACAGCACGTACAAGGATCACATGTACCGAAGGCCCAAAAACCGGTTAACTATAGACGGACGGACGGACGGACAGACAGACATGGCTTAATCGACTCAGCCAGTGATTCTGAGTCGATCCATATACTTTGGGGTATACCTAGCCAAATTATTTCACTATGGGATAGGGTATAATAAAAGAAATTGCTTTCACAAATACTTGTTTACTTACTTATGAAGCCAAAATACCAAAATGCCTCTCTTATTATCCCGGTCCTTAGTTAACTGCCTCCAGTTGCGCACTCTCAAGTTGGTTGATGTCGCTTTCTACTTGTGCGCTGCGCGCCTTTCTTTCTCTTCATTCGCTTTTGGCACGGTCCATGCTTACGCGCCGTAGAGCAAGACTAGGATAGTAAACGTCTTATATAGAATATCCTTAGTAGCTTTACTACTAAATTGCCCTTCTTAGCTCGAAGAAACAGCGGTTGGCAAGAGTAATTCTTCATTTAATTTCTGACGAGATGTTGTTGTCAGAGTTAATAGCGGAGCCGGGGTAGACAAAGTTCCGTACTACCTCAAATATATATATATAAAATAAAACATTTTTATAAAATTTATGTCCATGTTGACGTTCTGTCCGTTTTTGTCGCTACTTTTTTTTATGCTAGCAAACGTGGCTATGACAGCACGTTGAGTCCTACCAATGATGTCAATATCGTTGGCGTATGCTAGTAATGATTTTTGGAAAGTTGTGCATCTGTTGTTGGCTCGGGAGTTTGGCACAATCCTCTCAAGAACCGAATTGAAGAAGTCTCATGACAGCGCATCGCCTTGCTTTAATCCTTTTTTGGTATCAAATGTGTCGGTAAGGTCATTTCCGACCATGATGGAGCAGCGTGAATTCTCCATCGTCATCCAAAACAAACGGACGAGTTTGGGCGGTATACCAAAACTAGTCATAGCTCTGTATAGTTATTCTCTATAAATGCTGTCGTATGCGTCTTTGAAATCGATGAATTGGTGGTGGTATTTATTTGGACTTCTTAGGTTTTTTCCAGGATCTGCTGAAGTGTGAAAATTTGATCGATAGTGGACATTCCTGACCTAAAACCGCACTGATAAGGGCCGATCAGGTTGTTGGTATACGATATCAGGCGTTCACATATTACGGCAGAAAGGGTCTTGTAGGCGCTGTTGAGGAGACAACATAGATAGCTAGAGACGTCTGCCTCTTTAATTGGCGCAATGCAAAGGATGCTGAGGTTCCATTCTTCATACTTTCTTACGACCAGATTTAGCTTAGGACTTGGTCGATGTTACATGCCACAAGAAAGGACGTAATTGCCAGCAGATTAATTAAGCTTGAGTTTAGATATTGCTATTCTCACCTCACTCAGGTCGGGTGGCTAACAGTTTTCGATGTCATTGCCAATATTGAATGGTTCGTTCTGCCCGACAGCGGAATGTTGTTCGTCATCGCCGTTTAACAGTGTGCAGAAGTGGTTCTTCCTTATAATCCATATCGACTGTGTCTCAGCTACGATATTTTCTTGTCCATCTCAACAGGATTCTATTCGAGCCTTGTATCCTTGGCCTTGACGTTTCACACTTTGGTAAAACTTGCGAACATCGTTACTGGAGTGGTACTTCTCTACATCCACGATCGCGTGCTTTTCTTGCTCCTTTTTTTTCTTTCTGAAAAGCCGGTGTTCTTCCCTTTTCTTTGCCTATGGAGCTCAAAGGCAGCTCTCGTCTTCACCTGCAGCTTAGCCTTGTAGGCTTCGTAACATATTTTTTTTTAAATGGGTGGGTAGTTAACCCAAAGCACAACCCTAAACCTGGAGGGCCAGTTTCAAATTATTAGATACCTGTTGTCCAAATATGTCGAAGCAGCTTGTCTAGATTCGCCTGGGACATCAGGCCATGCTTTCAGGCTGTTTATAGTGGTGCTGTTTTCGTCTTGTTATCAACACTCGCACTTATCGTTTAGCAAGTCAAATCCGGTTGGATGAGAACGGTATCCGATGTTCATATATTGGGCATTACCAAGTTAAAGCCAATCAGAGTCTAGCCTCATTCTACAACACCCAACCATAAAAGCGTACAAAGGTACAAAATGTTTGAATATTTTCATTACATGCATAACATTTTCCATGTGGATTATGTCCCTTTTTGGTTCAGTGTATAGTATAAACTGTTACCGATATTGTCAATGTATAATTCACCATAGAAAATACACTGCATATGAGGGTTGTGCTGTTAATTTCGATATAGATGTTCATGTTGTTATGCCAATTTGTTTCCGGTTTTTGTTGGTTAGCCGAATAGGCTTCTTTTTAAATTTGCCGCATTACATCCACAAGCTGAAAACCAGTGATGCAGTAATTAATTCGCTATACAGAAGCCAGTCCATAAAGCAATATAATATACAAACCTGAATGCAAAAATGTCCAACGAACCACTCATCACTCACACAAATTAAACACACCCAGAGCGATTAAATTAATTAGATTACGTCAAGTAATTGACCCATCGAATCGAAAGTCCGCAAATAGATAGACGCCTTAAGTTGAGAACATTGCCGCAATTGCGTGCCAATTGTTATGAAATTAGCCAACTTGTTCGGATGATTGTGTCGAAATAAAACAAAGCGGGATTTGTATCTCCATCGCTATGAAACGGGAGTAGGACACGCTACTTCAATTAATTTGGACAATTAATTTCCATTCAAAAAAAGGAACATTAGCAACGTTATACACTTACGTATATACTCTCTCGCAGTTAATAAGACGTACGACCAATTACCTTGACGAAGAACTTGAAAAGTTTTTCTTTTGCATGTTAGTTTGGACAACTCTGATGGAAGCTCTAACTATATAGCCCTCACGCGACAATGGTGTACAGGCTATCAACGTAGGAAGATATTACCTCTATAATAAGGAGATATTATTCTGATGGAAAAAGTTGTTCGCACACAAGAACTAGGATTAAATCTTTACTGAGCGTGTGTTTCGCGAATTTGATTCAAAATGGTATTTTAATGGAATATTGTCTAATGAATTAATTCATTTAATGAACCAACTTTGTTCGTTAAAAGCAAAAGTTTGTTAATACCTTAAGAGATAGTTACATGTAACTAATTTTATCTAAATATTACCGGGGTATGGCCTTCAGTCGCTTTTAAAATGTTTTCAACTTTGCCAAGCTATCCAATGATTGGATATCTGGAGATACATAATAAACAAAACTACTCATACGACAAATAAATGGTATAGCGGTATGCGTTGTATTTCGTTGGTCTCGGCATAGGGAACGACCTTAAAAGTAATTGTAATTCAGCCAAACCGCCAAACGCCAAAACTAGGGATACAGTTTTCCAACGGAATCTTGACGAGATGAACAAGGAAAAATTATAGTTGAACAACAAGCGATGCTGTGAATGACGTTCACAAACAACGTCATTAGCTCTTAACAGCGTGGTATTTGGGCAGAAAAGTTCACACCAAATCAAAGATATACACTTCGACAGATCCAGGTAAAAACATAGGTAAATAAGTTTAAATTCAAACCCGTAACCTATTCATCGATTGCAAATCCGCATATGACAGCATTTATAGAGGCAAACTGTACAGAGCCTTGAGTAGTTATGGTATACCATCCAAACTCTTCCGTCTGTGCAGTATGACGATGCCGAATTCTACCTCCTCAGCTTCAGCAACCAGCAAAAATGAATTTGTGTTTGGCGATGAATTGTCATGTGACTTCCTTAACATCATTCTATATCATTGGTATGTAGATGTATTGTAAGCGTACACGCTTACCCATTTATGCGCTTAACGTTATACGGAATATCTAATACGTAATGCACATTGATTGCATCGATAATCGAAGGTAAAGTACAGGGTGTCCGCCGGGAAGGTTAACTATTTTGTTTGAAAGAGAATGGATCTTATATTCATAAATGTTTTATTTAATGTCGGCAATTATGTATGGAATAGATGTTCGCCTCTCTTAGTCACACAAATGCGAGCTCTTTTGAGCACATTTTTCATTACATTCTCATACATTTCACGCGGTATTTCATTAATTTCATTAGGAATATTTTGTTTATGTTGCTCAAGCGTTTCTGGTTTGTTTGCAGAAACCTTGCTGTTCAGATATCCCCACAAAAAGAGGCCCGGAGCAGTCAAATCAGGCAGGCCTATCAACATCACCATTTCTTGAAATAACTCGTTGTGGAAAGATGTCTCACAGTAATTCCATTGTAATCCTGGCTGTATGCGATGTGGCACCGTCTTGTTGATACCACATGTTAATCAAGCCCAAAGCATGCACTTGTGGCGTTAAAAAGTTTTCAATCATATCACGATATCGCTCCCCATTCACAGTTACCGTTACGCCATTTTTATTTTCAAAGAAGTAAGGTCCAATGATTCCTCCTGACCAAATTGCACACCAGACTGTAACTTTTAATTGCAAATGTTACTTTTGAATAATTTGAGGGGTTTTCCATCGCCCAAAACCGACTATTCTGTTTATTCACATATCCATTCAAATGAAAATGTGCCTCGTCACTCATTATGATTTTTACATGAAAATCGGGGTTGTCATGGGCCAGCTGTAACATCCTATCGGCATATGTACGGCGGCGTAAATGGTCTTGTGGAAGAAGCTCTTGTGTCAACTGAATCTTAAACGGAAAGAAATGCAAATCCTTGTGCAAAATTGTGGCTAAAGTTGTTCTTTGAAGACCAAGCTCCTGAGCATGGCGTCAAATTGAGGTTGATGGATTGTTTTGAACACTTCCTTGAGCAGCAGTTATGTTTTCAGCCGAACTTGCAGTACGTTATGGTCCATGCTTGGGCCTATCACCTACAGACTCTCCTTCTTCGAAATTATTCACTACACTATAAATAGTACGCTTTGTTGGCACGTTGTTTAAAGACTTATGTCAAGACTTATGTTTACCAAAATGGCGGCAAAAGAAAGAAGTATACCTTCTCGGCGGACACCCTGTGTTTATACCTCGCGCTTTCTAATTTCTTTTTCGTTTGATACATCATCTGCGCAGTTCGGGTTGGTTGATGCCTTTATGTACGCGCCACTTAAGGCGAGGTCTTTCTTTACTGCAGAGAGGTTCCATATCAGTCCTTGTAACCCTGGCTTTCCGGTTTAATCTTAGGTTAAACTTAAGAAAATCATCTTTGAACTGGCAACTCTTTTTGCGTGTTTCTTTCTGGCGTGAGATAGAAATGTAGCACATGTTGTGGCTTATCTTATGGCTTGCTGTTGCTGATGGAATGATGTTTATCAAATGGTTTAGGGATGCGCTTCACTAGACTGCCATTCGGAATGTCCACTACTCCGAGGATAATTGACATTCTGATAGCATCATTTCATCCACCACAGATGGTGGTGGAAAATATATACATGGTAGTTTATACTCTGATTTGCAAGATTTCTTTTTATACAACGGAGAAGCTGGAAAAAATATACAAGGTAGTTTATAACTCTGACTTGCAAGATTTCTAATTTAGCAACATATATTATATATATATTACCATCATCATTAACTACTACAACTTCTTAAAAGAATGCTTTCTACATACTTTGACAAGTCAATTCCGGACAACAACCTTTTGCGGTTTACTAAGAAGAGTGCTTAAACAACGCCTGTCACATATCATTGGGTTAATGAGGTATGGGCTATAAAATTATTCTCGTGATGATCTGACAAATCATCCAAGTAGTATCGATTGTCAAGAAAAGTTTATCCCAAATTCGATGTTGGGAGTCGGTATAAAACATTCATCGTGCACACATGAATGGTTGTGAGAAAGCTCGGCTCTGGGTACCAACGAGCCTGTTGCGCCAAATATTAGCTAGATGTATAGCTAGATATAGCTTAAAGTATATGGAACGACTCAGCATCGATAGCTAAGTCTATTAAGCCATGTCTGTCCGTCCGTCACCAGTTTTTGGGCCTTCAATTTTGAGCTATAATGATGATATTTGGTACACGTGTTTGTTGTGGCTCTCAGAAGAATAAGTGTAAAAAAATTTCAAATCCGCCCACTGCCACGTCCCCTTTTCATAAAAATAAAGTTTTAGGCAAAACCGTAAGTACAATGTCTTTATTTCGTCTTTACAAATTTTTTTGCCACGCCTACTTTTTGTGGGCTATTTAAAAAAAACGTTTTTCAGTAAAGCTGCACCAGGCGAAAAACGATGTTTTTTGTCGAACCAATAACGGTTTTGATAAACTGCCTGAACTATATGTTCTGACAAAACATTTTCGATATTTCATCGCAATAAAGGGATATTTATATTAAGAATGTGATGGGATATGGTATTAAACGATTCCAGAAAAGAATAAAAATTAATGGAGGTAAACTGTCCGAAAATAATCGTCGAATACAACAAATATATGGGGGATCGATACTTTGGATTCCATGCTCGGCCTGCATCGAATCGATATATGATCGAAGAAGTGGTATCTGAAGATTTTCTTTCACTTTTTGTATTTGTGTGTATTCAACGCTTCGATCTTGTGGCGACGACAGAGTGATGTTTACATGCCTCTTATTGATTTTTAATTTGCAATAGCCCAACACCTAAGCAACGTTGGTAAGGTCAGTAAGAAAAGGGGCGGTCCTACTTCATGCTCGAGCGCCCCAACACGCCAAAAGACAAGTTCTTATGCCCAGCCTTCAACGTCGTAGTTCCCATCTACGTAAGCAAAAAAATCTAGAATGGCTCGGCTTCGTGAAAAACCACTTAATTCTGTTCGTTTCGATTCAACAGACCACATTCCAGAATAGCAACAAACAATGCAGCAATGCCAAAATGATTGCCAGTCACGTCCTTTGTAATGTCCACTAAATGCAAGGTGAAGCTGTGCCTTAACAAAGACCGGAACTGTTTTGCTTTATTCAATCTTTGAACTTATTTTTGCGATATACTTAATTAAAGTTTTTTCCATTTCTAAAGTTGTGTTTCTTTTGATTGACAGAAATGCCAATTTTAGGAATATTTTTTTTTCAGGTTTACTGGCCAAGAAGCCATATATGGCGAAAGTGTTTGTTTTTTAAAACTAATTATATTATTTGGAATTTTATTTTAAATCTTCTAAAATATTGTAAATGAAAAATAAGAACAAAAAACGAGCGGTAGAGGGTTGACGTTAATGTTTAAAATACAACTTATTAAGCATGACCCAATCAAAAATTAAATATTTTGTCAAGAAAAGTGAGCATTTTTTCAAATAAGGAACCATTGGCAAAATGCAAATATGTAATAATAATTTCAAGTATTTGTCGAATTTCTTTGAATTTATATACAGAAATCGTAGGAATAATACGGTCGCCTTTGGACATGGTTCAAAATTATGTGTAAAATAGATGAAATTTATATCAAGATATTATCTAAATATTCATCTTATAACTTGGATCCCTTTTTTTTTTAATTCGCTATGGTTTGACCAAATTTCACCTTCTTCTTAGCGTGGCAATTGCCACCTAACAGTATATCTTCATACCTAACATCTTCATACCTAACAATATATCTAACTTAATAGTTATTGGAATGGGGCTTTTAGAACTTTTAAGTTGTTATATCTGATAGAAGGGCTAATAAGTAAATGGTAAGCTGTACTTGAAACTCTTGCAAAGTAAGGAACTTTAGTTCGTTAAGTTTTCTTGAAGACCTATTAGATGCGAAAGCAGTTTGTATTCAAGATCTATTCAAAATGTGTGCTTAAAAATCCGTTTAAATATAGTCTATTATGGGTGGGTTATGGCTGGAATAGTATTTAATCATATTCAAATCTTTGTAAATCATTGTCAATTTGTTATTAGTATCCGGAATTGTGTTAATATAAATGAGTTGGAACAGTCTTAAGCCCGTCATCGATTGATATTCTCTTCCTCGAGGTATTTAAATAGCTTACTGTCGATGTTGTTAAAGTGTCGTTCACCATACAAAATTCGCCTATAACAAATAATTTGTTAATGTGAAAATTGATGTTTCAATGTGGCCATGGCTTTGCAAATTGCCCTCGAATAAAAAATTGTAATTGTCATAGCAGATGTGTTTGTATTCGGGAAAGGCAACAGACGTAGTATTATATTCAATGCCTTCTCCATATTAAAAACGAAGCATTAATATATTTTTATTCGCACGAAATTCAATAAATTTTATTTATTGGGCGTCAATTTTAGAACAAGTAATCAATGTCCTGTTGAGAACAGCCTGCAAAAATCATAATGGTAATCTTGTACATATATACAAATTATAACATTAAGTATAGTGCGACAGTATTCACTTATTTGTGAATGGATGACAGTAACAATTAAAAATGACATTCTTTAACAAGTGCAAGGAAAACAAAATATTTGTCTCATTAAACACGGTTGGAGTGCAAACGAGAATGTGAATTATGCACAATGTGCATATAGAGATAAAGGACCTAGAATTACTACCAGTTGTTATCTGGACATTTTTCCAAACATCACATTCCTCCCTCGTAAGCAAACACTTTATCGTCAAGAGTACGTAAGATTTTAAATTTAAATCATTTTTACAGTGAGTCGCATTGTCGCTCCTGTTGGTATGGCAATGCAAACGTTAATTGCAAAAATAAATTAAACGAGGTGGGTGCACGAATGGGTCGTACGCAACTTCCTCTTTCAAAGCGAGTTAATTTGACGTTTTTAATAATTTGCCAAAATTTAACAACAATATTTGATTTGATTAATGATGGTATAAATTATATAAATAATGTCGATATGCGATTATACGAACGTTTAATCCGTAATTGAAAGCAATCGGTGCCCATGTGAATAATAATGATTTTCCGTTATTGGTCATAACTGAAAATTCCGTTAAGATGTAATTGGGCCAAAACCAATTATGTGGAATTCATGAAAACAGTAATAGTAGTTTTTGAATCAAAGTTCATTCAATTTGGCCAAACAGTTTGCGAGAAATTGACAATTTTCTTTATACAGGGTGTCCGCCGGGAAGGTATACTACTTTGTTTTGCCGCCATTTTGGTAAATATTAATCTTGGCAGTTCATATTTGGCAGTCGTGAAGTAGACAGGTGGCAAATTTATTATGGAAGAATATTTAATAAGCCAACGTGTTTTAATCGTTAAAACATTTTATCAAAATCAATCATCGATTACTGTGACATTGAGAAAGTTACGTGAAATTTTTGGGAGAAACAACGTGCCAACAAAACGCACTATTTATCGTGTAGTGAATGATTTCGAAAAAAGAGGGTCTATAGGTGATAGGCCCAAGCATGGACCACAACGTACTGCCAGATCGACTGAAAACATTGCTGTTGCTCAAGGAAGTGTTCAAAACAATCTATCAACCTCGATTCGACGCCGTGCTCAGGAACTTGGTCTTCAAAGAACAACTTTGGCCAACATTTTGCACAAGGATTTGCATTTGTTTCTATTGAAGATTCAGTTGACACAAAAGCTTCTTTGACAAGGCCATTTACGCCGCCGTACATGTGCCAATAGGATGTTAGGATTTTCATGAAAAAATCATAATAAGTAACGAGGCACATTTTCATTTGAATGGATATGTGAATAAACAGAATAGTATGGGCAATGGAAAACCCCTCAAATTAATAATCAATCACATTTGCATCTGGTCAGGAGGAATCATTGGACCTTCTTTGATAATGAAAACGGCGTAACGGTAACTGTTTATGGGGAAAAGTCAATCAGTAGTAATAATAGATCTTTAACAGCCGATTTGTTATTTTTTTGCATTAATTTTGTGGAGTGCTAAATGATTGAACAATATAACAAATTAAAAAATTCTGTGGCTAGTCAAAAACGTTCGTGACAAACTTACTTTCGAAAACTTTACTGTTCATTTCTTAACAATTGGTGCCTTATGACTTCTTTCTCTGGGGTAACGTTAAATCGCAGGATTGTGCCAATAAGCCAGCAAAAATTATTGACCTTGAAGACGTTGTTGCTTACATCATAGCTACAAGTAGACCACCCCGAAAGCGAAAGCTGGGCAGTGGTAACTTGGCAACGCGAAATCGTTATTACTTTTACCTCACAGAAGTAACCATCGAATACTGGTCTCATCCATCCGGATTTGACTTGCTTAACTTATAACTTTAAGTGTTGTGCTTTGAGCTAACTAATCACGCACGTAAATAAACAGCGTATGGCGAAGCAACAAATAGCATTGGAAAGAAATGATTTTATTGTTGATGACCATGCTAAACGAAAAAAAGGCAACGCCGTTCGTATCAATTGTAACTGAAATGTGAGGACATGTTATCAAAAGGGTGCTACTGCTACAAGCAGACATACGGTGGGATTGGCTTGATAAAAGCCGGAAAAAAATTGTGAAATCATCTGTGGTCCGCGTTATATTGAGTAGAAAAAGCGACTATTCGGATGTGGATTTGTTATGAGCGCCAGACTAAGGCAAGAAGTCTTACGTTTTGAAGACATTTAGAACACACTGTCAATCCGCAACAAGACATAATGCGACAATGGGCTTAGGCTAATTGTCTTCGGTGCGGAATGGAATGCACATATAGCCAGTACACGACTTTCTTACATTGACATGACAGTCTCAAGATCATCAAACGGTATATCCATTCAACAAACCATTCAATATTGGCAAAGAAAGACACAAGACCGAAGTCAAGTGAAATTGATGCCGTATATGACAGCATTTATAGAAACAAACTATACAGACCCATGTCAAGTTTTAGTATACCACCCAAACTCAACCCTCTGTGCAATATGACGATGGAGAATCGTCGCAGCTCCATCAGGGTTTGCAACGTCTTCGTCAAAGCATTCTATTGTAAAAAAAGGTTTAGAAAAAGTGACGTTATGTCGTGTGATTTCTTTAACTTGAGCGGTACTTTTAACACCAAAGGATACAAAACCAATTGGGCGGAACGTCACCATTTACAGATACAACTTTGAGGTAGTAAGGGACCTTCACTATCTCGGATCAGCCAATAACTCTGATAACAACATCTCGTCAGATATAAAACGAAGAATAACGTGTGAAAACCGCTGTTTATTCGGGCTAACAATGTAATTTAGTGGTAAGTTCCTCACGATAACTACTAACCAGTCCCGTTCTACGACACCGAAGCATGGGCATAATGAAAATCGGGTGAAGAAATCCATGGAGCTTTTGATCGAAAAATTCTTCAAAAATCCTCGGTCCAGTTTGCTTTAGATACGAAGATTCAACAAACAACCTTTAGAGCTATACAGTGACATAGACCTCGTAAGAAAAACTCCAAGTTACCTTCTACATGTACAACAAATTGAACCCAACGCTTCGGCTTGCGATGTCTTCGATTCCCAATTGATTTTCCGTTATTAGGCAACCCTGGAAATTTCGTTTAGAAATTTTTAAGTTGGAACTACCGAAAACTGACGTTATGTGTTACAGTAATATGGTACCGTACCGCACAAAAAATGCTTGAGAAAATAATAAATGTCCCAAAATTGTGACCAACAAAAATGCAAATACTGCGATTGTAAGAAATTTGTATAGCCGTTTAGGCCAGATATGGGGGAAAGTTAAAGGATGTCAGGATGAATCAGCTTATAAATAAGTTTTGGTCGTTATTAAATGGACAGTCTGCCTGTGAACCTACTGTCTACTGTCTACTGTTATAGTACCTGTAGTTAAGAGACAAATTTTATACAACTCTTCACTACGACAAAGGTTGTTGATTTGAAGTAAGGTAAGAATCATCTACAAGTGTATATTTCGGGCCGAACTAAAACAAACATGAATTCAATATTCAAGTCGCGGTCGTACTACGGCTCTATAGAGAAGTAAAAGCTGGCTCTGAAAAGATAACTCAGTTTTTAATCAACTGACTTGTAAATTTTGGTTATGTGTTGTTCACATGATACATCTGACCCAAGTGTGATGCCTAGCAGATGCATAGATTGCATTCTCCATTTCGGTTAAGCAGGACAATGGTCATGTTATTTTTATAAATCTTGCTAACTGCGTTTTCTTTGAGTTGAATTAGACTAGGTTTTATTTTTCTTGTTGAGGAATGTTTAGTATGTTTAGTATGCCCTCGTTAGAAGAGCAGATTTGTTCGTTTGAGTTAGACGCAATAATTAGTTGTCCTTAAAAAATAGTAAATTTCTAGCGGGAATGGAGTTGTTGAGAGAAGTGATCCTTCAGATACTCAAGAATTTATAGAAAATATTACTGAGTAAACACCATCAATCACTATTTATAAAGATCTGTCTTTGAGAAAGCTTTCCATCCAACCGTAATAGCTTTCGATTCTCCATGACTGTCATCGGAGATATCCATAGATGGGTTACATAACTTAGCAGATCTAGAGTTGAGCGTTTCATTAAAACCCTTTTTGCCGATGGTTTATTAAACGATTCCTTTCTATTTAAAGATACTCTTGGTGCTGATTGTTTGTCCCATTTTTGGAAATTGGTTGTATTGGTAGAAATACGACTCCTAGAAAATTTTTTCGTTCTTTGTTTGTTCAACGAATTCAACCATTGACAGACATAACTTTGAGGTAGTGCGGGACTTTGTCTGTCTCAGTTCTGCTCCGACAACAACATCTCATCAGAAATCAAAAGAAGAATTACTCTTGCCAACCGCTGTTTCTTCGGACTAAGAAGGCAATTTAGTAGTAAAGCCCTCACTCGAACTAATAAGAAGATCATATATAAGTCCCTGATCATCCCAGTCCTGCTATACGGCGCTGAAACATGGACCGTCTCAAAAGCGGATGAAAAAATCCTTGGTCGATTTGAAAGGAAAATTCTTCGAAAAATCTACGGTCCCGCTTGCGTTGACAGGCTATGGAGAAAGATTCAACCAAGAACTATACGAACTGTATAACGACATGCCCCTGGTCAAAAAATTCCGCAATGGACGTTCAAGATGGCTAGGACGTATAGAACGAATGGATACCAATACTCCGGCATGAAGAATCTTCGATTCCCAGTCAGACGTCGGACACAGTAGAGGAAGACCTCGCCTAAAGTGGCGCGCACAAGTAGAAAGCGACCTCAACCAACTTGGAGTGCGCAACTGGAGGCTGTTAGCTAAGGACCGGGCTAATTGGATAGGCATGTTGGTTGAGGCCCAGGTTCATTCCGGACAGTAGCGTCACTTATGTAAGTAAGATTATTTTGCAGCAAGAACAGTTATAACAATACATTGTAAGTAAGACTGTATGCAGCAACTGCCACATGCCTACGGATTATTTTCTAAATCTAAATTAATAAGTTTTATTAAAAATATATAAACAGTATCTATGAATGTCTTTAGACTACTATTTTTGAAAATCTGACATTTGTCAAAGTCTAATTAGATTTTTTTGCCTTACGATACTTTCCCTATGCTGTACGCATAATAAATAGTATCCAAGCGGATAATCCGTTTAAGGATTTTACTTTTCCCAGATCCTTTTTGAATTTACTAACACAAAAAAACGCCTGCAGCCATTTACAAATTTTAATGATAAAAGTTTCTCAACTAATGAAAATAAAGCATCCTTAAGGTTTAACCTAATGTTCCCTTTCTATAATTGCCTTAAAATTGGGATAATTTCAGTCGGCTTCTTATAATGAAGTGTAAAGTATACATAACCCCAAAAAAGGAATATTCTTCAAACTATACCTTTCATGAATATAAAAGATAATCACTTCTAGTGTTAGGATCTGCCTTTTAAATCAAAGAAAAGCGATATCCTTCTTCGACAACGAAAAATTAATTACTTTGCATAAATATTGTCCAATAAATCTCCCCAGCTTTACGACTGAGTTTTTTTTTTCAGTGTCTAACATTTTTAGTGCGATGCGCGGTTATGCAAAATGTCCTTGTTAGAGCGGCTGGTGTTATGGAGTAGATTCCAGTCAGACGATGGTACTTCGGCACAAAAGGCCAAAGGCAAATGTTTATTTAAATATGAAGGGCGAGATAAATCCGCCTTTAAAAGGCCAATTTTCAGCACACATTTTGAAAGCAGAGTATGTAGTGATTTTTGATGTTGAAAAGAGATATATTCTGTCCATAAAATATATTTAAATCTAAGTTAAATTTTGTTGTTGTCTTTGAATTTAGAGCAGGAGTACCTAATAGTAAATGGGATATTGGATATCGTGGGATGTCTTTAAAATAGCATAATATTAATTTGTTTATTAAACCTTATGTGCAATTAAACTACAAATATTTCTACAAGAACGTTTCCATTAAATATGGCACCACTTTCTTCACCCGGATGGTAAAGTGGAAGTTTTTTTAAGGTTATAATCAACGGTATAGTCCACAGTTTGAATGAAGTGGAACTGGATGAAGTTAATAACCTACAAGAACTTCTTGAAATCCTCTTTGATTATTAGATCTCTAAATAATGAAACTAAAGGAAATTGATGAAAACTGATTATATGGGATGATGTCTACAAACTCGTATTCAAAGCCTTCACGTAGCGATAGCTGAATGCCTACCGCTCAATAGTACTCTCAATACCTGTCTGGTGGTGACAGCAGATGAGAGCGTGGTGAAGACGTGTACTCCTGTTAATGCACTTATTCCATTTACAGGCGGCAGCGGAAGAAATCACAAGCTCTATCCCATTGTAAAAACAGATGGCCCCATGTCGTAGGAGTATCCAATAAATTTAAGCTCCAAGTTGGGGTTGTGCCTTGGGTTAACCCAATCACGAAAAAAATGCTTATCACGGAAAAAAATGCTTGTTAAGAAGCAACCAAGAGGAAACGACTGATTTGATTGTAATTGCACCTGGAAGGGTGTATGCGAACAGCTAAAGAACTCCTCGACGAAACATATGAGCAACTACCGAAATACGATGTTAAAGTCGCAAATGTAGCAAAATAGTTATATCAGACGTAACTGATGTTGATGCTCGCAGCCAAGAATGAGGCCTACAAGGCTAAGATGCAGGTGAAGACGTATGCTGCCATTGAGATCTACAGGTAAAGAACGAGAGAAGAATATGTTTGATCCATAAAAAAGGAGACTTCCTGAACACCACCAACTACAGGATCATAAGTCTACTCAACATCGCGTACAAGATCATATCTGCCGTAATATGTGAACGCCTGAAATCTTTTACCAACAACCGCATCGGCACTTATGGTTTAAGGCCAGGAATGTCGACAACTGATCAAATCATCACACTTCGACAGATCATGAAAAATCCCAAGATATCCAAATCAATACCCATCACAGACTTATCGATTTAAAAATCACTTACGATATCGTTTATATGGACGAGCTATTCAGTGCAATGTCTAGTATACTCACTCAGTCAGTCTGTGAAGAATGACGATGAAGATATCTGACTACTCCTTTCGATAGCATAATAGCAGTTAGACAAAGAGACACATTGTCATATCCTATTTTCTCGTTAGGATTGTGATAGACTCCCGAGCTTTTCATAAGGTAATAGCATACGCCGACGCTATTGACATCATCGTTCGGACCAAAGCGAAGTGATAACTACGTTTGCTAGTATAGAGACGGAAGCGGCTAATGATGGGTTAACCTTAAACGAGAGGACTTATTTTTTCTTCAAATGAGTGCAAGAAACATTGTATGGTGTCAAAAAGAGGGCACATTGACTGAATGGACACCATCGATAGTAAGAACGTTGAGATATGAAAAGACTATCTCTACCTCTGCTCCACTATTACCTTGACGACGACATCTCGTCAAAAATCAAAATAAAAGGTGCTTGCCGCAAAAACAGGTTCTTCTCAAAACGCCTCCAAAAAGTGAGCGTGGGTTAAAATAATATAGGAAGAAATGTTTATATTGACAGAACCAATGATTTTGCATCAAAAATTTGTTTAAAATTTTACTGAAAAATGTTTTTTTTTTACTGATAACGCCCCTAAAAAGTGGGCGTGGCAAAAAGCTTTGTATAGATGAAATATAGACATTTTTTCAATATCTCTAATGGTTTGGCCTCAAACAACGTTTTTCTAAAAAAAAAGGGCGTGGCAGTGGGCGGATTCCAAAAATGTTTACACTTGTTCTGCTTCGTCGGATAGAGAGTCTGTATACAAAATTTCAAAACTCTAGCTCAAAATTTAAGGCCCAAAAATCGGTGACACACAGACGGACAGACGGACGCACGGACAGACATGGCTAAATCGACCCAGCTAGCGATTCTGAGTCGATCCATATACTTTGTAGCGAAATTATTTCACTATGTTACAAACTTAATGTCAAAACTAATATACCCCTATGGGATAGGGTATAAATAGGCCTCGTATGACGACTATCATTCTCTTTTTCTGTGTGAAGGAATGGCTGCCGAAACACGTAAACTATTACTTATCTATACTTATCTTGCCAATCATGACCTAGTTATAATCATAAGCAGTTTCTAAGTTTAATTAATAGATCGAACAAGTGAAAAGACTAGCCCTCGTCAGCATTGATTAATTCAGAAACTTTCCGTATGAGGACGCACACACTATAACTCGGATCCAAACGTCCACAATTTCTCAAACCTAATCCAACCCAACTTTTTGTTCTTATTACGTTAATTCTTTTTATTTTTTAGTATACATTTTTTTTAATTTAATTTATACTTTCTTACCACAAATGTTCAGACCAGTTCGAAAAAGCTCACAAAAAATTCAGAAAGTGGCTATCAGTATTTACCTAAAAAAAAGGAAATGTTTTGCTTAGTTCTTGGTGTAAAATAAAAAACCAAATATTTTATATTGCGCAAAAAAAGGAAAAGTGTTCTACTCGGGATAGTATGAAATAATTTAACGTCATACTAGCGAATGTCAGTCCAGTAGCAAATACTATGGGACCTGTATTTCGCACTAATCCGCAGTACTCCATAATCTAGTGGCACAACAGTTCGGTTTAAGCATGGGCACCAAATCAACACGCCTCTCGAAGTAGTATGAACCGACAAATTGTTTTATGCACTTTTCTCTTAAAACTACTAAGGACTTCTTCCATCGCTATTGATACGGTTCTAGCAAGAAGAAACAGCGGTAAGCAAGTGTAATCCTTCTTGAATATTTTACAAATTGCCAATGTCAGAATTAAGAGCGGAACCGAGAGGTATAAAGTCCTTTGCTATATATAATAAATGTGGAATCTGTCGATCACAACGCGGCGTTCTGCAAAATCTTGTTCCCTTATTGTTCATAGTATATATTTGGTCTCGTTCTGTTTTAAACCCATTTTTGCCAATACTCTCGCAAACTAGCAAACGCGGTGGTGACATCTATTTGATGACGACCAATGGTGTCAATATCCTTGCGTATTCTATAAGCTGCATATATTTAAGTAAGGCTGTGCTCCTGGTGACTGCTTGGGTTTCGATAGGTCCAAATTTTGATAATGAGTTAGTGCCTGAATCTAATTAAATCACCTTCCTCGGGTATATAGAAATTTGTCATTTCCTGCAACCGTTTTAAACTTTTGTTTACATATCATTCAATTGTTTCACAGTATTTCTTTTTTGTTACGGCGGCGTGGTGGGTGTTCGCATTCTTACTTTGGCTACACGACTAGATAGTGGTCCTATTCGATAATGGTTCGTCGAAATGCTCCAAAATCGAAGATGCTATAAGCGTCCTTTTTCTCATCACAATGCTCGTTGATCAGGATACCTCTATGACATCTTATGGATATCGAGGTATGGAAACCGTATGCTCGCTTAAATGAGATTTCGATTCGCAGCGAAGTAAATAAGGCTATGTTTGCCGACAATATTGCTAAATCTAAATTAATAAAATACACATTTTTGGCGCAACAGTACCCAGGGCCTTGCTTTTACTCACAACCATTCATGTGTGCGTGTACTTCTTGTACGATGGCGGGACCTCCTGTTTTATACCAACTCTGATCAACTAAGTGACATAAGAATTTTTTGACAATTGATACTACTCGGATGATTTGTCTTATCATCACGAGAGAAGGACTAGTGAAAATTCTCTTAGGTGTTGCTACGACTGGGAATTGAATCCAAACCTTCTGCGCAGCAGTTAATCGCGCTTAGCATCGCGTCACTGAGCATACTCGTTTCTAATCCTTAAACCCTAAATATTAAGAGCGGCTCCTACAAAACCAGGGTCTAAATTCGACTACTTAAGGCATTGAACGAGTTGAGATATGATAGTAATATAGGTAGTGTAGTTTCAGCTATTGAGACTAAAAAAAAAAAAAATATACAGCCCATCATCACATTCTTTATCATAGCGAATGCATTAAAGATATTCTGGTAAAGGTTTATCGGAGTAACCCCATTTCTTGTTCTCGTTATCCATGCCGAGGGAATAACAAATCAGTTATTGATGAAAATTTATGCGTATACAGTGTTCATCTGCAATCAATATGCTGACGCATGATTGATGTATTACAAATTAGCTGAAAAAAGACAACAATAGTTTGATTTACTCTTAATGGATGATTATGCCATCAAACGTGGCAACGTACATTCATTCATTAAGAATGCAAAAATGATTTCTTCCAATTAGGTAAAGAAAACACACAAGGACGTACACTAAGCTTCAATGGCTTAATTGAACCAAAACTTCCCACCTCTCAATGACTGATGGCTTTACTCCCAATCCGCTAAGAACACCATATGGTTGGATAGAGATAAAAGCCTTCCATACACATAACTGTCATATATTGATGCTGATTGATGTGTTCGTGGAATGCGATGAACGGATCCAGTATTTCATTGCAGCATTTTAGCGTTGTTTGTAGTTTGCTTGAAATCGTTGCTTGGACATATTTATAGAGTTGAGTAAATTTCTGATTTTTATTGTTAATTTTATAATTAATGCTATTTATAATTAGGACTGAAACGTATTTTTGTAAGCGCAAAGGCTTGTGGTTAGTGCGGGGTCTCTGCTTCAAATCCTGCGAAAGCTTGGCAAACATCCAAGAGTAGCACTGGCAAGAAGACCGGTCAAGGTCATTTAGAACGGTAGAAATCGTGAAGAGCCTTTAAATATTAATAGATCTTCATTACACCACGTTTTGTAAAACTATTTTCAGCTGTATCTACCCCTGAAAAAATCGATTAGTGCAAGAATTTAAGTACCGGGATTGCAGTTTAATAATATCTTATTTTCAGGTAATTCTCATTTTCAACTTAATGGGCCTTCGCACACGAGTATGCTTCAACCGGTTGAACATCATGCTTGTTGGTTGGACGGGTCAGCAGGGACGAACATTTGAAAAACGCTGGAGAGCAATTTTTCATGCGAAATCGATCAACACATGCATGTGTTGTTTCTGACATTTATGCTATTTAAAAAAACGACGGCGGACAATTCTGTTTCAATCCAATTAGGTAAAAAGGCAAACATAAATTTCAACAAAAAATATAATACACGCAAAATAAATTGGTATCTCTCAGTTTTAATTGTAACCGGAATATTATACCGGAAATAAAAAGAAACAAAACTGAAAATAAACCAGAATAGTACACATACATATAAAGTTTGTTATATAACAACCGGTTGAACATATTCCCGTGTGTTTGGAAAGTAACCATAACGACTATGGTGCTTCAACCATACTCGTGTGCGTAGGCCCAATAAACAGCTAAATAATCACTGTTACTACCATGCAATAAATCCGAAACTCCAGCATCAGACCGTATAGGGTGCGGTGTCGGCGCGAGGAATTATGCCTATACTTTTATGAAGATGCAAGGTACAGTTACAGTGAAGATGTTTGGTGCCTAAATTGCAAAACAGAGTATAAAATTTCAGAATATAGACTCTCTGACAGACAAGGCAGACCAAGTGTAAGAAAATTGTTTGATGGAAATACTTTGAAAATAATATAAGATGCATTTCATCAATATATCATTTGACTCACGCCCATTTTTAGGGGCGTTTTCTTAAAAAAAAACATTAATACACTCTACACCACAGCATATGCAATAGAAAAACTTTGTTTTCACGAACCATAAAATATTTTTATAAACTGTCTGAACAGAATTTCGGAAAATGCAACTCCCACGTTTTGGAGATGTTTAAATTCAACGATTTGCACAGCTATTTTTTTGGAAAAACTCTCCAAAAGTGGGCATGGGTTAATATGATCAATGAACGAAATGTTTATAGTATTTGTTATCCATGAAATATTTTTTTCGATTTTCTTATAATTATAGCGAAAACTTTTTTATTATCTGGCCCCAAAAAGTAGGACCGGCAAAAAATGTTATGTAGACAAAATACATATATATTGGCATTATCGAAATATCTTTTTCAGACACTTTTTCAAAATTCTTTACTTTTTCCCCAAAAACTAAGTTTTTCCGGTATGCATTTAGTTTTAGTAAGATATGTTTGCATAACAGATATTATGTCCTTATTTCCAGTTTACTCTTAAATATCGTACCAAATCTGATTTTTTTGACGCAACCAATTAAAACCTTAAATCTTAGTAATAATAATTCATATTTTCACAATCTCAACGGAGATACTAAATGTTTTAAAAAAAATCAATCTAATAGCGAAACTTACCTATTGAATTTATTTTGAAATCAAACTAATTAAAAGCCACTGTAGTTGGGATGTATACATTAAATTCTCCCACGCACTGTATGATTCCTATTACCTACATAGGGTTTTTGGCTGTCAAGAGTAAACAACCATTTTACCCTACAACGCAAATGTACCTACACAAAAATAAAAGCAAATTAAATTAGTTTATGTTATTTTATGTGGCTATAAAGTTAATTAAGGCGACCAGTAATACAGCACTAATTATAAAATGTCACACTGGCTTTCGTAATAAGAAGAGATTGACGTCGTAAATGATGAGATTTTCTAAAAGCGTATATCGCCTTCAGTGTATTTATAATGAAATGAAACAATAAATCCATTTCCAAAAGATTATAAATACTTCTAACCTTCGAATTCGTGTTTTCTCTTGTCTCTTAAAATACGCTTCCCAAACGAGTTCGGACAGTGAAAAATAGCGATATTTCTGTCAAATTGTATCTCTATATAGCCATACATAATATCTTGTCAAGGCAAACTCATTCTATTGGGAGGGGTGCATTCACATTACATTTCTATTAGCAAATCGCAACGACACATAAGCAACACCATGTCGTTGTTACGAATATAGCCCCAACGCACAAAGCCTGAGGAATTAAGTTGACGTCCTTAAGAGATTTGGGTAAATTTGAATACATATTACTGTCTCATGAAAGACAATTGCTGACACAACACAAGTCGCTGGTTGTGGAAACACTCCGCCTGATGAGATGGCCATTTTGGAAATGTAAACATCCATTAAGAGCATTAATGCGTAAAGCAAACGGTTTATTTCACGCGGTTCTCTAGGCGAATGAAATGCGATTTTATGTTATGTTGTTACTGTTATTAAAAAACAGACAGAAGTGATTTTTTTTTTTAAATTTTGCAAATAGCATATTACAATTTTTAAAAGGATTCTTTAAGAAGGGCATGAAAATATTTCTGAATACATAATAACCGAGTAGATTGTTACTTGGGAATCACTGTTGTTCAATACATGTTGAAAAAATTGCAGACATGCAGTTAGATTTAAACGACGCAAGCGCGACCGAAGATTTTTTTTTTCAATTTTGAAATATCTTCATTTTCTGCTACCTTGATTCGGTAAAAATGTAGTGCAATAACCAACGAACTCATTTTCCTGTTCTGCTGCCACCAATTTGGTAGTACAAAAGTGCAAAAAATGAATAACTGACCTTTTTTAAATTATAATATTTTTTCTCAACAAGTTATTGGTATATATCTAACCATTAAATATTTCTTGAAATTGTACTCATTTAACTTCAATCTGTGTCGTAGTTAGAGTAAGGGCATTCCTTCTATAGGTCGGGCGTTGGTAATTTTCGCTGTCGTTGCCAATTTTTAAAAGTTCGTTCTGCCTGACAGCGGAATATTGTTCGTCATTGCCGTTTAACACTCTGCAGAAGTGGTTCTTCCATATCCTTAGCATAGATTGTGTCTAAACTACGATATTTCCTTATTTATCTCGACAGGATTCTGTTCGAGCCTTGTATCCTTGGCCTTAAAGTTTTACACTTTGGCAAATCCTGAAGCATTATTCCTGAAGGGGCACCTCTCTATTTCCTCGATCACGTGCTTTTCTTCCTCTTTTTTCTTCTTTCAGAAAAACCGGTGTTATTCCCTTTTTCTTTGTCTATATAGCAATAGCTCAATGGCACCTCTCGTCTTCACCTGCAGCTTAGCCTTGTAGACCTCGATCATGTGTGCGATCATATGTCGGCATTCCTCATCAAACCAGGTGTTTCATGTTGCTGGGCGCGTGAAACATAGCAAATAGGTTGCGTCTGATCTATTAGCTTGTTGGCTTCGTTGCCATTGTTCTTCGAAAATCGATGCTGGTGGTATGGTGTTAATCGAGAGGTTGAGCGATACGCGTTGCGCGATGTACCTTAACGTATATGGATTGAAACAGAATTACTAGCTGAATCTATTAGCCATGTCCGCGCGTCCGTCCATCAGAACTATGAAAACGTTTCTGAACAGGATATTTATACAATCTCGATACATAATTATAAATTCACTTATTCATTAGAATTCACTAAAATACATTTTAATGATTGTATATTTTTGCAGTACCTTTATTCAGGTTCGCACAAATTCTTGTTCATAAAATATTTCCCCCACCCATAATAGTTAAACAGGGTTTGTATCAGAAATAGGGAAATCTATTACAATTGGCTATTCCAAAGCTCGGCAGAGTTACCAAACCAAGAATATTTTTGTATGGTTGTGAAATCCATGGGGAAAACTTTGTTTTTAATATTTTAGTAACATTTTGTTGACTTATTTTGCTTCAGTACATAACATTATAGACAGCTTGTGATGAGTCTATGAATAATCCTACAGTGTTTTACCACGCCCAATTCTGAAAAATGTTAAAAGTTCTATACAGGGGAAAAACCCAAATTAGCACTACTTGGAAATATGAAATGTTAGCTCTATATAACATTATTAATTCAGTTTCCAGGCTTAGTTTTACACATCGTGCAAATGAAAATAAAAACTTTTGAAACATCTGTTTTCAAATAAAATTTAGAAAATCGTATATTAACATTCTTTTGTAATTTACAGGATGGACATTTTATGTTTTAAATGAAAAAGGAATGCTTCTACATATGTTTTGAAATATCAATTTGCTTTGTCTAAAGCAGATGGCAATGTCAAGGTTTAAAATTTTTATGAGACAACGTGCCTTCTTCATCTGATGCCTTCCCATCTGTACATCAAATTAGAACCAATAAATACTTAAAAAAAATGTTCAGTAGGCTCTGTTATATAAGGACACTGCAAAAATTCCCTACATTCTTTATCAAGCTTTGAGTGACCTACGCTATGGAAATTAAATTATACAGAATTGAAATTCAACGTAATCGTAAAAAATCTCGCATCGTCCTTTGTTTCAATTTAACTGTAACCTTGCTGCCGTTTATTAAGGGGGAATTTAAATTCCGAAACACCAGAATCAACCCAATGGAGCCATAGCACTCAAGTCTTAGAAACGTTAGTGCCTCAATTTTATACAATATAAACTTTATTGCTGTTTTTGTTCTTTCTTCATTCTATCTCACTTGCACTTACCACGCACGTCCCTACATTCCAAAACTCACGGATGTCCTGTAATGGTAAGACTGTATCGTTAAAGCAAAACCAGTTTGTATCCAGCTAATTCTTTAGGAACAACAAATCCCCGCCCATAATGTTGGAGGTGTCATAAATGTCCATTGTGTATACATAAATAGAGTCATCCTCAATACGTGAATGATATATATTAGTTGGATGAACGTGTTCCAGCGGCGATGTATTAAACCATATAATTCCATTTTTTATCGGCCGTATATAGACACGCTTTATGCCGACGTGATGTTCAATTGAACCACAAATAACGTTAGTTCCTACATAATTGGCATTTAACAAGCGTATATAGGTTCATATACCCACAGGCGACAAGTATGTATACATACTTTTTAATATCGGGTGTTCAATTACTAACTGCATTTAAGGTAACCGGATAGATTGCAATCCATAAATAATTATATGAACGGAGTGAACTTTGTATTTAAAAATAGTGGTCTGATGGTAGCATAATGTTGGTTGAGTGATGTGGTTTATGTGCCTCAAACACGGGCTCAGGTGTTGTGATATCCATCAGAGAGTCAACGTTTATGACGGGGAAAACGGTAGAAAAAAGGAGTATTAAAGTTAACAAGATCTTGCTTAACTTGTTGTATACAATATGCATGTCTATACATAGGGATATCATTAGTTTTGTGTTCCAATTAAGATATTCAGTGATAGCTATTACAAGACCTACCTTTATTTAAGTTACATATGTTCAGACGATTGTAGGACAGGTCTAAAGTATTTTCTGGTTTACCAATGAAAAATTAGTTCTTAATATTTTAAGGGCAACCGAATTTCTTTTTCAACCAAATTAAATTAAACACAGGTATCTTTCAAAAGGTTAAGCAAACAGCTGTATTTATATTCAAAGTGTAACTACCGGAACCAGTACACTTCACAGCGACTCTAATAATACTGCTCACGACCACTCCTTATTAATGACTGAACTATACTCCTCTACTTACAGTTACAATATCTCACAACCTCTAATATTAGCCTCACAATGTTTTCAGAGACATCATTGTCTAACAACAATATTGTCAAGCAGACTCAATTCCTAATTATCAGAAGGACGAAGCTTCTTATACCCTGTCCATAGGGGTAAACTAGTTTTGATACATAGTTTATAACATGGAGAAATAATTAAGCTAGACATACTTCAAAGTAAATGGGTCGACTCAGAATCTCCAACTTAGTCAATTGATCCATGTCCGTCTGTCTGTTAGTCACCGGCTTTGATCGAACAAGCGCAGCGTAAGATCCGTCCACTACCACGCCCAACAAAATTTAAAGACAATCTTAATATCCATATTCTGTCCATACTAATTTTTATTGACATGCCTACTTTTTTCCATTTTGTTTCGATAAATCGCTATCGAAACTATTTCCCCTCCTGCAATATTAAATTTATGAAGTCTTGTGGAAACACATCAATTGTATATTATTTGTTTGTTTAAATTTTTATGCTAATGAATATTTACAACAATTTTATTGCGAACACTGTAATTTATGATAAGATATATTATATATAAACAAACCAATAAGGTTGTTGATGGGATTAGAACTCGGGTCTCGTTGCATGCCACTCAACTACCCCATCCACTAGGCTGTTCTTTGCAACACGCAAGAGTAGCCTCAGCAACAAACAACTTGAAACGCGTTCTGTAAAACCATTGATTGAAAGACGAAGAAACGTGCTGTCACATTTTATCATTTGTGCAATATACCAACATTCATTTACAGTTACAAATCATTGGCATCAGTAAAATGTACAAAAACCTTTTGTGCGGTAGTTCATCGCAAAACCAAATTATTGGTCACAGCTGATATAAGCCTTAGGTATTTTTTTAAACGGTTGGTTTTTCAAGTAGAGAAAAAACTGACATTTTGTGGTCAAATCAGGCAACTCTAATGTCATTTATGTTCAGTTTGGTTTGCCATTTCATCATGAATAGGTTGACAAATGAACAACGCTTGCAAATCGTGCAAATTGCGAAAATAATGGTTCAGTTCGCGATGATTACCGCGAGCTCAGTCCATTTTATGGTTGACATTATCGTCTACCAGAGCAATTAATTAGGATAATAGGCATCCGCAGAAACGTCGAACAGTGCGCACCAAAGAACAATTGCCGCTGTAGAGCAAGGTGTTGAAGAGGACCCGAGTGAATCTATTCGCCATCGTGCACAGCAATTGGAGCTTCGTCCATCAACTTTATGGAAGATGCGCAATGATCTTGACATACGACCTTACAAGATCCAGCTTGCGCAAGAATTAAAGCCGCGATGCAATGCGTCGTGATTTCGGTGTATTTGTAATTTTGTTCAGTGATGAGGCTCATTTTTGGTTGAATGGCTACGTCAACAAGCAAAATTGCCGCATTTGGCTCTATGAGCTGGTGGAGTCATTGGGCCATACTTCTACCGAAATGATGCTGGAGAGTCAGTTATCGTTAATGGAGAATGGTATAGAGCCATGATAACCGACTATTTTGTTCCCGAATTGGATGGCATGAATGTGGATGAGATGTGGTTCCAACAAGACGGAGCTACATGCCACACAGCGCACGTCACAATCGATTTATTGAAGGAAACATTCCATGAGCGCATAACTTCGCTGAATGGACCTGTCAATTTGCCACCAAGATCGTGTGATTTGATACCATTATATTATTTTCTTTGGATATATGTGAAGTTGCTCGTCTACACCAACAAACTGGAAACGTTAGGGGACTTGAAAGCCAACATTCGTGCCGTTATTGCCGACATACGGCACCAATTGCTCGAAAAAGTGGTTGAAAATCGGAGCCGCGGCAGCCATATGCCCGACATCATATTTTAACATTAATGGCATAAAATTATCCTTCCAAAAAAGCCAAATTGATGGGCGATAAAACGATTTTTTTTGTTTCAATTTCAATTCGAAGTTCTATACCTCTAAAACCGATATATTACTTCGGCGTTAGCTCTACCAAAACATCTTTTCACCTGTCACATGCTTCTCAGAGAGAAGAAAATGGAACAAGAAAAGCGCGCGATCGAGGAAAGAGAGGTGACACTCCAGGAATGATGTTAGCAAGTTCTACCAAAGTGTAAAACGTGAAAACCAAGTATACAAGGCTCGAACAGGATCCTGTCGAGATGAACAAGGAAATATCGTAGTTAAGACACAGTCGAAGCTAATGATGTCAGGAAGAACGAACCATTCAATATTGGCGACGGCAGCAAAAACGATTTATAAAGCCGGCGGAGATGACTTTGCAAGTAACATTCATGGATGAAGTATGCAGAAAGAATGGAACCTTAGCATCGTTTGCCTTTTCCGCAAAAAGGGGGCCCCTTTGAACTAGTCCAACTACTAAGGCATAACAACATCGCCTACAATATCCTTTCTGTCGGAATATGTGATCGATTGAAACCGTTTGCCAACCTGATCGACCCTTATCAACGTTGCCGCTGGAGAATTCTCGCGGCTCCATCAGGGTTGACACATTCGTTACCAAAAAAGGATTTAGGAAAGCGATGCACTGCCATTGTGACTTCTTTGATCTCATTCGTGAAAGGATTGTGCAAAACTCCCGAGCCAACACCAGAGGCCCAATCTTTCACAAATCGGTGCAACTACGAGCATACGGCAACGATATCGACATTATTGGTCAGACTCAACGGGATGTCATAGCCAAGTTTACTATAGCCAAGTTTACTATAGCCAAGTGTACTATAGAAGGAAGCGGCAAAAATGGGCTATGCAGTAAATGAGATTAAGGCTAAGTGTATGACAGAATCAGACCATCAGACCAGACGCTCAACAGTAAAATTGTTTGAAATTGGGTCTCGATTTCAACCGTGTGAATTGGCATTTTGAAGTTGAAAGACATTTTGTTATTGTTAGCCTATTTTTAACGCACACTTGATTTAACCTAATGTTCTGTCTCTATTCTTATCTCGAAACTTATGGCTGGGATTCAATGATTCCGTTAGCAGCATATTGTGCTATATACACATGTTGCTACAGCTCTAGAGGTTGTATATTGGAATTGGGACATACATATTTAAAATATTGGTAAACGCTCAAAATTCTATTTTCTAGTTCGTCTTATCATCGACAGCGAATTGCAACTTACTTAACATAGCAAGTAATCCTGCATTTCATTTTTATATACACTTTCCACTGAAGTCTACCCCAGCCCACCACTTGTTGAAATACTGATTTAGTCGTAATATTGCTTTCCCTAAGTTATGAATGTTTCATACAATTCGACTGCGAAGCATCAAAGGCGGTAGTCAAACGAAATTATTCCTAGAAGTTCATTCCCTGAAGATCATTCGAAAAGAGCAAATTAAATTATTTACCAAAGCATTTCAAAGTAGGTTAATTCACATATACACAAAAGTACTTTAAGTACTTCGCTGGTAATCGTACCCATTTATTTCTTTGCGGCAAATAACAATTATCCTTCACCCAATCATTAAAACCTATGAAAACTTCAATTTCTGGAGTAAAATGTTTTCCTTAAGAAATCAATTGGGATTTTATTATCTAAACAAACACACACACACAGCTATAGATAGAATTCCCTCTTGCCATTGTTTTATAAAACGACGAAAATGAAATTCAAGGACCGGCAAATGAATTCCCTGAGTAACTAGAGTATCCTTTGATTCTGCAAGCATCCGCCGTAATCGTTGTTCCCAATATACAATGAAAAAAAAATTGAATAACCATATTGTGAGCCCTTGTAGTGATGGAATAAATTTTATTAAATTATTCATTCTTTCAGTTGCACACTTATGTCTATGCCAGTTCGAAACATTATAGGAGTGCCAAAAGTCGTTGTAAGTCAACGTTACTAAAGAAAGTTCTCAATACTGCTAGGTCATACTTACTTACTTATGTGGTTCCACAATTCGAGGAAAATCTGGTACCCAATAATGCTCCTTCCTTAAGCTACAGTGTTTCGTCATTGTATAGCTCGCAGGTTTAATCTGGAACTAGGATTTCAATTCGAATAAAAACCCTTTGGAAGACCACCACAAACTCATGCATAAAATGTTACTCAATCCGAAAAGTGTTTCGGGTTGCAGTTCAATTAAGAAGTTAATATTAGTTCAATAAGAAACATATTGAGATATTTATTTAACAGTAAAGTGAAGAACATATTAGACACATTTAAATAGGAAAACGAATGAAGGAGAAGATACAACCACCGAACTTTATGAGCTAACCAAAATGTGGATCTAGTACAACAAGTAAATATATGAGAATGCCATCTCTTCCCATCCCATTCCCATTCCCATTAAAACAAATGTCCCGAAAAATTGGGTGTGGCTAAAAGACAGACACTTCATAAAAATCGTTTATACGAAAATACAAACTTTTGGCGCAACAGTATCCAGGTCCTAGTGGCGCGATGGTTAGTGCGATAAACTGCCGCGCAGAAGCGTATGTTCGTTTTCCGGCCGTAGCAACATCTAAATGGTTATTCACTATCTCCTGCTCTCGTGATGATCTGACAAATCATCTGAGTAGTATGAATTGTCAAGAATAGCTTATCTCAACTTCTCTGTTCGGAGCCGGCATAAAAAATGACCACCATCGTGCAAGAAGCACACCCGTACACATGAATGATTGTGAGAAAGCTCGGCCCTGGGTACTAACGAACCTGTTGTGCAAAAATTGGTATTTGTATTTTTCGACATGAAGACATAAGACATAAGGTTTATGTTATATGGCTTTCCTTTTATGTGTCTATATGTCTCTCTCATTATCAGACATTAACAGTGTCTTGTCTGTCCCAGCCGATGGCCTCAGTCGCCAGTGCTGTTATGTGTCTGTAGTTCGTTGCATTCATGTGCGAAGTACTGTGATGTCAATGTCAATGTCATTTCCTATGGTCACTTAATTGTATGCTAACACCCCGAAAAATTGGTGTGGCACTATGGGTTATTTCATCATTCTAGCTCAAAATGTAAAGCCAAAAACTAATTACATACGGGCGGATCTGAGTCGATCCGTTTACATTTATTACTAAAAGCAGCCTACACAGAATCGAAGATGATGGAGGACTTCTTTGTCTTAGACAGAGACTCTTGAAATTTCATAATATCCTTTTTTGTTTAAGTGTATTCCACTTAGTTGCGCCTAGCTATTGATTTCATTTCCATTTTCCTAGCGATACCGAAGAAATAAGGCAAAACTTTGCGAATGCAACGAAATACAGAAACAGTACTGGCGACTGAGACCATCGGCTGGGACAGACAAGACACTGTTAATGTCTGATAATGAGAGAGACATATAGACACATAAAAGGAAAGCCATATAACATAAACCTATGTGACGGAGAGGAGGAGACATCGATTTATATTGTCTCATATTATCGCACAGGTGGCCTCAGAGAAGCTTGCGATTTTTTGTAGAAAAAGAATGCTGCCGAAGCTGTGGCTTGAACCCGCAGCGTATAACTAAGCAGTCATCTAAGCATTCCTCAGAGCCATATCCACCTGCATGGCTTTTATTACATTTGTCATGAGAATCCGATTTTGCCTAACTTTTATTAAAACAAAATAGAATGCACTCATATATGGGTTTTGTGATTTATAAAAGAAAAAAAATTATAAAAAACGGATACTCCATTACCATAAAGTGTGATTTGTTGAATTTCTTAAATTGGATTTCCATTTTAGATGAGTGGAACATTGCGCATTGTTTGGTCGACGCTATTAACAGATCAACAACTCTGGACTCTCGATTGCATATATAAATTAAAAAAAAAAACATTTTGGACTTAGAGTACCTCAAAGCGTAGAAAATAGTCAAAATCTGAACATAGAATATTATATTGCGTTATCAGAAAACTTCGCTGTATACTAAGTACATTGGAGAATAATGCACGAAGAGACTACAACTTATGAATCGAGTATAGCTTTTTAAGCTCAGGATTCTTTAACATGATATTTTGTTTATCTGATTTTCCAAACAATTTATAAGTAGAGGATATATTAAAGCCTCAAAACTTAACACATATTTCTATTGAATGCACACCATATATCTGAGAAATATAATGTGTAAAGTCGACAACTAATTTAATCACCAGCTGCGAAAAATAAAAGCAGAACACATCCACTCCAGACATCTGTGGTTGTAGCTCCAGCACAATAGCCTACGAATGATGGATAGTAAAAATCGATTAGGCATTGTAATGAAGGTTCATTTTCACATGCACAATACTTCTTCAAGTTCTTCTATTGTTTCCTTGAATCTCCTTAACCTTTCACAAACCATGAAAGTTCCTAATTCAGCTAAAAAAGTTGCAACTTAACATGCAGTAATTCGTTTGAAAACATATTAGTACGCTGCAATCCGATGTACGAATCGTTGAATACCCTATCCCATTCTATCCTTAAATTAAACAAAATGTGGGAGTGGCATTTTCATAAAATTCTGCTTCGAAGTTTAATAAAATACTTTATTGTTTGTCAAAACATCTTTTTTTATTAGATATCCTATCGGGTAGAGTATACAAATGGTTTTTGTAAGAAAACGCCCCCAAAAAGTGGGCGCAAGTCAAAACGATATATGGATGAAATGCATTTTATTATGTATGTATTAAGTATTTGCATTACAACTTTTTCGAATTTTGCTAAACTATGTCCGAACTATTTTTTTTTATAAAACATAAACATAAAGTGGGTGTGGTTAAAAACTTTAAAGTCTAAATAACTTGCTTATAAACTTCTTTAAAATTTCTTATGATTTGATCAGAAAAGGCGTGTATTAAAAAAGTGGGAGTGTCGGTTAGCGCAATACTTCTTTCAGGCTCATTTGCTGATAACAAACTTAAGAATTTATGTTCTACATAAACGCTTAAGTAATACATAGAGCTTTGCACCAAACTCAAACCTAACATAAAAATCATTAAGTGTAACATAGTTTATGCTTTAGAAAAAGTAGCACATTGAATATTGAAGTATGACATAGGGGATTGAAACAATCATAAAAATAATTTTAGATATTCGGTATTTTTACTTTTCAACGAATTTAATTTAGTGGTTAAATTTTAAGGACCGATGTTGAATGTGAACCACAACTAAACGTCAAGTTTTTTTCTGAATTTCATTTGAAATTTCTCAATTTCAGACCAATTCAATTTGAACCATGGAAAGATGCAGAATCGAGCTAAGAGTTGAAGTTATTCAGGCTTATTATGAAAATGGGCGTTCAAATCAAAATGCATATCGTACACTCAGTGATATTTTCGGTAAATTTAATCGTATAAATATGCATGCAATCGAAAATCGTGCAAAAATTTGAGCAAACCGGGTCTGTAGGCGATGTGAAAACATCAGTGCATGCTCGTACAGCTCGTAATACAGAAAATATTGCTGCTGTTCCCAAGAGTGTGGCTGAAGAGCCGTCCACCTCAACTCGTCGTCGTGCCAAACAATTGCAATTGCTTTGCACCTTACAAGGTGCAATTGACTCAAGAACTAAAGCCTCTTGACCATTTCAAGCGTCGTCAATGGTCAGAATGGTGGCAAGAAATGGCAACAGTGGATGACCAATTTTCGAACAAAAACATTTTCAGTGATGAGGCACATTTGCACCTCAGTGGAATTGCCGCATTTGGGCGAATGATAATCCAAGAGTGATTGTCAAAAAATCAATGCACCCACAAAGAGTAACTGTATGGTGCGGTTTATGGGCTGGCGGCATCATCGGGACGTGTTTTTTCCAAAATGAGGCCGGTCAAGCAGTTACTGTGATTTTTGTTCGCTATCGTGAGATGATAACGAAGAAGATATTGATGTGGACGATATGTGGTTTCTACAGGACGGTGCCACTTGCAACACCGCTAACGAAACAAGGGCTCTTTTGCACAAAAAATTCAATGGCAGCGTTATCTCACGTGCTGGAGTTGTCAATTCGCCGACAAGATCATGTGATTTGACACCGTTGGACTTTTTTCTTAGGGGTTATTTGAAAGAAATGGTGTACGTCGATAATCCAGCAACAATTTAAGAGCTAAAGGATGAGATAATTTGGACCATCGGTTGGAGGTGTTCCGCCGAGGTCGCCGAATCATACCAATATTATCATAATATAAAGAAATGATAACAATTTTCTAAATAATTTGTATTTTATTCAAAATCAACATCGGCCCTTATAATCTAACCACCCTTTTAAACGAGTGGTGGGTGCACGACCGGGTCGTACTTAACTTTCTCTTTCACTGCGAGATAATTTGACGTTTTTCACAATTTGCCCATAATACACAATAATATTTATTTCGATTAATGATGCTAAAAGTGATATAAATAATGCCGAAATGTGATTATACGAACGTTTATTCCGTAATTGAGGTAATCAGTGTCCATGCGAATAATAATGATTTTCCGTTATTGGCCAAAACTGAAAATTCCGTTTAGGGATAATTGGGCTAAAACCAATTATGTGGAGCTTATGAAAACAGTAATAGTTTGCGATTTTTATTATTTTTATATGGCAGGTACCGGCAATAACATGGCTTGAAGCAAACAAAAAAAATGGTCGAGGTCGACAATTTTTACGAAAAGAATATCTTTCTCTTTATAAGAGAAAGTTAAAAATGTATTTCGAAAGCCTGGATATACTTGACGTGGAGGTCCTAGAAATCTTAGAATTTTGAATTCCTTGTCAAATATACTAAAGAAATTAATATTATTTGTCAATTGATGATGCATTTTTTTTTTCAAAAGATTTCGACTAATAAAATATATAACAATTGTTGTTTTAACGAAAAAAGAAAGCTTATCGGAAAGTCCGTCAAACAGTTATAGAAAAGTAATTAAACTAACAAATAAATTTAATTGGTCGTTTTCATCGCTCCTTTCAATCAACCTTTGGTGTTTTGCGTTTTTTCTTGCAACTGGCACCCCGTCCGTTCGTCTGTTTTGAAATTCGGTATATATACCCTCTATCCGACGAAGCAGAACAAGTGTAAAATAAATTTGAAATCCGACCACTGCCACTTTTAAGATAAAAGTTCTTTTTGACAAAATGGTAAGCAATTTTGAGAAAGGTTTTGAACTATACAATTAGACAAGCTTAATATCTATATTTCGCCTAAACAAAGTTTTTTGGTAGAGTTTTATGTAAACAAAATGTTCGGTCAAATTTTAAAACTTTCAAAAAAACTTTTGATGTCAAATCATTATGCGATCATTTTTTATGATAATACCAACATTTCGTCAATACATAATTTTAACCCACGCCCACTTTTTGGAGGCGTTTTTCTACAAAAACCATTTGTATACTTACTCCATACCATATGCACAAGAAAAACGTGATTTTCTGTCGAACCATACAAGATTTTGATAAACTGTCTCAAAAAATATGTTGTGACAAAATTCAATTTTCTATATTTCATTGCCATAAAGCCGACATTTCGTAGATATTCATTTAAAGGATGGGATGGGATAGGGTATGAAACGATCCACAAAGTGTGAATAAGCAAATTGTAGCCTTCTCATATGTTTTCCTTTATATTTTTATTTATTTATTTTGAATTGGTATTGATATATATATTGTATTTTAAGGTGGGCTTGATGCAGACATTTTTCGAAACCGAACAAGTTGTTTCTCCTGTTTATAGAGCGATTTGCAATGCTAAAATTATATTAATAAATGTGGTAGCAAGATGGCCTGGATCAAGTCATGATGCAACGATTTTTAATATACAGTTGCAAAATAAAAAAATGTTTTGGTAAGATGTCTAGCCCATACTCATATTTTTTCATTTTCCGTGCGTCCTATAGATTTCGTTTTCATCGCAATTTTATTTTTTTAACTATTAGGGGATTCAGCATGCCTTCAAAAAACTTATCTAATGACGCCACTTTTTAATCCACATGGAGCAGCAGAACCACTGTATAATGAGTCACAAATTCGTTCTAGAGGTTTTACCTTAATATAATTTAAATCTGTTACTTTGCTGAGTTCTACATAGATTTTTACGTGCAACAAAAAAAAATGTATAACTTAAAAGTTGTGTGGAACTTAGCTGTTAACAGGATTTATGATTCAAATCAGCAAACAGGCCTAGATTCTTTGGTTGTTTCCTTAAATCTCTTTATGAAAGCTTCTCATTCCGCAAAAAAAAAGTTGCAACTTATCCTGCAGGAGTTCGTTTAAAATTACGAAGTCAATAGGACTTACCTTTTCTGAAGTAACAAACACACACATCAATCTTCAGACAGGATTCTTTTATGCCTTTGTTATAGATTACACTGAAACAAAAATTTACGGTCTGGCAAAAGTAAAACAGTCCACCGAGACCGAGCAATTGCTTAACCTGTGCAGCTAGTGTCAGAGGTTTACTTACCCTAGTTTCACAGGGAAGTATTCCATTATTTGATACTTCTACCTTGAAATAGACAACCCTCCACCTATATTTATACATTCTAGAAGATGCGAAGAAATTTCGGATAAGCAAATTGTCTGCGTTTGTGGTCACGGTGAAACTAACCGTACTTTGAGTGAAGGAGTGAGTAAAAGCCTAATGTTCGTGCCTCCATGGCAGTACCATTAGGATTAAAATGAGGTATTTACCTATCAAACGGTGTGAGCCATTAAGAAAATGTAAGCCCGTAACATGCTTCCCTCTCTCTCTCTCTTTTAGGTATATATCTTCGTTTCAGTATATGTATTTAATAGGCTTTTGGAAAATTTAATGTACAAAGTTTTTCCAAGAAGTTTCCCATTTCTTCTCAATGACTGGGGACTTGAGAGTTGTTTTCTTTTGCCTCCTGACCCACCTTCAGACCAATTTAGTTGTGGTTAGGCCGAAGCTGTTCGAAAATATTTATGCATAGCGATGGTTGTTCTTGTTTTAATTTCGAATTTTGTGACCAGAATGTGTCTCTTGTTAAATAAACTTTTAATGTAAATCCCTCTTTTGTGTGATATATTCTCATACTGTGTTTAATTAAACGTTAAGCCATGTGTTTTTGGGGATCATATGACTTGTTTACGAAAACGTAATAAGAGTGTTACAACATTATACCATTCAAGGTAAAGGTCGTAAAATGTTTCAGTGGACACCAACTCCATTGTGGGCCATATGGAAATTTAGTGACGACATTCTGACACAAAGGCTTTACCATAATACATTGGCCATCGGTTTGTGTATTGATCTTAGGCATGGAAGTTGGGATTGGGGAAAAGAAACTATTTATCCTGATACATTGTACGTGATTTAGTATTTAATTTAGAGACTCTGATTTATCAATTCTAATAAAATCGTTTGCGCAGAAATGAATTATTTAATACCCTAGTAAATTGCTTGTCTTTCTTGAATAAGTGACCGATTTTAAAAACCAAATGTTTTTTTTTTATTTTTTAAGGTAAGACTTTTTAAGTGGTTTTCATTACGGTTTCGTGTAAGCGTGTCTGAGTTTTTTTAATACACCGCCCTATTTCCTTCTACAAGGCGAATTGCATCGAAATTTGACTTTGCAAATCCGAAAAAAAGTCCAAAGGTGTTGAATCGCAACATCTATGGATGGCCATTTCTTATCGCAAAAACGGGAGTCTACTCGATTAGAAAATGGCTCAAGCAGTAATTGAACTGTTTCTCTGCACCGTTTTGTTGAAACCACATGTTGGTCACCTGCTAAACGAAAAAAGGACAACGACGTTCGAATCTGCACCTGGAATGTGAGAACATTAAACAGGAGAGGTGCAAGCGAACAACTAGCGGAAGCCTAAGCAGACATTATTGCCATCCAAGAAATATGATGGGATGAGCAAAGGATTGCTTCATTTAGCTCCTTGACCAAACCTATGAGCGACTACCGAAGTAAGATGTTAAAATCGTGCTGGGTGATTTTAACACTAAGGTAGGAAGAGAAGACGTCTTTAGCAGTACTGTCCGAAAACATAGCCTACACGACAACACGTTTGGTAAAGGACTTATGCTAATTGAATCCGCTACGGAACGGAATGCCACTATAGCCAGCACACGGTTTCCTCGCCTCGATATACATATGACGACATGGCGCCAGATCAACGAACGGTCAACCAAATTGATAGTATGCGATAGACAAGAGGCACACATCCAGTATTTTGGATGTCCGAACATTCCGAGGAGCTAACATCTACTTGGACCACTACCTTGTTGCAGCCAAGGTAAGAATGCGGATATCCACCACGCCACAACAACACAGAAATACCGTGAAAAAATTTGATCTCGAAAGACTGCAATCGCAATAGACCGCCAAGACCTTCGCGCAACGCGTATCCATTTACCTCTCGATTAACACCATACCACCTGCTTCGAATGTCGAAGAACAATGGCAACGATGTCAACAAGCAATTAGATCAGCCGCAACTGATGTGCTAGGTTTCTCGCGCCCACCAACAAGAAACCCCTGGTTTGATGAGGAATGCCGACAGCTGCTCGCATCCAAGAACGAGACCTACAATGCTAAGCTGCAGGTGAAGACGAGAGTTGCCGTTGAGCTCTATAAGCAGTGAAGAAGGGAAGAACACCGGCTTTTCATAAAGAAGAAAAATGAGCAAGAAAAGCGCGCGATCGAGGATATAGAGAGGTGCCGCTCCAGGAGCGATGTACGCAAGTTTTACCAATTTGTAAAACATCAAAGCCAAGTATACAATGCACGAACCCTGTCCAGAGGAATAACGAAATATCGTAGTTGAGACACAGTCGATGCTGAGGATATGCAGACTATTAAACGGCGATGACGAACAACATTCCGCTATCAGGCAGAACATACCATTCCATATTGGCAACGACAGCGAAAACTGCCAACCACCCGACCTGAGTGAAGTGAGGATAGCAATATCTAAAGTCAAGCTTAATAAGGCTGCCGGAAATGACGGCCTTCCCGCCGACCTTTATAATTCCGGCGGAGATGACTTGGTAAGAAACATCCACCAACTCATAAGTCAAATCTGGTCGGAAGAAAGTATGCCTGAAGATAGAGACGAACTATACCATGTCTAGTTTTGGTATCGCCGAAACTCGGTAGTACTGGACTTTGTCTATCTCGGCTCCCCTATTAACTCTGACAACAATATCGTCAGAAATCAATCGAAGAATTACTCTTGCAATTTAGTAGTAAAGCCCTAACTCGAACTGCTAAAAATAGATCCTATATAAGACCCTGAACATCCCAGTCCTGCTCTACCACGCTGAAATATGGACCATCTAAAAAGCGAATGAAGAAATCCTTGGTGGATTTGAAAGGAAAATTCTTCGAAAAATCTTCGGTTCCGTTTGCGTTGACGGGGTATGGGGACGAAGATTCTACAAAGAACTATACGAGCTGTACAGCGACATGCCCCTGGTCAATAAACTCCGCATTGGATGTAAGATGGATTAAGATGGCTAAGACATGTAGAACGAATGGACATCTATATTCCGGCTCGCAGAGTCTTCGATTACCAGCCAGACGTCGAACGCAGAGGAGGAAGACCTCGCCTTAAGTGGCTCGCACAAGTAGAAACCGACCTCGACCAACTTGGAGCGCGCAACTGGAGGCAGTTACCGGGACCGGGCTAATTGGAGAGGCATGTTGGTTGAGGCCCAGGTTCATTCCGGACTGTAGCGCCACTTAAATAAAGAAGAAAGACATGTTGGTCATATCCCATCTTGTGATGTAAGCACTTAAAACTGGTTTATCATGTTACGGATATTTCCGCGCTTAAAGATGAAATGAATGATTTTGAACACACATAAAAAACGTTGGACAAACCGCGCTATAAGCTTCGGAAGAAGCAGGAACTCTTAAAAGAAAGTTATTTGCCAAACATTTATATATTCTCGTGATAAAAAATTGCTACATAAGTTGCAATACAAATTCAAAGATATGAGAAGGCTGCAGTTCGCTGTGCGAAAAGTGGGCGCGGCATTGTGACAATATATTGCTCAACCAGTATATCAAAATCATTCATGGTTCGACAAAAAACAACGCATGTCTACTGCGTATGCTATGGTGTGGGGTTCACAAATAGGTTTTATCGAAAAAAGCCACAAAAAAGTGGGCGTGGCTTAAACGATCTATAGACGAAATGTTAATATTATCATACCCAATAATCTGGCATCAAAAGGTTTTTTTTTGTATATTTTGAAATTATAAAAAACGCCCCAAAATTTTGTGTGTGGCGTCGTAGTGGGCGGATGTCAAAAATGTTAATACTTATTCTGCCGGGAGAACCAAAGAGCACTTGTAACGAATTTCATCGTTCTAGCTCAAAAATTGGTGACGGGCGGACTAATTTTTTTTTTTTTATAATTTGCGCGCACTCAAGGGGTTAAGAATACCCTTTATATGTTTTAGCACAGTGCGGGCGTTAAGGAAATTAGGGATAAGAAGAAAGGAGATACCGATGCACATTGGTTTTAAATGTCTGTAAGTTATAAACCGACTAAGCTAACGATAACGCATACTTTAATGTCAATATATCTAGCTAAATTAGTTCTTTATATTGCAAACTATGTACCAAATTAATATACCCCTATGGGATAGGGTATAAATAGGGTGGTGGTTTTAATGAGTAAAAATCTCACACTACTGTGAGCAATCCCAACAGTCTAACAGTCTCCGACTCCCAGGGTTCGGAATAGCGTAAGACCTCACCATAATAACGTTTACTCGTAGAAACTTATTCAACCAACTTGAAGAGCGCAACTGAAGGCAGTTAGCTAAATACAATGCTTGTAAGTTAAGCATGTACGTTGAAAGTGTTGCCATTGTTGTTAAATAGATTTTGTTTCGTTTTAAAAGGTTTCTTCAGAAACGCAATGGGTTGAAATAAACACCACCCCCAATCCCATACTTAAAATGCGTTGATAATGTCCCTCTATCCGAGTCATTAGTTTTTAGCTATGCTTTATCACCTGTAAATAAGATAGGTTTCATCAGACGACAAAAATTGTAAGCAAAAACCAAGTTCGTATCAACGTATTTATTTCACATATTAATAAAACATTGAGCATCTAAACTGCGTGCTTCCAAGCAATGAAAAGAACATCTTCACTTCTTTAGTTCTTATTAAGGTTGCTTATTCCCCCGAAGTATAAAAGTGTATTGACGAAGAAGAAAAACTCATTTTTCGTACAACAGTCAGTAACGCACAACGAGCATTTTAAGCAGATATCACTTTTGAATAAATAAATGTCCAAATAGACTTTAAATTTATCTTAATGTACAAGAAACCAAATTCGTCATTACATGTCATATTTTATTTAAAATATCGAAAAACTGAATACACTTGTCAATTAAAATTGCTATTTTCAGGACCTGTTTACATTGCACAGCTTTTATCGGATAAAAAAACTACATGTATCTATTGTATCTATATAGGTACAAAACATCCATGTAGGTAATCGAAGCAATTTAAAATACGCAGTCAAAGTAATAAATCTCCACACAATGGGACCCCCTTTTTAAATACTCACTGTACCGACTCTACCATTATATTATATGTACATCAGCAGAGTTCGACTTTGACAATATGTCCTGAATTAAATTATAACGACAACCTTATAAAGGAATATAACAACACACACAGGTTTCATGATAAATTGTGGTCGAACTTAACACGAGCAGGGACATATCACAAGGGGGTTGGATTCAGGATTCAAAGCATTTTCGGATTGGAATTCGGAATCTGCCGGGGACAGAGAGGGGAATGCCTGCAGCAGAGTGCTTCAACTTGTGGTTTCGTCTGTAGGTAAAAGAATATAGAATAAGCAACTAATAAATTTTTTACTGTGTATAGGTTACATGGCAGCAGACAATGCCATGTGGTTTCGTGCTGTTGGGCATTAGCATTTTTGTTGTATGTATTTGCTTTTGTTGCGCAATGTGTTTTGTCGATATTATGTTCTAGGGTTATTGGTTGTGAGGAAAAACGTAAAAATTTACTACATATGCAGATACAGTTGGGAGCTTTTTGCATATTAGTTTTTTTAAATTTTCAGTTTTGCTGAAGGATCTCTAAAAGGACTAAATTAGATTTGATAAAATGCTCAACCATGCAATTTTATTACAATATTAAACAAAGAATATGAACTTAGTAAAGTAATTACTGTACACTACCTAGCAGCGCCTGTCTAATCGCAGGCACAATGGCGCTCACATGTGCATAAGGACCGTGGGAGACAGTACAGCAAAAAGTTAGGCTTTCAAATAACATCGTTTTCTTATCGCCAGTCTTCATAATATCTCCAAGGTATAATTTCTAAAACTGATGTTGGCTCCGCATACGACAGCATTTATAGAAAAGAACTATACAAAGCCATGTCTGGTTTTTGAATACTGCCCGAACTCGTCCGCCTGTGTAGTATGACGGTGGAGAATTCTTGCCGTTAGCATACGCCAACGATATTCACATCATTGGTCGGACGCAACGTGATGCCATAGCCACGCTTGCTAGTATAGAGAAGGAAGCTTCATAAATTGGTTTAGCAGTGAATGAATTTAAGACTCAGTATATGCTGACAACACGAAAGGATGTACAACATTGACAAAATGAACAGAACGTCACCATTGATAGATCTTTGGTCGATTTTAGAAAAAAATTCTTCGGTCCGCTTAGATATACGAGCTGTATAGCGACATGGCCCTAGTCAAAAAAAAATCGGTATTGCGAGTTTATTGGAAGCCTTAAGTGGCACACACAAGTAGAAACAACTCGGAGCGCGCAACTGGAGGCAGTTAATTAAGGAGCGGACTAATTGGAGAGGCATGTTAGTTGAGGCCCAGGCTCATTCCGGACTGTAGAGAGGAACTCCTTTACTTTATTCAGGAATTTGAATGAATTGGCCAAAACTGAAAATTCTGTTTAGGGATAGTTGGGCCAAAACTAAAAGCAGTTTTGTTGGAACTAATTTGCTTATAGTATATATTCAGTTTAATCAAAATCATAGCGGCCATTTTCAAGCAAATTGAAGTTATGTATAATTTTTGTATGGCAGATACCCGTAATAACATGGCTAAAAGCAAACAAAAAAATGGCCTAGAATTATGGCCAAACAAACGCTGGATTCGAAGTTTGAAGAAAATCGGTCAAATCGCTTAGGCTTGAGAGACAGACGGATCGACGAACCGACCGAGGGAATTCCAAAAAAACCGTTTTTTGGGTTCCGCTATCATCGTAATGTTAATCTCTAGGTCAACAATTTTCACGAAAACAATATCTTTCTCTTTATAAGAGAAAGTTAAAAAACACATCAATTGTGTGTCTTAACTTCAAAGGCGCTGCTGCTTTAATTGGAGATACATTTTTGTTTATTACCAGAATCACAGTCTCTTCTTTTTTATGAAATACATCGTCCATAAGCAGGAAGTATTATTGAAAATATTGCAGTTTTAGATAGGATGGGATACGGTAACTTACAATTCGTATGTTAAGAAGCTGACTCGCTTTGCGCAGTGAAGTTAACAAAATCGATTAATTGTCACAGCGCTCTTTAACATTTCTGTTGGATATAGGTGCCACATGCTCACTTATAAGTCTTGATGGTACAACAGGCCTCCCTGCGAACCTACATCGCGATCGCGTAATGCTTCTGGAGAATTTTTGTCGCCGGTAAAGGTTTACTAAACATAAGTGCATATTATAATATGCAAGGCGGAAACATCATGGGTTTGGATTGGATTAAAGCATTTGTTTTTTGCTATCTCACACTGCAAAAAACGCGAAGTCATTTTTACATCTGAATAAGAATGCAGTTTTGCGAAATTGCCAGCATTATCAATAAAGACCCATTTCTTTTTTTTAAAGGTAGCCTCGAGTTGGAACGGTTGCGTAAGTGAATCATCTTACGTCATATAGAATCAAGACAATGGTGATGGATTACCAGTAGAACTATTGAATAACGGCAGTGTTGCCATGCAAGTGTGCATGCGATGAATCATATCAACGAAGTCTCAATAGACCATGCTTTATGGCTGGAATATCAGGTCCATATGTCTCTTAAGTTGCATATACGGTCCTTTCCAAAATGCTGTATGAATGACTGTAGGCTTTCTGCAACACACTTTATGGCACCTACCAGAGTAGCATACAGCCCGGCCAATCTATCACAGATCCAATTCTGATACTAAGGTAAATCCTATAAAGTACCAGCGAACTTCATGTCGACACTCATTATAGTTTCATCGTGATTAAGGCCTTGTATTATTATCACACAAAGACTGGATCTGTTTAGAGTAATAATGGATTTGGGGATTTCATCATAATTGATACAGCTAAGTCGCCTTATATTGGGGGACATGCAAAACAACGTTCACTTTGGAAGCAGCCCATCTGAACTTTTCTAAACAAAAACAGTATTCCAACAAAAATGTCTTACCATTACTTTCGTCATTTCGTTGTTAATGCATTTACGTCAAATAATGGACCTGAGTATAATGTTTTTTAATTCAAATGGGAGTTTTGTCCTGATAGCACAGCGCACGAGATATTGAAGTATATCCCTTAATCGAATTTCAATCCAAATGTAGTGAGTGCTATCAATTCAACATGGAAGTGTTGTGCATTTCAAAATTTATCATTTTTAACTTTCTCTTACAAAGAGAAAGGTTTTGTTTGCGTGAAAATGTTCGACCGCGAGATTTTGATTGATTCTAACATAACGATAATAGCGGAACCAAAAAAGTATTTTTTTTTAATTCCGTCCGTCGATTCGTCGGGCCGTCTGTCGTACAGGTCTCTCCAGCCTAAACGACTTGGCCGATTTTCTTCAAACTTCGTATCCAGGGCTTTTGTTCGTCATAATTTTTTTTGTTTGCAATTTTTTTTGTTTGCTTTTAGCCATGTTATTACCGGTACCTGCCATATAAAAATCATACATAACGCCAATTTTTCGTTTTATTTTTCAATAAATAAAAACGACAAATTAACTCGCTGTGAAACAGAAAGTTCTTACGACCCTGTCGTGATCCCACTACTCGTTTTATAAGAAAGTTCATCATTGAATTCAGAATTCTGCACGCCTTATTCGCTAAAGGAAATCCAAAGAGAATTCTTGAGCCCCTCATGTTTCATTTTCATATTGCATTTGAATTTTTTTTTTACTTAAGCATGTGTATCTACAACAAGGATATACAGATGATATTTTTGTTCGTGAGAAATCCCATTTGGGTAGTATGTTTAAAGAAAAGTTCGCTGCACTTCATGTATACCAGACGGTAAATATATACAGCTTCCCAGGTGAATAGAAAGTTCTTTTTCTCGAGAATGTTTATGTCAAATGTTTATGTTGGTAAAGGAAGTTATTTTTGCTATCTTATGGAAATCATTAAAAACCTACTACATTTTCAACTTATTTGCATTTTTTTTCAAAGGAAGGAAGGCTTTGTTTTTCTATTGAGAAGCAAACATACTTGACTATATGCAAATCAAGAATACACAGGCTCAAACGAATATGTTCTTGGAATCATGTGAACAAAAAATAGATATTTTCACAATACAAAGATATTTTGCTCTTGTCAGGTTGCTATTTTACAAATCGTATGGATACTTTGCATTTCTATTTCCAAATCGATTGCAACACGAGCAGAGGTAGATATAATCAGGCTTCCCAATACATTGAGGCAATTTTAAGTGGCCGACGATGGCATAACGAAATATCCAGAAATCTATTTATTTAACCGATACCTAGAAGGCATATGTTAGCTTAAATGCATGCTTCGTACGAACTTTCATGTTGTATGTGATGTGAATATCGATTTTTAAGTTACTTATTAAAAAAAAAAATTATAAACATTTTTCCTATAAGTCCCCATAGCAACTCTAGTATGGATAATTTAGATATTTGAGATTTGATATTGAAATATTGAAATATTGTGAGACAAGGTAATACTAAGGGATTGTATTGGGGACGTCTATGCTCAACGAAAAAAGCCAAAATACATTTAAATATCTACAAACTATCTATAACTAAGCACCTCCGAAAAGATGCCCTTCGTATGATGTTGTTTTCTAGTACCGAAAATAGGTACTACGATCTAAATTCCGGAGATGCGGAAAAAGTAGCAAGCCAAAGAAATGAAAGAAGTCCATTAGTTCTTCAATGAAAGCTAAAGCTGGTTCGAACTAGGAATGCAGGCTTTCCTGGCCCAAAACCACATTGATAAGGGCCGATCAGGTTGTTGGTAAGCGGTTTCGGGGGATGTTTGGGTGACTTATGCGTCTATAGTTGGTTCAACAAACAATGCTGATATGCAATCTTCAAACTTACTTTTCACCTATGTTTACCCTTGTAGGCCTCGTTTTTAGCTGCGAGCACTTTACATCAAACAAAGAGTTTCTTGCTAGTGGACGCGAGAAACCTAGCACATTAGTTGCGGCTGATTTAATGGCTTCTTGACATTCTTGTTGGTTTGTTGACATTCATCGACATTAGGTGCGCTGATGGTATGGTGTTAGTCTAGAGGTTAAAGGATAAGCGTTCTGCGAAGGCCTTTGCGGTCTATTGCGAATGCAGTCTTTTGACATTAAATTTTTTTGCAGTATTTCTGATTTGCTGTGGCTTGATGGATATCCGCATTCTTGCCTTGCCTGCAACAAGGTAGTGATCCAAATCGATGTTAGCATATTGTCGTGTAGGTTGTGTTTACCGATAATACTGCTTAAGTTGCATTTTCTTCCTCCCTTTGCGTTAAAATCTTCCAGAACGATTTCAATCTCGTAGAAGCATTCTTTCACAATATCATATTTTGTTCTTTGTCGAGTCGGAGCGTTAGCGTATATAAGACTTATTTTGACCAATTTAGCCTTGATGCGGATTGTTACAATGCATTCGCTTGAAAACATAAAACTTAGTCAAACAATTATTACAAATCCGCTGTTTTAGTTCACTCACTTCCCGTAGTAGATGCAAAGTTTTTCATCCTCTTTTTGCCCAGCCCATCCCATCGTCTTTCCTGGGTGGCAGTAATATCTGCTTTGTAGCAGGTTAAGACTGCAGTTGTTCGCCTGCATTTCTTCTGTTTAATGTTCTCACTTTCCAGGTGCAGATACGAACATCGTTGCCATTTCAGTCCTTTCCGAGGCTCTTTTTTGCTTCGTAACAATAGTTTTTGTCCATGGGTGGGTAGTTAACTCAAAATGCAGTACCCAACCTGGAGGGTCAGTTTGAAATGCTAAGCTACCCATAAGACATGGCCATCAGTATCCACGACGAGATTTAGCTGTCCCTTTGGCTCATACGCCGGCATCTCTATTTAAGGGGTCTGACTTGCGCTTGAGATTCCCAGTTAAACTCTTCTCCGAATATGTCGAAGCAGCTCATTTAAATATGTGTATTAGTGTGAGTATATGTCTTTCCCCGCTCATTTGCTGCCGCCAAGACTTAACACATGGATTGAGACCTTATCTACTGTCAAGTATTAGTCAATCAGCGGTCGCCACGTGATGATGATATGCATCAACTAGGTGAAACTCAAGGTTTCATTTCATCGCATAGCTTACCATTTGACCACCATATGTCACTAAAATATCCAAGAGGACCTCTAACCAGAAGCAGTCTCACGCAAAGACCCACAACAGGTCCGAAGCAAATTAAAATAAATCATATAATTAAAATAATCCACTTTCTGAAGTATTTTACCGCCAGTCTTTGCATCATCAAGTACCAGTTGACCACTAACTATGACATTAAATAGCTGAAGCCAACAGTAATTGGTAATGTATTCAAGGCTCCACAGTGAACATGGAATGCTATGACTACCATTCAAGCAACATGACAAAAACAAAAAAAACAAACAATTTTAATCCCTTATCCTTCTTGCCAAATCCAACTTTTCTCTACATAGACTATTAATGTCACATATGTACACCATGTGTCGAGGCTGTTTATGACCACTTACAACGGAGCCAAAAATGGATACCAACCCAAAATGGGGAATTACGTTTTAACACGCTATACTGATGTGTATTCTCAACCGAAAATGTGGTTTGAAATACATTTCACTTAAGAGCGTGTACCCAAAAGCAACATTCCATAGTAATTGATTAGAGAATAAATAATGCATTTTTTCAGGATGATCTTCAAATTTCTCATTGGATTGAATTTTGATTTGCGAAACTCATTTTCAAATTACACATTTTCAATATCATAAATCCAATTATTGAGAAGCCTAGTCTAGGACAAAAGCATGTGATGGGGGGTAATAAGCCTATTTTGCAAAGTCAAAGGATGTGTGTATAAGGCAATTTCAGCATATAATAACCAACTTTACCAGCCTATAAATCAGACACCAACATGCGAAGGCATTTCGAAATTTAAAACTCTTTCAGAATAATAATAAGAGTGTAGACAAATTGTGAACAATGACGGCAAATGGGCTTAAAATATTATTTTTTAAATTATGGAATAAATTGTAAAAGGAGATGATCCCGCAGTAACAATTAGATTCACGACTTAGGGCGACATAGAAAACTTCATCGAGAAATAACCGTCGAGTTACATACAATTTACATATTCAATGATGTATCATTAAAATGATGTTAAAGGGAGGGCAAAAGGGATGAGATTTGTCGTTGTAGAAATTTCGCTAGAACCGGAATTAGAGTTACCTTTGAGGCATTTGGTCCATTTAAGACATTTTAGTTTGACGGTATACGTAATAAAGGGAATTTTTTTAATGGGAAAGCACTCTAGATTTTGACAATTTTCTTTGTTTTGAGGAACCATCAAATAAAAATAGTAATTTAAAAAAAATTGGTTCTGGTGTCCGTGATTTGTGACACATATTCTGTTGATATTATTGGACACCAAATAACTCTATCGGTTCGATATTTTGTTACTCTAATGATTAACTTTTATTACAATTTTTTTGTGGAATCATTATTTGGTCATTTGATTTCGTTAAAAGATGAAATGGTTGAAATCGCCGCCAATGTTGATAGCAATTTGGGCTCTTTAACTATCATATGTAAATATTTCGCCGACAATTACGGAGGTTAGTTTTCCACAATCTTTTCAATTATTTATTTATTAATGTTAAAAATAAATAAATAATTTGGAACTGTAATTCTAAGAACTTTTATTCTGGAATTTAAGGGATTCGGTTCTTACTTACTTAGTTAAGTGGCGCTACAGTCCGGAACGAACCATGCCTCTCCAATTAGCCCGCTCCTTAGCTAACTGCCTCCAGTTGCACACTCCAAGTTGGTTGAGATCGGTTTCTACTTGTGCGTGCCACATAAAACAAGGTCTTCTTCTACTGCGTCCGACGTCCGGCTGGGAATCGAAGACTCTGCGAGCTGGAGTATTGGTGTCCATTAGTTCTACATGTCCAAGCCATCTTAAACGTACAATGCGGATTTTTTTTGACCAGGGGCATGTCGCTGTACACCTCATACAGTTCTTGGTTGAATCTTCGTCTCCATAGCCCGTCAACGGGAACGAAGATTTTTCAAAGAATTTTCCTCTCAAATCGACCAAGGATTTCTTCATTCGCTTTTGAGACGGTCCGTGCTTCAGCGCCGTAGAGCCGCTTCCTTCTCTATACTAGCAAACGTGGCTATGACATCACGTTGGGTCCTACCAATGATGTCAATATCGTCGGCGTATGCTAGTAGCTGTACAGATTTTTGGAAAATTGTGCCTCTGGTGTTGGCTCGTGACAATCCCCTTGCACAATCCTTTCAAGAATCATTGAAGAAGAAGTCACATGACAGCGCATCGCCTTGCCTAAATCCTTTTTTGCTATCGAATGTGTCAGTGAGGTCGTTTCCGACCCTGATGGAGCAGCGAGAATTCTCCATCGTCATCCTACACAAACGGACGAGTTTGGGCGGTATACCAAAAGTAGACATGGCTCTGTATAGTTCGTCTCTATAAATGCTATCGTATGTGGCTTTGAAATCGATGAATAGGTTGTGGGTATCGATTTGGACTTCTTGGGTTTTTTCCAGGATCTGCCGAAGTGTGAAAATTTGATCGGTTGTGGACTTTCCTGGCCTAAAACCACACTGATAAGGGCCAATCAGGTTGTTTTTAAACGTTTTCAGGCGTTCACATATTACGGCAGATAGCATCTTGTAGGCGATGTTGAGGAGACTTATGCCTCTGTAGTTGGCGCAGCTTAGAGGGTCTCCTTTCTTGAGGTTCGGACAAACGATGCTGAGTTCCATTCTTCAGGCATACTTTCTTCCGACTAGATTTGGCTTATGATTTGGTGGATGTTTTTTTTTTCTTTCTGAAAAGTCGGTGTTCTTACCCTTTTCTCTGCCTATAGAGCTCAACGGCAGCTCTCGTCTTCACCCGCAGCTTAGCCTTGTTGGCCTCGTTCTTGGCTACGAGCAGCTGTCGGCATTCCTCATCAAAACAGGGGTTTCTTGCTGGTTGGCGCGAGAAATCTAGCACGTCTGTTGCGTCTGATCTAATGGCTTGTTCGCATCGTTGCCATTGTTCTTCGACATTTAATGCTGGTGGTATGGTGTTAATCGAGAGGTTAAGTGATACGCGATGAGCAAAGGTCTTGGCGGTCTCTAGCGATTCAGTCTTTCGACATTAAATTTGTATACCCTATCCTATAAGGGTATATTAGTTTTGAGACATAGTTTATAACGTAGAGAAATAATTGAGCTAGGTGTACCTCAAAGAATATGGATCGAATCAGAATCAATAGCTGAGTCGATCTGAGTCGATAGCGATGTCTGTCCGTCGGTCTGTCCGTACGTCAGCAGTTTTGGGCCTTAAATTTTGAGCTAGGATCGTGAAATTTGGTACACGTATTTTTTGTTGCTCCCAGCAGAACAAGTGTACAAGTTTTTGAAATTTGCCTACTGCCACGCCCTCTTTTTAGAAAACCATAGTTTTACGCTAAACCGTTAGAGTTTTTGAAAAAAAGTCTGAACAACATATTTAGACAATCTTTATATCTATATTTCGTCTATAAAACTTTTTTTTCCACGCCCACTTGTTGGGGGCATGTTTCGTAAAAAACTTTGTGCGGTAAAATTTTAAACATTTCGAAAAAAATGTCGATAAAAAATAATTGGTTTTTGTAATATAAACATTTTTTCTATATGTTGTTTTAACCCAAGCCCCTTTTTTAGGCGTTTTCCTACAAAAACTATTTCTATACATTTTGTTTATAGCATAACCAGGCGAAAAACGATGTTTTTTGTCGAACCATAAATGATTTTGATAATCTGTCTGAACAATATGTTCTTATAATGACGTTTTCTATGTTTCATCGAAAAAAACCCAACATTTTGAGGATATTTATTTTAAGGATGGGAAGGGATAGGGTATAAAACGATCCACACAGTGGATTGTATGTAGCCTTCTCATATGTATTTAACAGAATTTCTGGAGTTTTGTGGCGTGGTGGATATCCGCATTCTTACCTTGGCTGCAACAAGGTAGTGGTCGGGGTCGATGTTAGCTCATCGGAATGTTCGAACATCCAAAATACTTGATGCCTGTCTCTTGTATATCGCAATGTGATCGATTTAGTTAACCGTTCGTTGTGGTGAGGTGAGGAAACCGTGTGCTAGATATATTGGCATTTCGTTCCGTAGCGAAGTGAATTAGCCTAAGTCCGTTACCAGACGTGTTGTCGTTTAGGCTATGTTTTCCGACAATACTGCTAAAGATGTCTTCTCTTCTTACCTTTGCGTTGAAATCTCCCAGCAAGATTTGAACATCGTACTTCGGTAGTCGCTCATAGGTTTAGTCAAGGAGCTCATAGACGTAATCTTTAGCTATATCGTCTTTTTCCTCCATTGGGGCGTGAGCGCATACAAGGCTTATGTTGGCGACTTTAGACTTGATGCGGATTGTTACAATGCGTTCACTCATTTCTTGGAAACATAAGTCTGACACTTATAACAAATCCGCATCCAAATAGTCGCTGTTTCTGCTCACTAAAACACGGTAGATGTCACAGTTTTTCATCCTCTTTTTTCCCGGCCCATCCCATCGTATTTCCTGGATGGCAGTAATTTCTTTTTTGAAGCAGTTTTGGGCTTCCGCTAGTTGTTCGGTTGCACCTCTCCTGTTTAATGTTCTCGCATTCCAGGTGCATATACAAACGTCGTTGTCCTTTTTTCGTTTAGCCGGGTCGTCAACAATAAAATCAGTCCTGCTCTAGGCTATTGGTTGCTTCATAAAATTTTAGTTTTTCCATAGTTGGGTAGTTAACCCAAAGTACAACTACCAACCTGGAGGGCCAGTTACAATTTATTGGATACCCCTAGGACACGGGGCCATCAGTATCCACTACGGGATTGAGCGCTGCCGTTGGCCTTTCGGTTTATCCGCCACCATCTCTGTTCAAGGGGCCTGACTAACCCTTGAAATTCCTAGAGGACCTGTTGTCCGAATATGTCGAAGCAGTTTATCTAGGTTCGCATGGGACAGCAGGCCGGGTATTCATTCAGTGTCCTGTTCCTGTTTTTTCGAAGTGTTCTCAAATTTTAGATAAATCAAAAAAAGTGGGCATTTTCTTTCCGTGAATACCATAGTTGGGTTATGACACAGATTTAAAAAAAATTAGCCAAATCGGTGCACCAGCTCTCAAGTGACCTTCTGATTCGCGGCATTGTAAAACCTTCATTGGCAACTTACGTTTGCAACTCCATCAGAAGGAAAGGAACAGCGAATTAAAATTAATTTTTGAAGTATCCCAAAGTCGATGCGCAAGCAATCGCAAACTGTTTTTGCATCAATTGTCGAAAAAATTGTCAAAATTGTTACAACGTAACGAAAACATAAACGTTATCTATCATGAAGATGGCGTCGTAAAACGGCTCATTACAAAATGTATGGGAAAATTAATTTTCTTCATAATTTTTTCATCGGAGATTTTTCGAAAATTTTCTTTGGTATTCTTCTTGTTGACCGGAGACCAATCTGAATTGGTGCGAATCATTGGAATCGTTCAAGGCGTTCTTTAGTTAAAAGCGTATCAAGTAACGCCACTCTCTTTTATATATACCTATGTATAGAAATTTATAATTTTTTTTTATTTATGAAATATATATCTATTAACGAATCACCCAATGTTTGTCTTGAAAATAAAAAAGAAAGTATCTTGTTTCGGTGTATTATTTTACAAATCCTGTTTGCCTTGTGACAATAAGATACATTTTTATACAGTGTCTTTTTAAATAACACTTATATCTGATGATGTGCCTAAAGCTTCCCTCAAACGATTAAATCCTCATTTCGATCACTTTTCTTTAATTTCCCTTTCTCACATACTTCATACATCTCAAGGACAACAACGATGCCTTGTGAGCTAAATAAATATCAATCAATATATGGAGCACACTTCAGACCGTATTGGCATAGAATATCATTAAATAAAACGAGTGATGAAGGCTAGAGAACATCACCTCTTATTGAATTTAAATTAAAATGTTGTCCTCGAGCAGAATAATGATGTAAAATTGTAAAATGAACGAGTGGTGGGTGCACAGCTGGGTCGTAAGTAGTAGCAGCTTACGTGCTCGTCTTTAAGTTGCCTATTCGTTGTTCAAATCTAGTCGTATATGTGCCACAAAACATTTTTTTGTTAACTAGGTACATCACATAAGAAGAGCACCTTTCGTTTTATCAGTGAAATACATAATGAAAGCATTAAAAAACAAATTTAAATTGAATGCGACCGTTTAGTAACAGTTCCAAGCAAAGGTCAATCAATATATTAAGTGAAATACAGAATTGTCAAATTCACTGTTGCGGGCATCAATAAAAAATTCTTTCCATGAAACAAATACATGGCCTATTGCAGCAGGTAAACAACTGTGTCTCTCCTTCTTTTGCTAGCTGATTTTCGTAAAGTTTACTGAATCATTACCAATTTTGCAATTTGGAATTTATTTAGACTGTTAGACATAGTGGAGGGGCGTGAGAATTTTTTTTAATGAAAGACGATGCTAATTTTTATTATTTTAAATTTGTAAAGAGCATTTTAATTCGTGCGTTGTTGTCGCCTATAGCACGCGTCCTAGAGTTGCAAATAGAAAATTCTCTGCAGAAATACGCGGTAGGTAGGAAAGAAAGTACCAAAGGTGAGTGGAAAATATTGTGGACCAAAACTAAATAGGGCTAAGGTCCCCAATCAAAAAATCTCTTCAGATGGCAACAAAAGAATTCCCGAAATAGATTCATGGGTGGCGTCTACAATCCCAGTTAGGATGGACAAAGTAAACAACCTATTTGAGCGGGTCCGAAATATTTGCACAAAAATTTGTCTAGGAATCTCTGTAAGCTTTGCCAAAGTCTAAAACATCACGACCAGCGATACATTGCTTGACCAAAATTATATCGAGATGAACAAGGAAACATCGTAGATGAACCATCTCCTACTTTCAGGCAGAACGAATAATTTAATATTGGCGACGACAACCTCCCGACCTTAGATAGCAATATCACAGCTGATGGAAAGTACGGCCTCTCTGGCGAAATTTATAAACCTGGTGGAGATAATATGAATTACCACTGGGCTTATAAATTTACTCGAAATTTAGTAAGATGAAAGTATGCCACAAGAATGGAACCTCAAAATCGTTTGCCCGATTCATAGAAAAGTAGATGCCAACTACAAATTCTACTCAACTTTGCCTATAAATTCATATCTGCCGTGTGAACGCCTAAGACCATTTACAAACTGATCGATCCTTTTCAGTGTGATCTTAGGCCGAAAAAATGCACATCTGATCAAATCTGAACCCTTGGGCAGATCCTGGAAAAAAACAAACAAGTCCAAATCAGTACCTACCCATCACCTTATTTTCAATTTCAAAGCCGCAAACGAAAGCATTTATAGAGACGAACTATACAGAGCTTTGCGTAGTTTTGATATACCGCCCAAACTTGTCCGCTGCTTCGTCAGCATCGATAATGATCGATGTTATAAAGTCTACAAGTCCTACAAGGCTTTGCTGAGTTGAAGGTTTGATTCGCAGATTTGATTCGCAGTGAGAGATCAAACATCCCCATACATGGCTGTTTGCTCAACTTTTAAAAGACTCCATAGAAGGAGGATTTAGCTAAGCTGCCGCTGATTTGAGAATATATGTTTATTGAGAAGAAGCATGTTTTGACTCTAAAAAGATAAATGTATATAGCCGCTGCTGATTTGGGAACATAGGTCTTGTTGTTGCCAGATCATACTGAAACAACTGCACATTTGATACGAATTTGTATCAGACGTAAAACAATGAATACTGGTCGTACGAATTGAGTGCGAACACTGAATAAGTTTTCTGCGTCAAATAATGAAGTGGTTTCGACGTTTGAAACTTTTCAAAAATCCCAACCAGTTCGGATTGTTTTCGCCTTTCGGATGTCGGAACTACACGCACATATACGTACGACAAAACTCGAGACTGGCTTTATGACTAGAAGATGATTAGTTTTCACAGACTTTAAGTCTCTATTCGTTTTGATGAACTTACTTACTTACTTAAGTGGCACTACAGTCCGAAATGAACCTGGGCCTCAACCAACATGCCTCTCCAATTAGCCCGATCCTTAGCTAACTGCCTCCAGTTGCGCACTCCAAGCTGGTTGAGGTCGGTTTCTACTTGTGCGCGCCACTTATGGCGAGGATGGGCTGATAGCCCATCAACGCAAGCGGGACCGAAAATTTTTCGAAGAATTTTCATCTCAAATCGACCAACGATTTCTTCATCCGCTTTTGAGACGCTCCATGCTTCAGCGCCGTAAAACAGGACTGGGATGATCAGGGTCTTATATAATATCTCCTTAGTAGTTCGAGTGAGGGCTTTACTACTGAATTGCCTTCTTAGTCCGAAGAAACAGCGGTTTGCAAGAGTACTTTTTAATTCATTTTTTATTTACTTAAAATATTAACTTAATACTAGACAAAAATGCTTAAATCTAACTTATCAATAACATATCTACTTAATCTAACTTATCGGCTCATAGCGGGCGCTGTAAGCTTATAACTAACATTTTTCTTTTGCTTTTCAGCCTAAATTTGTCATTTGTTTCTTATTATTAATATAAAGACATTTAATTGTTTTTTCAAAGAAAAAATTAAAACTTTGAACAGTAACCATTTTTTTTGTTTTATATAAAAACTTAATCTAGACTAAAACTAACTTAAACTACTTAATACTAGTTAAACCTAACTAACACTACTTAAGACTACTTTACTACTTAAACCTAACTTAATTATAATCGGGGTGGCAAGCACTCGTTGCATATGCCCCGAGGGTTTGCCATCCCGATTGCGTCATTGGGTCCAGCAAGCATTTATGCAACCATATTAAATAAAATATGGTGCATAAGCCCAGCCCCAGACCTTGTACCTAAATTTAACTTACTTAAGTACTAAGGAGTGGACTAAAAGTCCGCAAAGACCTGAGGAACTGCAGAAATACTTTCCTCGTTTAGCCACCAAAACTCGGTGCGCTGCTTTTCAGCGTCGGTCCTATCGCGATCCGATACCGCCGTGCTAAAGCGGACGAGCTCCGGAGCATTGTCGACGTACCCATCGCGGACTAGCCGCTTGTCCCGCGCGTCACGGTAGCGATGGTATAAAACCGGGATACCATTCCTGTCTTGTATTAACCCGAACGAATCGATATAAATGAATGCCTCTGGTGGAATAAAGCCGGACATGAGCGCACTCTCCATGTACATTTCATTGGGGTAATAAGCCCCGAATATCAGGCTGTTGTCGCTACTCATCGCCCTTGAAGCGTGCCTTCGAGTCACCTTAATTAGGAAATTGTCAATTCTATTCAACTGAGCCCCATTGTATAGAACCTCGTTGCGATAATATTTTATGTACTCGGAGTCCGGCGTTCGGTACAATCCTAAGCAGGATCGGAGACAACGCCTCTCAAACAGCCGTATCCTTTCCATGTAGGATGGTGATACATTGAACCACACGGGACAACCGTAAGCGATGATCGGCCTTATGAGGGCCATGTAGCAAATGACTTTCACCCTTGGATCAAGTTGACTGCTATGAAACAATCTTCTTGTCAGAGCATAAGCCCCCCTAGCCCTGGCCAGACAAGCATCCACATTTTTATTAAAATACAGAAACTTGTCAAGCCAGATGCCAAGGTATTTGACTTCACTTCTCACCGCCAACGGCTGTCCATGCTGTCCCATGATACACAATTTTTTCCAGTTTTTTCTGGTATCGTAAGAAGCCCTCTGCACTGGGGTCCTGAACAGAATTGTTTCGGTTTTTTGGAAATTGATCCTCAAGACCTTACTCGAAGTTACGTTGCCACATTTGACAACGAACTTCTTTCTCATAAGCATTTCATAAATCATATATAGCATGGGTTTACGCATGCCCAGTCTGGTCAGCTTGTAGAAAAGCTCCTCTAACCATACGGTGTCGAAGGCCTTCTCAAAGTCAACCAGACAGGCCCCTGTGCATTGTTTTTTTGACTTATTCCATTGGATGTCGGACACTAGTTTCGACGCGGCATGAATGGTGTCATGCCTCGCTCGAAAACCAAACTGATTTTCCGGAATAATTTTGTTTTCCTCGACCTACTTAAGCAGAGAACTATTGACTATTTTCTCAAATACCTTGCTTACATTCGGCAGAAGGCTTATTGACCGAAGATTAGCTGGGTTTGTTTTATCCTTGCCCTTTTTGGGGATAGGATGTACCACCGCCGTTTTCCAGTGCTCCGGATAATGTGCATTATTCAGTGCATTGTTAAACAGCGTGGTGAAAATATCGACTGCTTCCACTGGCAGATGTCTCAATACGACGTTTGGGATACCGTCCTCTCCCGCCGACTTTTTATTTTTCAGAGATACGAAGATGTCCAGGAGTTCATCTTTTTGAACGAACAGCATCATGCTATTGGCGACTATGCCATTTGAAGGGTTTTCGTCATTGAATACGGTAAAACCGTTATTCTCAGATCGCCAAGCTTGGAGTTCGGTACGTAGATAAAAGTGATTCAGAAAGGCTCTCTCCTCAATATCGCGATTTGGGCGAACAGGACTGTTCACCGTATACACGGTCTCGAAGATAGCGCCTATCGAATTCGCTTTCTCTTGAGGATCTTCGATCGTGAAAAATCCGTCGTTCGACTCAACACTTTCCGGATTTATACCAACATCCGTGAGCGTCTGTCTGTTCTCTGTCGTTTGGGAAATTCGGACACATGGAATGTCATTATGATCTTTTCGCCTGAATATTTTATTTATTTGCGGGAACATATTCGGGCTACTGGTTTTTATAGCCTGACTTTTCTTGCCCCAGTACAAACTGACAGATTTTTTGTAATTTTCCGAGATTAACTGTTTAAGGTTTTTGATCAACGACTTCAATGTCCGAATCTCCGGGTCTTGTCTGTCAGTAAATTGTCTACGCAGCCGTTTAAGCCTGGAGACCAGTATGCTTTTGTGTTTGTGGAGTGCATCGATTGTTGGCGTTCGATACTTCTCCGTCTGGTCGTCAAAACTAGTTGCCTTAGGGATAGCTCGTTCCATTGACCTTGTTATGACCTCATTCATTTTTAGTAAATTTTGGTCAATTTCATCGTTTGTAAGGTTTCTGTTTGTCGGTGGGTTGATTTCGCTCAAACGTAATTCTCGATTTACAACTCTGGCGAAGCGCGGCCAGTTCGTCCTTCGGTAGTCGAAAGAGCGGACTTGGTCGAACTCCTCCAGTTGAGTTTGCTCGTTTGGGATCCTGAATACGGCCTCGAGGCCGAGGTGGTCACTATCGTAATCGAATGCTCGTACACAGTTCCGCGCGTGTTCGTTATTTGTCAGTTCTAGTCTATTGTCCATAAGCGCTAAGTCCAGAAAAGAGTTTCCTCTCGGGAAAGATGGGATATCCGTCGCGTACAAACTAAGTGTGTACTCAATCATATTTTGCTTACGCCAATTCTGAAGTAGTCGACCTCTAGTGTTCGCGATTGTATTTCCCCAAGCCGCGTGCTTAGCGTTAAGATCACCGGCCAGAAAGTAATAATTTTCAGCCGATTGAAGCTGTAGGCAACGAAAAAGTGCCTCGAGCTCTGCTATAAATTGAGTTTGTTGAGTTGCTTCAGGTGCATAAAGCGACACCACATACATTCTCCTCCGACTATGGAGAGGAATGCATACGATGCATGCTTCCAGCACCTGGAACCTACGTACTTCCCCGCTATATATGATGATATGGCGTAAGCCTTTGCGTAATAAGACAGCGACCCCACCCCCTTGGGAGGAGTGGGGTTTGCAAGAGTAATTCTTCGTTAAATGGTGTTGTCAGCGTTAATAGCGGAGCCGAGATAGATAAAGTCCCGTACTACCTAAAAGTTATATCTGTTAATGGTAACGTTCTGTCCAATTCGTCGATGTTGTGTGTCCTTTCGTGTTGACAGCATATACTTCGTCTTGCCTTCATTTACTGCTAAATCCATTTTTGCCGCTTCCTTCTCTATACTAGCAAACGTGGCTATGACATCACGTTGGGTCCGACCAATGATGTCAATATCGTCGGCGTATGCTAGTAGTTGTACAGATTTTTGGAAAATTGTGCCTCTGGTTTTGTTTTGCACAATCCTTTCAAGAATCAGATTGAAGAAGTCACATGACAGCGCGTCGCCTTGCCTAAATCCTTTTTTGGTATCGAATGTGTCGGTGAGGTCGTTTCCGACCCTGATGGAGCAGCGAGAATTCTTCATTGTCATCCTACACAAACGGACGAGTTTGGGCGGTATACCAAAACAAGACATGGCTCTATATAGTTCGTCTCTATAAATGCTGTCGTATGCGGCTATGAAATCGATGAATAGGTGGTGGGTTTCGATTTCGACTTCTTGGGTTTTTTCCAGGATCTGCCGAAGTGTGAAGATTTGATCGGTTGTGGACTTTCCTGGCCTAAAACCAGACTGATAAGGGCTGATCAGGTTGTTGGTAAACGGTTTCAGGCGTTCACATATTACGGCAGATAGGATCTTGTAGGCGATGTTGAGGAGACTTATGCCTCTGTAGTTGGAGCAGTTAAGAGGGTCTCCTTTCTTGTGGATCGGGCAAACGATGCTGAGGTTCCATTCTTCAGGCCTACTTTCTTCCGACCAGATTCGGCTTATGAGTCGGTGGATGTTACTTACCAAGTCATCTCCGCCGGCTTTATACAGCTCGGGGGGAAGGCCGTCATTTCCGGCAGTCTTATTAAGCTTCAGTTTAGATATTGCTATCCGCTGTCATTGTCAATGTTGAATGGTTCGTTCTGACTGACAGCGGAATGTTGGTCGTCTTCGCCGTGTAACAGTCTGCAGAAGTGGTTCTTCCATATCCTCGGCATCGACTGTGTCTCAACTACAATATTTCCTTGTTCATCACGACAGGATTCTGTTCGAGCCTTGTATCCTTTGCTTTAACGTTTTAGACTTTGGTAAAACAAGGGAACATCGTTCCTGGAGCGGTACCTCTCTATATCCTCGATCGCGCGCTTTTCTTGCTCTTTTTTCTTCTTTCTGAAAATACGGTGTTCTTCCCTTCTTCTCTGCCCATGGAGCTGAACGGCAGCTCTGGTCTTCACATGCACCTTAGCCTTGTAGGCCTCGTTCTTGTCTGCGAGCATCTGTCAGCATTCCTTATAAAACCAGGGGTTTCTTGCTGGTGGGCACGAGAAACCTAGCACATCAGTTGCGGCTGATCTAATGGCTTTTTGGAATCATTACCATTGTTCTCTGACATTCGATGGTGGTGGCATGGTGTAAGTCGGGAGGTCAAGGGATTGCAGTCTTTCAACATTAAATTTTTTCACAGTATTTCTGGAGTGTTGTGGCGTGATGCTAAAGATGTATTCTCTTCCTTCCTTTGCGCTTAAATCACCCAGTTATGTTGGCGAATTTTGCTTTGATGCGGATTGTTACAATGCGTTCGCTAATATCTTGGAAACATAAGACTCCTTGCCTAAGTCTGGCACTTATAACAAATCCGCATCCGAATAGTCGCTGTTTCTGCTGACTATAACGCGGTCCGTAGTAGATGTCACAGTTTTTCATCCTCTTTTTGCCCGGCCCATCCCATCGTATTTTCTGGATGGCAGTAATGTCTGCTTTCTATTAGTTTACGGCTTCCGCTAGTTGTTTGCTTGCACCTCGCTTGTTTAATGTTCTCACATTCCAGCTGCAGATACGAACGTCGTTGTCCTTTTTTCGTTTAGCCGAGGCTATTTGTTGCATCGTAACAATGGTTTTTTAAATAGGTGGGTAGTTAACAAAAAGCACAACCGCCAACCTGGAGGGCCAGTTCCAATTTATTAGATACCCCTAGGATACGGGGCCATCAGTTCATCAGTTCATCCGCCACCATCTCTGTTCAAAAGGCCTGACTAACCCTTGAAATTCCTAGACAACCTGTTGTCCGAATATGTCGAAGAAGCGTGTCTAGGTTGGCCTGGGACAGCAGGCCGGGTATTCATTCCGTTCCATTCTGACCTGGCTGTTTATAGTGTTGCTGTTTTTCGTCGCGTTATCAACACTCGCGCTTATCGTTTAACAAGTCAAATCCGGTTGAATAAGACCAGTACCCGATGGTTACCACTTGGAGGTAAAAATTAAGCACTTGATTTGTAGTCAGAGTTACAACACTGGGCATTGCCAAGTTAACGCCAATCAGATTCTACCCTCATTCTACAACACCCAACCATTTTAATGAACTATGGAGTTTTTTTTCTTGTAAGGACTGTGTTTCTGTGCACTGAATTGAACAAAACTTTCATTCCCTTACTGTGTAAACGTTTATAGGTTCACGTTTATAGAACGTATTTGTATACATTTCTAAAAGGCTGCAACAATAGCGTCTGTAGGTATGCCGTTTGCGTTGGTAGCTATCACAATTTCGTCATCTGCAAAACTAAAAGCAAGGTTGTTTGTTTTCCGAAAAGTAGAAAGCAAGCCTATTGGGCACAAAAAATGCCATCCACAACTAATTGTAAAGATCTGTCATTAAGAAAACTTTCCATCCATACGCAAAAAAAGACATACGTTCGGGTTTATATTTTATAAGTATAAAAGAAGGAATGAAATAAAGTCCAGTGGCTTTCTTACAGGATCCAGACAATTTATTTTAAACCAAAGTCAAAGTTTTACATCAGGGTTAAAATGAAGGGAAATTTATAGCAACATGAACACAGTCCTTCTTTATGACGGTTATGTAGTAAAGTATCAAAAGCGAATAAAGTCGTCAACACTACTAGTAGCATCATATATAGGAATATAAACCACTATTCATAAATCACTTATTTGACATTAGCTTTTGCACATCCTAATTTTAGGATATGCGAACTTACCGACTGAGTTGCTTACTTTATGATGTTCAGGCTTCGATGAATAATAACAGTTTCTAGCTCTTACTTTAACGGTTAGTAAAGAAAGAGCTGTTGGACATTGGCCTATTTTGAGAATCTTAACTACAAGCTTAAGAGTAAAAATAATAATTAACGTTACGCAATAACTATAGTATTCTCGTTAGCGTATCTCTTTTCTGTGTTCTATTTATCCCGTTTTAAGGTAGCCATAGAAACAAAGAACTGCCAAGAAAGCCAATGCAAAAAAAAAGGATTTTGTAATAAATCATTTCGTATTACAGTCAACACTGTCAGCATCATTAGCTTTTAAACTGATGTGAAATGGTTAAGCAATGAGTGCATCCCCATAAATATTCTGTTGGTAATTAGTTGACTCTTTAAGATGTATCTTTATCCCTTGGATATTCGACAAAAAAACATTAGACAGATATACTTACATTTATCAATAATTATCATGTAATGTTAAATGGCATGAGAACGGGTGCATGGTGTGCAGAACTGTTTCTAAGAACTCAACAAATCAATTCACAAAATACCGTTCTATTTTCCACAAATCAGTAAATTTATGAATTAATGATGTTTGGACCAATTAACAGCTAGAGATAATCTAACAGCTACCAATGAACAGCTACCCACTGTTTTTTGCGTTTCATGGGCAGATTGGGCCCGTATTTCCTTAAAAATCTAGAAGGGACTTTCGTTACTGTTAATGAAGCTACAGAGCTACAGAGTAATGATCAATGAATTGTTGTTGCCGAGAATTCAAGTTATTGGTGTAGCTGGCAGCTAACAAACGTTCGATGAAAATATCATCTCAAGAAATGCTTCTTTCAATTGGCCACCAAGATCTAGTAATATATCATTGGATTATATTCTAAGAGGATATGTGAAATCTCTTCTTTACCTGGATAAACCCAAAACGATTGAAGCTTTAGAAGCCAACATAGCTCGTATTTTTCATGGACCCGCCGAAATGCTTGAAATAATTTGTCGAAAATTGGACCCACAAAATGAACCATTTAAGAGTTAGTCGTTAGTCGCATCATTTGAATGAAATTATATATAAATATTAAATGACATGAACCAAACTACCACCTCAAATAATGATTTTCTTCTATTTTTTTTGTGTTTTACTTAAAAAAAAGTCAGGAAGCTCTTATAGATCAGTGAGGTCTTTTCCGACCCTGACGCAGCAGCGACAATTCCCCATCGTCATCCTGCACAGACGGAAGGTATCCCAAAACAAGACATGGCTTTGTATAGTTCGTCTTTATAAATACTTTCGCATGCGGCTTTGAAATGGATTTGGAAATTTTATGTTTTCTCCAGGATCTGGCAAAGTGTAAATATTTAAACAGTTGGTGGAATTTTCTATCCTAAAACCACATTGATTATCCCTTGTTAGTATCCTATTGAATATCATACGCGAAATCGGCGGGTATTCCTCACTATATATAAAAGAGAGTATCGAACATTCGATTGATCTAAAATTATGAATCGTAACAATGCAAGTTAGCTCTATACAAGTTGGCAGCAGACAATCCTTTGATAAGATATCTTCTGTTTACTGCCCACGGCGATGCAAGATTTAGAAAAATGACTTTGAAAACTTGCTTAATTCCCTTGGACAGCGTTTTGTCATCGGAGAGGACTTTAATGCAAAACATACATTCTGGGGATCTAGATGCATATCACAGAAAGTATGTTTAAAAAAAGTACAATACCGAATTTTATTCTACGGGAAACCCAACTTACTGGCCAACTGATGTAACAAAAATACGTCCAATCGAATAACAATTGAGGAATGCTTTGATCTTTGCTCTGGTCATTCTCCGGTCATTCTAAAAAAGCATTAGAAATGAAAACCCACCCAGACTAACAAATGGGAAAACCAACTGGGAAGGCTTCAAAAACGATATTGAAAATAATATTCGGCTGGGTGTATCGCTTAGACCCCCATTGGAACTTGAAGTCGTGGTTGAATCCTTTATCGATACCATTCAAAAAGCAGCATGGAATAATACTCCTCAACAACACAAAATAGAGAGCTATAGTAGTATCAAGTACCCATGGGAAATAAAAGATTTGGTTAGACAAAAAATAAAAGCTCGAAAAAGATGGCACCAAACTCGTGCCTCGCAAGATAAAACATGCTATCAAATTCGATTAAAAACTTTAAAAAGCATGCAGTAGAAACTTATCTACAAAGCCTAACCACTGGAAAAGAATCGAATTATTCACTTTGGAAAGCAATTAAATTCATAAAACGGCCAAAAACGCTGTGCCACCAATTGGGGTAACTCAAGGCGTTTGGGCAAAAAGCGATAAAGAAAAACTGACGTTTTTGACGTACATCTTGAGGAAGCATTTAAACCATTTGATGGTCCAGAAAACATTAATTTATTCCAGACTACAACCGATAGTAATCTAGTTAGATTTTGCCGAGCTTAAGCGGGAAATACAGAAATTAAAGCCTAAAAATGTTCCGGGTTATGACTTAATTACAGGAGAACTTCTTAAAATGTTGCCTCGAAAAGCATTAACTAAACTCCTGTAAATGCAGCAATTCGATTAGAACACATACCAAGACAGTGGAGGGTCGCGGAACTGATTATGGTTCTCAAACCACGAAAATCACCGAATTAAAATAAAATCTTACAGACCTCTTTCACTTCTTCCAATAATTTTAAAAGTTTTTGAAAGGATATTACTCGGTCGACCATCAATTTGGGTTTAGAAGTAACCATTCGACTGTGAACCAAGTTCATCGAATTACTGATGTAATTGAGAAAGCTTTCGAAGAAATAAAAATTTGCTCAGCCGTATTTCTTGAATGTCGCAAGCTTTTGACAAAGTTAGGCATAGAGGCCTTCAATGCAAGCTAAGACAAGTTCTGCTTGAAAAATTATATAAAACCCTTGTGTGGTATGTTTAGCATAGGAAGCCTCCTTGGACCACTCTTGTACCTACTATTTACACGTGATATCCTACAAACAAACGATACAATAGTTGCGACGTTTGCTGACGATACAGCTATACTAGCAGTTGGCACAACAATTTAGGAAACAAATATGAAATTACAAAACGCTCTTAACGAAAATCCTTACGGATTGCACTTAACGATACGGAATCGAGTCATGTAGATTTTTCGTAAAAACGGACAAACAATTTGCAAGCATTTCTCAATACGTTGGGGTCCCTTTTGCAAATGGAGCGAAATATCTCGGAATGACACTCGATGCAAAATTAAAATGGATGTCGCATGTAAAAAAGAAATGCAAAGAACTTAAAAATAAATACAAACGACTGTACTGGTAACTTGGAAAATATTCGAAGCTTAACCTTGATAACAAGCTGCTATTATACAAGCAAGTGCTAAAGCCGGTCTGGTCATGTGGTATACAACTATGGAGTTGTACCAGTGAAACGAATCTAAATCTACGCAGAGATCTGGGTATTCCCGCAAACATATAAAACGTTTATTGGGACATGTTAACACAACGGTCCTCCAAAATCTTGACGAAACAAATTTCTTGCGGCGTCTTCAAAGAACTAAGCCCTTAGATTTGGCCCGATAATAACAAACCGCGCTATAAATATAAGTTGCGGAAAAAGTAGGAACTACCAAAGGAAAGTTACCTGCCAAAAATTCTTTAATCGTGATAGAAAAACTGCTAGATAAGTCGAATACTTAATTGCAATCCAAATACAAAAAGGGTGGTGGTTTTAGTGGGTTAAAGTCTCACAATACTTTGGGCACGTGCTCATCGTGTCTTTCGAGATTTCCACCAGCCCACGGAAAAAAAATCAATGCTACAAAGTATGTATCATAACTAAAATATCCCTATGGGTTTTCTGAGTTTCTTAATATAGCAAAGTTCATCGGTAACCATATGCATAAGCATTGTCTTATAATATTTCTGCAATTAAGCTTATTATGGTCAAATTAAGATCTCACATTCTTTATTATTTAAATCTAAATAAGCATTTTTAAAGCATTGAAATTAAAAAATGTATGCTTAAGGCAACATCGAAATGAATCCTTCGCAAACAATCAAAGAGCAATTCCGTTAGCAAACATAATACGAAGGAAAAATGTAATCTGATCGAATCTTATGAAGCACGTTTTCGCATTTAAAGGTCTTTTGGAAATTAATTAAAATTAATTATTGTCCTTCATATACTGACAATGAGCAGTCTAGGTTAGGTAAAGTTGTGAACCATACACACACATTGGGGGACATTTTTGCGTCGTCGGTCGTGTATTTGTGGTACAAGTTAAGATGCAGCGACAGGAATACAATTAATGGGTAATAAAGGCAAGCTAATCAAAGTGTAAACAATAAACGCAAGCATTTTGCACACACAAATAAAGGGAGAAGCTGGGTTTGAGGTTTTGTTCAGTTTCTAAACTAGTAATTCAGATTTACTCGAAAAACCCGAGTACAGACACGCAAACGGCAGGGCTGGGGCGCGGGACAGGCAGATAAAAACGAGTAACTACTACTTTGGGTTCAGCTAAGGTTTCCCAGAAAGTTTTCATGGAAACATGAAGGAGACAGTTACAAAGCCTTGTCAGAACTGATGTGTTATATTCGGCCTGCCTGTACCTAGGTGAAAACCTGGTCCTGTGCTAAGGAGCTTGGAAAGAACTGTTTTTTTTTATTTATGACCATTATTAAGAAAACTTGCGCACTCGACATTAAATTATGATTATATTAGGGATCTTATAACTAAATTTTAGGGAAATAAGTAAAAGCGAATATGCGGCAGCTAACTGTGATTTTGTAATATTGGCGAAAACCGAAAATTGAGCTAAGATGTCAATAATAAAATTGGTTTTCAAGTTAAGTCAGCTAGACAATATAGCTTAGGAGAAATTAATGACTTTTCAAGCCGAAAGACGGACAGGTTTGATTAAAATCTTGAGTTGCATTGTTTTGCAAAACCGATACTTTCTCTATTAGAAGATCGAGTCGACTCGGCTACCTATACTGGTTAGAGCCTATGTATATGGTTAACTTAACAATCTATCTATCTGAATTATTGTTCTGTTTTATAAACTACGCTCCAATTCAATTGAAAAGAGAGAACATTTTGGGAATGTATGTGATTCATTAATTCCAAATATTGTTCGAGAATTCATCATTTAATGGTGGATTTTTTTGCGTCAACTGCGTTTACTGCACATGGTAAATATTTTCATTGTTTTTGTATTTAATGGCAGATTAATAGTTTTAAGTCATTGGTAAATTGTGTGCAGTAATTTTAGTCTATAAATTTAAATTTGGAGTAAAATGATCAGAGCGAAATTCCTTATCAATGTTAAAAAGGCCAAAATCGACT